>RPOG01000249.1:0-530067 GCA_008086565.1 Thalassoma bifasciatum | reverse complement strand
ACAATCACTTGAGTATCTTTCTTCATCATTGTTTTGATCTGTAGGTATAAACAGGTGTGTCAGATCACAGGTCTCCATGGTAACCTGCTCGTTAGGCTGTTTGAAGCTGCAGCTGTTTGATTTAACTGACCGACAGTTGATGAGGAGCTGGATTTGAGCCAGGGACAAGGGTGTGAATATCCTGTTCCTGTGCAAAAACTGTAAGGGCTAGCGGATGTAATTTCATGTCTGTTGAGCCACAGCTTTTACCAGAAATGTGCGTTAAAAAAGTGTTACTTTTTCTTAATCTCTCAGAAAGTCCCTTGAGATTTAACATTAGAGCAGATGGGGACAGATGATGACTTTCTGTGACAGTTAGCCACCTGTAGGCTTTGTCCTTTGTCCTTTTGGTGTCAAGTGTCCTTAATCAGAAGCAGAACAAGATTACCTACGTTTTGAGCCCAAATTTGAGTATGTGGAGTGAAATTTGTGGCCCCTAGGCCTGTTTGTCCAAAAAGTTTGCAGGTCATTTCTCTCCTGGTCCACACTCTAAAATTCAAATCCTCAATCTACAGTTTGAACATTCCACCACATACACACCAATATTAAACTGCTGCAAGGGCTGATAAACTTCATGACCTTTGAAGGAGATTTGTGAAGAAACTATAAAAGCTAGAAAAAAGCTGAAATATACTGAAGAAAGCCAAATGATGGCTGAACATTTTGCAGGTAGAATGAAGTTTCTGGCTGAAAGTATGACTGAATGAAAAGGGTCTGAATGAGGCTGAAGAAATTCCCTGAATGATTCCAAATCCAATTCATTCTCTATGCGTGTGAAAATCGTGAAAAAAGTGAAATATCTCTGAAAGTATAAGTGAAATCTGTCTGAAAAGTCATAGCGCACCAGTCCTGAATGAGCCGGTCATTTTGAAGTTTGAACGATGAAAATCGGTTGAAATTTGTGGAAGAAGAAGCGATCCAAAAAAGTGGGCGGAAGAAGAAGAAGAAGAAGAATCTTAAACTTTTTTGACATAGAAGAACAAAAGGTGTGAATGCCTTGCTGCATTCACAGCAATTACATAGATAGTGCCATTGGATCTCATTGATCTAAGCTGAGGCACAGTCGAAACTGCTGGAGAAAGCACATGCTTCGAGCGGGAGTTGAACCAGTGACTTTAGGATCACTGCTATAATCAGTGTCTTCAGTCCTCCACTCTACCAACTGAGCTATCAGAGTGGGTGTACAGTACAGAGAGCAGGAGATCCTTTTGACAACCTTAAAAAAAGGAAACAAGCAGGGTAAGGGAAAATCACTGTACCTTTGTGATGGCTCACTTCATCTCACATGCCAAAAGTCTTCTCAAAAGTCACAAAACACACCTTCAAAATGAAAAATTAAACTCTGGTCTAGAGGTCTTTTATCTCTAGGTAGAATAAAAATTTAATGATGCATAGATAGGGCCATTGGAACTCATTGATCTAAGCTGAGGCACAGTCGATACTGCTGGAGAAAGCACATGCTTCGAGCGGGAGTTGAACCAGTGACTTTAGGATCACTGCTATAATCAGTGTCTTCAGTCCTCCACTCTACCAACTGAGCTATCAGAGTGGGTGTACAGTACAGAAAGCAGGAGATCCCTTTGACAACCTTAAAAAAAGGAAACAAGCAGGGTAAGGGAAAATCACTGTAACTTTGTGATGGCTCACTTCATCTCACATGCCAAAAGTCTTCTCAAAAGTCACAAAACACACCTTCAAAATGAAAAATTAAACTCTGGTCTAGAGATCTTTTATCTCTAGGTAGAATAAAAATTTAATGATGCATAGATAGGGCCATTGGATCTCATTGATCTAAGCTGAGGCACAGTCGATACTGCTGGAGAAAGCACATGCTTCTAGCAGGAGTTGAACCAGCGACCTTAGGATCACTGCTATAATCAGTGTCTTCAGTCCTCCACTCTACCAACTGAGCTATCAGAGTGGGTGTACAGTACAGAAAGCAGGAGATCCCTTTGACAACCTTAAAAAAAGGAAACAAGCAGGGTAAGGGAAAAACACTGTACCTTTGTGTTGGCTCACTTCATCTCACATGCCAAAAGTCTTCTCAAAAGTCACAAAACACACCTTCAAAATGAAAAATTTCATCAGGTCTAGAGGTCTTTTTTTCTCTAGGTAAAACAACAATTGAATGTTGCATAGAAAGGGCCATTGGATCTCATTGATCTAAGCTGAGGTATAGTAGGAAACTGCTGGAGAAAGCACATGCTTCGAGCGGGAGTTGAACCAGCGACCTTAGGATCACTGCTATTATCAGTGTCTTCAGTCCTCCACTCTACCAACTGAGCTATCAGAGTGGGTGTATAGTACAGAAAGCAGGAGATCCCTTTGACAAGCCTACAAAAAAGGAAACACCAGGGTAAGGGAAAAACACTGTACCTTTGTGTTGGCTCACTTCATCTCACATGCCAAAAGTCTTCTCAAAAGTCATAAAACACACCTTCAAAATGAAAAATTTCATCTGGTCTAGAGGTCTTTTTTGTCTAGGTAGACCAACAGTTAAACATCACATAGATAGGGCCATTGGATCTCATTGATCTAAGCTGAGGCACAGTTGAAACTGCTGGAGAAAGCACATGCTTCTAGCAGGAGTTGAACCAGCGACCTTAGGATCACTGCTATAATCAGTGTCTTCAGTCCTCCACTCTACCAACTGAGCTATCAGAGTGGGTGTACAGTTCAGAAAGCAGGAGATCCCTTTGACAAGACTACAAAAAAGGAAACAAGCAGGGTAAGGGAAAATCACTGTAACTTTGTGTTGGCTCACTTCATCTCACATGCCAAAAGTCTTCTCAAAAGTCACAAAACACCTTCAAAATGAAAAATGTAACTCTGGTCTGAAGGTCCTTTTTCTCTAGGTAGACCAACAAATAAACATCACATAGATAGGGCCATTGGATCTCATTGACCTAAGCTGAGGCACAGTTGAAACTGCTGGAGAAAGCACGTGCTTTGAGCGGGAATTGAACCAGCGATCTTAGGATCACTGCTATTATCAGTGTCTTCAGTCCTCCACTCTACCAACTGAGCTATCAGAGTGGGTGTACAGTACACAAAGCAGGAGATCCCTTTGACAAGCCTACAAAAAAGGAATCAAGCAGGGTAAGGGAAAATCACTGTACCTCTGTGTTGGCTCACTTCATCTCACATGCCAAAAGTCTTCTCAAAAGTCACAAAACACACCTTCAAAATGAAAAATTTAACTCTGGTCTAAAGGTGTTGTTTCACTAGGTAGACCAAAAAATAAACATCACATAGATAGGGCCATTGGATCTCATTGATCTAAGCTGAGGCACAGTTGAAACTTCTGGAGAAAGCACATGCTTCGAGCTAGAATTGAACCAGCAACCTTAGGATCACTGCTATAATCAGTGTCTTCAGTCCTCCACTCTTCCAACTGAGCTATCAGAGTGGGTGTACAGTACAGAAAGCAGGAGATCCCTTTGACAAGCCTACAAAAAGGAAACAAGTAGGGTAAGGGAAAATCACTGTACCTTTGTGTTGGCTCACTTCATCTCACATGCCAAAAGTCTTCTCAAAAGTCACAAAACACACCTTCAAAATGTAAAATTTCATCTGGTCTAGAGGTCTTTTTTTCTCTAGGTAGAACAACAATTTAATGTTGCATAGAAAGGGCCATTGGATCTCATTGATCTAAGCTGAGGTATAGTCGGAAACTGCTGGAAAAAGCAAATGCTTCGAACGGGAGTTGAACNAGGGTAAGGGAAAATCACTGTACCTTTGTGTTGGCTCACTTCATCTCACATGCCAAAAGTCTTCTCAAAAGTCACAAAACACACCTTCAAAATGTAAAATTTCATCTGGTCTAGAGGTCTTTTTTTCTCTAGGTAGAACAACAATTTAATGTTGCATAGAAAGGGCCATTGGATCTCATTGATCTAAGCTGAGGTATAGTCGGAAACTGCTGGAAAAAGCAAATGCTTCGAACGGGAGTTGAACCAGCGACCTTAGGATCACTGCTATAATCAGTGTCTTCAGTCCTCCACTCTACCAACTGAGCTATCAGAGTGGGTGCACAGTACAGAAAGCAGGAGATCCCTTTGACAAGCCTACAAAAATGGAAACAAGCAGGGTAAGGGAAAATCACTGTACCTTTGTGTTGGCTCACTTCATCTCACATGCCAAAAGTCTTCTCAAAAGTCATAAAACACACCTTCAAAATGAAAAATTTCATCTGGTCTAGAGGTCTTGTTTTCTCTAGGTAAAACAACAATTAAACATCACATAGATAGGGCCAATGGATCTCATTGATCTAAGCTGAGGCACAGTTGAAACTGCTGGAGAAAGCACATGCTTCGAGCGGGAGTTGAACCAGCGACCTTAGGATCACTGCTATAATCAGTATCTTCAGTCCTCCACTCTACCAACTGAGCTATCAGAGTGGGTGTACAGTACAGAAAGCAGGAGATCCCTTTGACAAGCCTACAAAAAAGGAGACAAGAAGGGTAAGGGAAAATCACTGTACCTCAGTGTTCGCTCACTTCATCTCACATGCCAAAAGTCTTCTCAAAAGACACAAAACCCACCTTCAAAATGAAAAATTTAACTCTGGTCTAAAGGTCTTTTTTTTCTAGGTAGACCAACAATTAAACATTACATAGACAGTGCCATTGGATCTCATTGATCTAAGCTGAGGCACAGTCGAAACTGCTGGAGAAAGCACATGCTTCGAGTGGGAGTTGAACCAGCGACCTAAGGATCACTGCTATAATCAGTGTCTTCAGTCCTCCACTCTACCAACTGAGCTATCAGAGTGGTTGTACAGTACAGTAGGTAGACCAACAATTAAACACTAGAAAAGCAATTTCTGGAGAAATTGAGCTGTGAATGCAGAAGCTGAAGCAGCTTGCGCTGAACTGCTAATGTAGAATCCTGAATATGCTGAATTACTGAATTTATCTGAAAATGGTTGATACTTAGAACTTTTTCGAACGCGACTTGACGACTTACGTTTTACAACTTCCTCTTGAGTGCTTGTACTTGTACTTCTTAACCGACTTTCCTACACTTTATTACAGGTTTTACTTTTATACTTACCCACTTAACTTCTTATTTACCTTTTCTTAGGAAATCAATGAATCACAATGAAAGAATTTTTTATCCCTAGAAGTTATGTGGGAATTATCAGAATTATCAGATGTTTGAGACAGTGAAGTGCATGTGTGTGTGTGTGTGTGTGTGTGTGAGAGAGACAGCTTGTGTGTGTGTGTTTGTTTGTGTGTACATGGTTAATATGCTTGTGTGTGTTGTGTGTGAGTGTGTGTGCTTGTGTGTGTGTTTTTGTGTGTATATGGTTAATGTGCTGGTGTGTGTGTGTGTGTGTGTGTGTGTGTGTGTGTTTGGTGTGTTGGTGTGTGGGTATATGTTTGGTGTGCTGGTGTGCTGTGTGTTGGTCAGTGGTGCAGAGAAACAATCACTTGAGTATCTTTCTTCATCATTGTTTTGATCTGTAGGTATAAACAGGTGTGTCAGATCACAGGTCACCATGGTAACCTGCTCGTTAGGCTGTTTGAAGCTGCAGCTGTTTGATTTAACTGACAGACAGTTGATGAGGAGCTGGATTTGAGCCAGGGACAAGGGTGTGAATATCCTGTTCCTGTGCAAAAACCGTAAGGGCTAGCGGAAAACCAAAACCACCATTAGATTCCCAAAGCTTAGGAGTATCTATTGATGAAAATTTCATGACTGTTGAGCCACAGGTTTTACCAGAAATGTGCGTTAAAAAAGTGTTACTTTTTCTTAGTCTCTCAGAAAGTCCCTTGAGATTTAACATTCGAGCAGATGGGACAGATGATGACTTTCTGTGACAGTTAGCCACCTGTAGGCTTTGTCCTTTGTCCTTTTGGTGTCAAGTGTCCTTAATCAGAAGCAGAACAAGATTACCTACGTTTTGTGCCCAAATTTGAGTATGTAGAGTGAAATTTGTGGCCCCTAGGCCTGTTTGTCCAAAAAGTTTGCAGGTCATTTCTCTCCTGGTCCACACTCTAAAATTCAAATCCTCACTCTACAGTTTGAACATTCCACCACATACACACCAATATTAAACTGCTGCAAGGGCTGATAAACTTCATGACCTTTGAAGGAGTTTTGAGAAGAAACTATAAAAGCTAGAAAGAAGCTGAAATATACTGAAGAAAGCCAAATGATGGCTGAACATTTTGCAGGTAGAATGAAGTTTCTGGCTGAAAGTATGACTGAATGAGAAGGGTCTGAATGAGGCTGAAGAAATTCCCTGAATGATTCCAAATCCAATTCATTCTCTATGTGTGTGAAAATCGTGAAAAAAGTGAAATATCTCTGAAAGTATAAGTGAAATCTGTCTGAAAAGTCATAGCGCACCAGTCGTGAATGAGCCGGTCGTTTTGAAGTGTGAACGGTGAAAATCGGTTGAAATTTGTGGAAGAAGAAACGATCCAAAAAAGTGGGCGGAAGAAGAAGAAGAAGAAGAGGAAGAAGAAGAATCTTAAACTTTTTTGACATAGAAGAACATAAGCTGTGAATGCCTTGCTGCATTCAATGCCTTGCTGCATTCACAGCAAAAAGACAAACAAAAAATACATTGTATGTATTCTGAAAACCTCATTAATTGAAATAAGAAAGGCTTAATGTCAGAATAAGGGACTGGATGAAAAGTAAGGGATGCAAATATTAAAAATGATTTTTGGCAGGTTCACCGCTGATGATTTTATCTTTGCAACTGATATACTGTGATGAAGTACAGAAAGGTCGATTTTTTATTTTTGTTTTTTATCAAAAATCTGTTTGGGGGATTATTTCATGGGGTCAAGATCATTTTTGTTTTATTTTTACTTATTGAACTGAAAGGCTAAATTCTAGCTTGTGACTTCTTTAACACTGTGATGTTTCAACAAGTCAAATGCAAACTATAAATCAAAGTTTAAATTCAAATCCTCCTGAAAAATTTTGAATGACACAAACTGAAGATTTGGTCCAGATCTTAACTAGGATTTGATTATGTGATCCCATCAATTTCAGAATCCGTGTTTTCCTTTTGAACGACCCATTTTCAAAATTTGATCCAATCCAATAAAAAAAAAAATCTGATCAGATTCAGGTTACCTTTGAACAACTGGCTTATTAATTCCAAATCATGTCTTCGTAGAACAGCACATGATCCTCTTTTTGTATTTCAGTAAACTGTAGTCTTTCACCACCGCTTTCTAAACACGAGAAAGAAATCTTTTCTGGGGATGCACCAATACCAGTATCGGGACTGAAGTACTTGTACTCATAAAAGTACGCCTAGTACAAAGATGTCAAATACAACTATAAGCAATTTGGCTTGTCATTGGCGCCCAGGTAGAGGACTGCTGACTGTTAAAATGTCAGAAACATGCAGGTGCATCCTGGTCTTCATTTCATTTGTTAAAATTAGAGAGTGAGGAAATAAAAGAGATTTTCAAAGTCACATTGTTATTAAGTATTCAGATCGGTATGGGTGAGTAAATAAAATGTAAGTACTTGTACTTGGTTTGATAAAAGTGGTATCAGTGATCACTCAAATGAAAGTGCTTGAACTTGGTTTGATAAAAAAGATTATTTAGATCATAGACTCACTATCCAGCTATATCAATGTGCCCGTGCAGTACCACAGGACTATCATAACAAACAACAGCGCCCTCTGGTGGACAGGCATTGTAGCAAGAAGCTTAAGTTTCGAGTGTCAGCCTTACCCCTTGTGTCCCCGGCGGGAAGTTGTACTGAATGATAATCGCTCCATATTTCTCAAAGCCGGGTAAGCTCTGCCAGCTGCGGGTCACTGTCATGGTGCCCTGCGGTTGTGTCCCCCTGTACTCCCCGTAGAAGGTGTTGCAGATTGGACAAGCGGGTTTAAACTTGAAAAGTGAGTCAATACAGTCTGAGCAGAACGAGTGGAGGCACTTCAACGACTTCCTGTCTTCAATGCTGTCCAGGCATATAGCGCAGTCCTCTGTAAATTCAGGGGCTACACCAGAGCTCTTCCTCAGCGTGGTCTCCATCATTTACCGGGTATGTAGCACCCCTGTACCCGTGGGTGTGACCAAGGAGTTGGTAGGTTTTTTTGTAGTTGTGACGTCACCGTAACAGGAAAATGCCGCAATCGAGGAAGTGATGGCAACACTGACGTCTGATTGGTCAATGTTCAATATTGTTTCTATATACAGTAAATGATTCCAGCGAAACGAAGTGGGTTTTATTTTAACTTTTTCATTTCAAAGGGGTTATTTTCCACACCATGGTGTTAATAAAACTAATTGAAAAAAATACATTAACGACCTGATTCAAAACCTTTTTCAAAGTTTATAGTTACGATTGTGAATAAGTAAAAATGGAACAAATGAGAAGAAAATGATACCATTTAATATTTCAGAGAACGGTGAAAATTAACACAGCAGATGGCCATGGTGAATTAATGCTGAAAAGCCCAAAATGCACCATAGATAAAGAAAAAAGTCAGTTGGAAACTACTTTCTCTAATGGGGTTAATTCTCAGAAGTCAATGCGAAAAAGGCAATTTCCAAGTAAAGATTGATGGAAGTTCGCCGCTTTGGGAAAGACGATGTGGGCTCAATCCCCAGTGTAAAATTGACCTCATGGTTTATTTCTACGTTCACAAATGCAGGTGAAAACACACCATGCAAAGAAGAACCCATATGTAAAACCTTTTCTTCAGGAAAGACCCTGTATCATACAGCAAGACAAAATTAAACCACATTCTGCATGAGTCACAACAGTATGGCTCTGTAACAGGAGAGTCCAAGCCCCATTCCTGCCTACAGTCCTCACCTGTGAACCACTGAAAATATTTAGTTTTTCCTGAAACAAAAACATGATAAATGAGACCCTGAACTGTTGAGCAGTGTGAGTCTTGTACCAGGGGAGAATAGGACAGTATTTTTCACTTACAAACTTTTTATAAAACAAATAAATGAAACATCACAAATATAAACACATCCATCCCAACATATAAGATCCATGTTGTGGTAATCAAATTTAAAATGAGAATGTAAGTGCAATCATTAACATTTCTCAGTTCTGGTATTTTGATAGTCTTTCATCAAGCACGAACATTGGTTTTAAATGATTAGCAAATTATACAGTTATATCTTCACAAACATTTTATGCGTCCCAACCTTTTTAGGAATTTGTTTTTTAAGCTTTGCAGTAAAAAGTGGTTGTGTTTATGTGTTACTCTGCAGGACAGTGTCTTTCCCCTTGAATTAAGTGCATAGTGAATATAAAGGTGAAAAAGTGGTCTCTGTATTTGGCAAACCAACAGTTTATCACCAAATTGCATAGAAATATAAAACTCTCTGTGATTCAGTCCTTTTAAAATGAAGATGGATGATAACTTGTTTTCACATTTTATTTTCACTACAAATATTTTTCTAAGGTTGAGATGGTAAAGCACTTGGAGTGTTGTTTATCTATTGAGTTATTTATTGTCATTAGACATCATAAATAGGAGATGTTACCACTTTCATGTATTAATGTTTTCAACTGTTTTACAAGAAGCAGAAACAATAGGCTGAAAAATTAGGGTGTCCCCCGCGGGGAAGGTATTTCCCTGACAAGATAAAAAAGCAAACATACAGATTGGGGCCTTTAAGGATCTTGTCCGTCTATTAGCTTTGTTTTCCACTAGATGGCACAAAATGCTTAACTCCCTGAGTTCATTGTCTTGATGTAGCATAAATCTAGAACATGTTTTCGCACTTCCAAATTGTAAGGATTGAGTACGTCCAAAACTAGAGTTCAGTGAATCAATTATGAACTAAATAAATCCCAGAGGTAATTTATAGGTTGTGTTTGGGTTTGTATTGAAAAATAAGTTCATAATTTTACATTTCGTGTAGTAAGAATTATAGTTGTTTCATGGTTAGTTGTGTTAATATTTTCGTTTACTCTAATGTTTCTTTAACAATCAATTTTGTTGTATGTTTAATCTGGCCAACTATCCATTCCCCTGGTTCCTCCTCCGACATGTATGCATAGAAATGTTTGCACAGTAGCTTTAGTAAACTACAATCCTGTGTCCCAAAAAAAGTTTCAGTTGGTCCCTTAACTAAAATACAAAGGTTGTGAAAAGATCATAAAAGGGTATGTCATGTACATGTCTGATCAGTAAAGCATATGACTAAATTGCAATAGCTAAGCAGATTACTGCACTTAGCGAATCACTTTAACACAAAAGCTTTGTCAGAGGTGGTGACATAAGAGTGTTTCTAAAGGAGAAGCTATTCTAATATACATTATCAGTCATAATTCAATGAACTGTATAGTAGTTGAACTTAAAGTCAAATAGTGTGGCAACAAACATGATGCTCTTACTTATCAAATAACATCAAAATATGCCCAAACTGCCAAGAGTTACATCATGCTTGATTTTTATCAAAAGTAAATATAAGAAAGGCACAACAAATGAGATCAAATCCTCATCCTAAATCAGACCCAATTTTCACATAACTTTTTCTTTTGTAGTTTTATTTCTGTGCATTGTTGATTATCTTTTGAGATAACGAATTTAAAAGAGTTACCTCATTTTAAATGAGAAAATTATCTAAGCAGGCAAATCTCCAGTTGGACAGGAACATAGGCATAGATATTCCAAGAGCGTTTGTGCCTTTGATTTGGTTTAAGTGGTCTGTATGCCCTTTGTATTTGACATCGTCATAAATCTGGTAATAGGAGGAGCACATTACTAAGAACCAAAGTAATGGGCTGAACACCTAGGAGACATCTTAAAAATTACAGGAGTGGCTGATAAAGAAAAAACAGGGACAAGTCATTATGCATACAATAAAAAGTGCTGCAATGAGACATTAGTAAACATTCGTTCCATTTCGGTATAACTTTGGGGGATGTAGGGGCTTAAGATCACACACAAACAAAGAGTTTCAAGCAACTGACATCAACTTGTGGCCATCAAGCTAGCAACTGATGGCTACACAAATGCTGCGAACACTCTTCCAGAAGGGATGCAAAAAATAAAAACCTTACCAAAGTGCCACTGAGTGCTTTAGATTGTAGTAACTTCAGAAAATTAATCATTTGTTTTGAAGCTTATAAAATCCAGATACTACTCTAATTACAGTTAATTAGTAACAATTAAATTATGAACTCATTAACTCGACAAACATTTCTGAGGTGAAACCAAGACTGTGTGCTTATAAGAAACAATAGAATCCCCAGAGTACAAATAAACATGACAATAACATAATCAGTATTTATAACATTGAACTTAGATATCCTAAATTATAATATTTAAGTACCATGAGTTAACGTACACCAGGATGCTCTTAAGGAAATGTATCACATCTGTCCTATTGCAAACAGCAACAGGTAAAAGATTGTGCAATACATGAATGCACTGCACTCAGAGTATTTTCTTCCACATGTAACACTGGGTTAAGCTGAACTCTTGAGGAAAAAAAAGAAAAAACAGAGGAAAAAGTACCAAAGTGAGGTGGACTCTGCAGCATTTAACACCTGTCTGCTGTGGGCTTTGTCTTCAGATATCCTAGGGACGGGCAGTCTCCAAGCACATCCTTGGGCTGACACCTGTCCACCACAAGGGCACTCAGTAAGTCTCAGAAAGTCTTGGAAGATTTCGTCATTTTCATGCTCGTCAGTCAGCCGTGATGCCTTTCTCTCTTAGCTCCTCTGTCACTCGCACCAGGTAGGTAGGGTCTGGGTAGCCAAAACTGTCCAGAGAAATTCAAAAGAGGGCCATCAGCAAAAGTCTCTACCATGGACTCTATAGCGATATGAATGACATGACAGAGTAAAGCCAAAACATGAAAAATTCTCTGCTGACTAAATTCAGTATATGTTATGTAGCCAGCCATTTTCACATTAACAGATAGGACTTTAAATCAAAATCCACATCAAAAGCTTTTTTATTGAACAGACTGTTTATTCTTTATTCTTGCCACTAATTTATTCCCAAGTGTTCATTTTTCTTTAGTTAAGTATTTGATGTTATAATAAGGGGGAGTAATGCTTTGATTGACAGCTCTGTTGACTACACCAATCAGCCATAACATTATGATCACTGGCAGGCAAAGTGAGATGAATATTGCCTTAGTACAGTAGCACCTGTCAGTGATTGGGATTTGCTGGGCAGCAGATGAATATTTGCTCTCTGAAGTTGATGTGCTGGAAGCAGTTAAATGGGTAAATCCCCGAGCTGTACCACTCATAAGGTCTGCAGATGTCAGTGCCTTCCAAAAGTGGTCCAAGGAGGGACCTGATAAACCAAAGATGGGGTTCCGGGCTCACTGAACCTCATGGTGAGTGAAAGCTGATCCACTGGAGCTCAACTAAAAAATAAATCTTGGTTCTGATGGAATCAATGCGCCAGCACTGGTCAACGAGAATGGCGTCCACCACTGAAAGTGCCTACAATTGAAAAGTGAGCCTCAGAACTGGACCAAACAACAAGTGAAGATGGTGGCCTTGAGGAATAAAGCTACAAGTTCAAGGTGTTGACAAAGCCTTAAAATTCATTAGATTTTGATCAGAAGGAGCATCTGTGAGATGTGCTGGACAACAATGTCTGTTCCATGGAGGCTCCACTTCATAACATACGGGACTTAAGAGGGGCTGCTGCAAACGTCTTGGTGCTAGTTAGCACAGTACACTAGACCTCAGCAGCTTAGAGCTCTTTTTTCTGCGACTTGAGATGGAAGACGATCTTAATGTTATGCATGGCGTCATATTTGTGTCAAAAGTCGAGCGAGCGATAAAACACACGTACGAGCAAATTATCTTGTACCACAGGCGCAGAGTAAACTGCCGCACGCACTTTTTTAGTCCTTGCCCGCACAAATTGAACAACCGAGAGCATACAGGGAGATGCGAGCGAGTAAAAATACACAGCAAGAGCTAAAAAATGCACAGTGGTGGATAAATTAAACTCTACAGCACGCGCACAAGGAGTTGCTTTGCGCGCACTGGAGTGTTGCAGCGCTCTCCCTCTCTCCCTCCGAGCACTCTCCGAGATTGAGTATAAAGTGTACGCGCTCGGGTCACAGAATTTTGACAGTTTGGGGGCGGAGCCAATGGGGCCAGCCCTGCCCTCTTATGATTGGTCAACGGCAAACAGAAACACACCCCCATGTGGGTGCCCTTTTTTTTGCCGTTACTTGAAATAAACAGCGCCGAAAATTAACAACTTTGTGCAAAACATTTAAACGTGAGACAATAGCTCACCTCTTTAGGGTCCGTTATTTTCTCTTTCTGCAGGAGGACTCTGCTTCCAACTTGCCGCTATCCATGCTACCAACACAAATTCCTGTCTGTTGCGGAAGCTGTGTGTTTCTGTTTGCCGTTGACCAATCATAAGAGGGCAGGGCTGGCCCCTTGGTTCCGCCCCCAAACTGTCAAAACTCTGTGACCCGAGCGCGTACACTTTATACTTGAGCGCTGCAACACTCCAGTGCGCGCAAAGCAACTCTTTGTGCGCGTGCTGTAGAGTTTAATTTGTCCATCACTGTGCATTTTTTAGCTCTTGCTGTGTATTTTTACTCGCTCGCATCTCCCTGTATGCTCTCGGTAACAATTTGTGCGGGCGAGGACTAAAAAAGCGTGTGCGGCAGTTTACTCTGCGCGTGTGGTACAAGATAATTTGCTCGTACGTGTGTTTTATCGCTCGCTCGACTTTTGACACAAATATGACGCCATAGTTATGGCCGATCAGCATAATATGCCCTCACTGGTGCTGTGTGGACCTGATTGATTATTATAGTGGAGGAGGTACAGAAAACTAAAACATAACAGACACTAACAGGAGTCATTTTACTTTCCATGGCCATGTAGTGTCTCCTTTGAGATTGCTGCATACTCAGCCATCAAGGCTTATTTATCAGTGATCTCAATGTAATCTTGGGTTAGCAGAAGGGCTAGCTGTCAATACTGCTGAGGAAATGATCAATACATGGTGCAAGAAAACAGACTCCAGAAGTTGACACTATCACAATACGTCTTTAGGGTCAGTTGTCTTTTCCAACCCCTCTTCTAAGCTCACACATCTCAGGAAGTTTTATCAAATTGAATGGAAATAGCAGACCACCCAAAGATAAAAAATCTCCGCCTACCAGCGAGGCCCACCCCATATTGAGGTCTTGTGGTGAATGTCATTCCAGGTGATGACATTTTGCATGCCCGTAGTCATGGAGGTACCGATGGTAAAGATAAGGCGCTGTTCAAAGGCCCGACGCAGCAGGCCCAGCACACGGTTCCCCTCTGGGCTGTCAGGGAGGTAGGCCACACGGTCTGTTCCTGGGTACCGGACACCAGGGTTGGGGTGCTCTGGCTGTTGGGGATAATGGAGTTAAAACAAAATCAGAGCAAAGAAGCACTTTATATATAAATCGGATTTATTTTGCGACAGGAATTACGACCATGATCATATCTTTCATGTCTAAATGAGCACAAACTTAATTATTTTTGTCAGCAGTTCTCTTTTGGGATTACTTTTGATTTCAAATATGTACTTTAAGTTTTCTGTGTCTTGTTTTTTTTAAGCTAAGGACACAAATAATGTAGTGTTAGCATCCTTGACCTTCAAAAACAAGGAAACGAACTCTGTAGCCTATAATCTGTAAACAGTCTGTTTTCTTGATAAGAGAAATCTAAGTGACCACATGTAAGTCAAAGGCTTACAACTGATATCATCATTAAATACACTGGAGCATTTTAAGCCCATAAAGAGAGATGAAATCGATTCTGCTTATGGAATTTATGAATATGGCTTTGCATTGTCAAGATTTGCCTTTAGACATGCAGGGCACAGCAGAGGCTTCTGGTACTTGCTGTGTGTGTACTTACTGCCTGCAGGCCAGGAGGGAAGCTGTAGATGATGCAGATACATCCAAAGCCTTCATGGCCCGGAAGCTCCAGATCAGGATCTCGTTCTACAATCATTGTACCATTGGCCGGCTGGTTCCCAATCAACTGGCCATACACCAGCCGACACACAGGACATGCTTTTTTCACCTTAAAGGCTTGATCTAGGCAAGAGCGACAGAATGAATGACCACACCTTTCCAAAGTGGTTTTCTCCACTATGTCCCCCATGCAAATTGAACAAGTTTTGGTGTCCTCTGCCTCACTATGAGAAGCCAAGCCAGAATCCATGTCCTTTTTCTGTGCTGCCTCATGGAGCATAACACAGGCCTCCTCATCAGCAGGCTTCCTAAACCTCTGCTGTTGTCTCTGAGAGCGCCGGGGCTGGGGAGGCGGAGGCTGGAGCAGGCTCCCCTCCCCGTTGGGCTCCAGGACTCCCACGCAGGGCAGCAGAGCCCTCTTCCTTTTGGGTCCCCCCTCGAGTTTGCTCATTTCTTTGCGGGCACAGCGGCATAAGTCAATGAATGCTTTTCGCGTCTCACTGGAGATGGCACCATCCATCAGCCCAGCTCCAGCATTCCTGGACCCTTCCACAGGCTGCAGCCTGACAGCACAGCAGCCGCCTCTTTCTCCTCGTCTGACGATACCAGCACTCATCCCCTGCTTCAGCTGGAAGTCAATGAGCCAGGGCCGCCCAGCTGCAGCCAGGTAATCCCACACAGCCTGTGAAACCAGCACCTCATCACTGCCCTGGCCAGCACGCACACTCATCTCATCAGAAGAGACTGCACATAGAGACACAAAAGTCATCATTAGAATACAAGCAGTGACACTTAGTGAAACACACTTGCTCCTCTACAAGCATAACTCAAAATCAAAATGTTGCTCCTTGACACCACTCATTAAATCATATGGCTTTTTCAGATGCATTAGGACGTATGAGACATTTGCTTGGCAAAATGATTGTTTCGTTTTATTAACTGTTTTTTTTTCTGTTTTAAACAATGCCTAACAGCTCAGCCAGTGTTAAAGAAAATCAACATGACATGATGTTCCTGTTTCTATGTATGAATGCAAACTAAGAGTAAGTTATCTGGTACAATTATAATTTAGTTTCAATGAAAATAAATCTAGATCAAAAGGTGTTTGCAGTGGCTGCAGCACGTCAAAAAAAACAATCTCCAACATCAGGGCAAAGCTGAGGCTGTATCAGCTGTTCGAAGAGTCAAACTGTAAACAAAGGAAACTAAACCCTGTCATACGCGAACATGAAGCAAATCCAAAGCCGCATGCTAACACAACAGTGACACGTGTCTGTGATTTGAATATTTACCTTGTGATCCCATAAATTCCTTGAATTGCGAATAAAGCGTCCTGTTGAACAGAGAAAAAGAGGAAGAAACACTGAAGAAGGAGTGGGGCACACGGTATCACAGCTGCTCGGTGGTGGTATTTTGACTCAGCCATACTCTGCAGCAGCAAAGGGAAATTCTGCGATAACGCAACATTAGCTTAGCCTTTAGTACATTTCTTGTCAACATTTAGCAAAGTGGATTTCCCCATGATTACCTCAGTACCTCGCCCTTTGCTGTAGCTCGTCGCTGCCTATCAGGGAGGTTTCTGGCTGGATTAAAGAGTCATCAGAGGAGGCCTTTATTTCTGACGTGCTGCTGCAGTTTATCCGCAGATAATGAGTCTTTTGTAGTCAGGACATGATATCCAGACGTATTCCCAGCTCATGTCTCTTTAGGTTTTTAACAGTCCTCCCTTGGCCTTGGTAGGTGCCATCCAAAGCCCCCTCCTCGTCCCCAGACTCGCCTGTGTTTGCCTTCTTCGTACGTCCTTGGGCTAGGCGTAACACCGAGTAAATAGCATCTCTCTCTTTTTATCAGGCTCCCACCACGCTAGCTGCGTGACACCTCTCTCCAGGCACAGGGTTTGCTCTTTCGTGTCATTTTGAGTCCTCACTCTCAAGCCCTGTCCGTCCTGTTTGATGTGGAAGAAGCAAACATAGCCATTAATAGGAGGACTGACCGGGACCTACAAGAAAATGTGACCAGGAAGTTCGTCACCGAGCCGACACGATTGGCTTAAAAAATGGTGCTCTATGGTTTTTTTTTTATGCTTAGAGTGAATCATACTCATGTCGTGATTAAAAGCTGTCATAATAACACAACGCATCAAACACGAAAAGTAAACACAAGTGTTCAGCCCACGCGTCAACGGGGGAATACCCACTCATTCAGTTGTGATGCAAATGAAGCTGTCTCTTAGGGTACACGGATTTATCCACATCAATGCTGTGAGGCTGTTATTGGTCTTTGAATAAAACAAAATATTTGGCAAAAACAAATAACAGAAATATATTAACGTTAATAATAATAAAATAATAAAATAATAATAATACTAATAATAATAATAAACTGCCTTTGCAATATTTTTTTAATTGTAAAGACACTTTATGGACACCCTGTAATACATATAATAACACTGTCATCAGTATACTGTTGTCACTGCATTCATTATCAGACACTATTAAAATGTATTACACTTAAATATGTCCTTTTATTGTAGTTTCAGTGAAGGCTGTATCAGGCTTTTTGTTTTCGTTCTAGTTCTTGATCTATTTGATTTTCACTTGTTGTTTCTTCTGCAGTAGATTTTCCCCCTGACTTTTTTAGACATTTTTTTAGCTAGTCTGAACATCTGTCCCCCCTTCCTCTCCCTGAAATCTTGAGATAAAAAGGCAAAATTATAGCATAAAAGTCAAAATTTTGATCTAAAAATCCTGAAATAAATGGTAAAAAATTTGAGGTAGGTCTACATTGTAAGATAAAGTCAGAAATTTGGGATATAAAAGTAAAATGATGAGTAAAAAAGTCAACATTTTGAGATAGGTCTAAATCATAACATAAAGTCAAAATTACTAAAATGTTGAGATAAGAAGACAAAATTCAGACTTTCTCATTTATTTGACTTTTATCTAAAAATTTTGACTTAACATGGGCAAAAATAAAAACAAATAAATAATGAATGGAAAATAAAATCTCAACAAAGCCAGTTTTTTAATTTTCATATTTTCAGCTGGCCAGAATAGGCTGTTATGCATAATTTATGTTTACAATATTGGAAATTTTCACTTCAAACAGAAAAGGAGTGTTCTAAATAAATCTATAAGTTATGAAGCTACTTATTGTCTCTTTGGGTGTTTTTTGCAGTATTTCCAAGGAGCTAGATAGGGAGTCCTCTTTTTGGGTTTTTCGAATATGGTCATCCTACTTGATGTAGATGAGAGCCTTGTATGCTGTTTGCAAAATACAGAGAGATAAGCAAAGATTTGAGTTGTGTAGTAACCCACTGTCAGACTTGTCAAATTAGGCTTAGATTTCTGCCTCTACGACCAACTTCTGTCAAATCAGATATATGTGTAGTCTACTGCTGGGTTCAAAACCAACGGGTAGAAAATTATGTGACAATGCCACTTAGTAATCAAATAACAGACACTACACTGTTTTGCTATTCTTCACGCATCTAAAGGCAGTAACACTAATGCAGTTGTGCTAGTTTCGCCTGGACAACATGTGGCACCAAAGAGCAGTGGTAGACAAAGTACTCAACTCCAGATCAATACTTGAGGCAACGTATTGATACTCGTGGTCAAATCTTTTTCAACTACAAGTAAAAGTTGCTTGGTCAAAATTTTAACTCAAGTTAATGTACCAAAGTATGTGCTTTTTAAAATACTGAAGTATTTAAATGTACAAAGTACTCTTCCGACTGTCAGTATGGCTGTGTTGATCATTTCTCTGAGCTTTTACAGAAGCTTGTAACTCTCTGGAACCACCTAATGATGTGGTTGACTTACACTAACCCAGTAGTTTTATGATGGGGGGCAGCAAAGGAATCTGAGGCTAAAGAGTGTTGAGACACACTTACAATTTAAAGCACACTGCAGTCTCACTTGCAATATATCAGCCATGAAAGTGACAACTTTTATCATTTGTAATAGTGAGTAATGATGTTTCCTGGCAATGAAAAAGTTAATGCGCAGTTTTTTTTTTTTTTTAAACTTAAATACAAATATTTTTAAAAAACATGTTATTCAGCAATAATTTTGAATACTACTTCGCTATTATCTGTAAGACGTCACAAAGTGAAGCTAAAGATGTGTATAAATTATTTGTAACAGTAATTCAAATCTTCGCATGTTTGCAAGCAAATAATAAATTTTAGCATGTGTTTATTTTAAAGCAATGAAGCCGGCGTAGCATCAGTGAAGTACATATACTCAAATATGTACTTATAAGTACAGTAACCAAGTAAACGTACTCCTAACGAACTACTTATGTGGTGATTTTGGTCGTTTTATCCTTTCAAACAAGATACTTGTCGTCCACTGAAAACCCACACTGGCGGCGGAGCTCTTGTGCTGGTCTAAAATGCAGAACACCCTTTTTCTAGAAAGGTCTCCACGGTCTGCGAGGCGAGCATAGACTATGGGAGGCGAGGAAGGACTTGCGCTTGTTGCTAAACCATACGTCACAGGAGAACCGGGAAAACACGCGATGTTTGGAGGAGAGAGACAAGTGCATCTGTTGCTAACATTTGAGTTAAGTGTTTAGGTATTAGCTTACAGATTTGCCGGGCAATACTGCTAGAAAACACAGACATCCATATCGGGGCCAACGAAGGGAAATAAATTACTTAAAGAGTGGAGATGTAAGTGTTGATTTATTATGTAGCCCTTAGCTGTCGTGGGCAACAAACAGCAAGTCATGACAGTGTGGTTTGTGGACCGGCTAACGGAAGCTAACTGAGCTAAGCACGCGAGTTAGCGCAACGGTTGACATAACTTTTCTCAAACTAACTGGGCTGTCACGACCAAACGGCACTGCACACTTTTATTCTCACGGGAGCATATGTATCTCTCAGGCTGATATGAAATGGTAACCGTCCCAATACCGGCAGGACTTTCATGTGGTTTTGTTTACGCGCCGGACATCTGATCAGTAGTAGTTAGCTCGCAGGCTAACGCAAGGGTAGCATTAATGTCAGCATTGAAAAAGGCTAGTGTCATGATTAGCTTTGCAGATCTTCGAGCTAACGCCACATCACAGAGCGAATCAGCGATAACACTACAAATTAGAGACTCGGTCTTCATCTTATGTCTATTTTCCTTACCTCGAAATAATAGTTCAGCCGACTGCAATGAGCATTAACTAGCTTCCTATCCGGATTATAACTTAAATGCAGCTTTGACAGGCGTACTATCCATGATGCTTCGAGCAGGTGCACCCTGACATTAAGAGGCTCATTTTTTTGTTTTTATCATAACAGTAAATGCCTCTGGCTCACAAGTAGTGTCCATGCTTACTTGAGTAGTAAGAATGAATGGAAGAAGACTGAAGCCTTCCTCAGCATGGTTTAAACGTGACCTCAGATGCACTGTGTTACACACGTGGGTGACCAGAGCACAATACTCATTGCTAGCTGTGAAACATACAGTAACTCAATCCTGTGTAAAATACCTGAAAGCAATAGTGGAGTAAAAGTACAGGTCCTTTTCCAGAAAATGACTTTCGTAGAAGTTTAAAACACCCTTTAGAATATTACTTGAGTTAAAGTCTTAAAGCACCTGATATTTAGTTTACTTAAATATCAAAGCTTATTTCCTAATATAAGGCATATTTAAGTATTACAAGTAAAATTAAAGTTTTTTTTTTTTTCTAAATGAGCCCTTAGACGTGTTGATAATGGAGTTTATTTTTGCTTCCTTACAGTAAAAACACATTATCCAGGACAGAAGCTTGAACATTTTAAACATTAAAAATAATAATACTTCTGCCATCATCAATGGTGACTACCCCTCTCCCAATGTCACCAACTTAAATTTCTTCTGTTTTAATTTTGAAGAAACAGGTAACAAAAAATGTAGTGGAGTAAAAGTAAAGTCAAAATATAAAAGATATATAAAAGAAACTAAGTAAAGTACAGATATGTGAAAATGGTACTGGAGTACAGTGACAAAATATTTGTACTTAGTTACATTACTACACTGCAATTACTTTGATAGTTTGGACAATCTTGATCATTTCAGCTCACAAGAAATAATCCACAATCTTGTGACTCAGCTAATATAATTCATACATTTTTGTCACCAGGCAACCTGCAACAGCAAAGTGGTATGACAGAAGGGACTCTGTCTTTGTAGAGTTCTGCGTGGAAGACAGTAAAGATGTGCAAGTAAATTTTGACACATCAAAATTTGATTTCAGGTAAGTCTCTTCATGTCATTGTTGTTGGTTATTCTCATAAAAATCTATTTGCACAAATTTATCATTAGTTTTTCCTTAGTTTTGAAGTAAACCACATCACTGTCTCATCACATTACAGCTGTTTGAATGGAGCCGATAATATCAAACTCCTGAATACAGTGGAACTTTTTGGGGAGATCGATCCCAAAGTAAGTGTCTCACGCACTTAAAAAGGCATTGGTCTGCTATAAGTCTCACTCCATCATAACCCCAATGGACACTTCTCTTTACTGTCAAGGCATCCAAACACAGACGCACTGACAGATCAGTGTTGTGTTGTTTACGAAAAGCAGAAGCTGGGAAATCATGGCCTCGACTTACCAAAGACAAGACAAAGGTAACTGTTACTCTCTGAAATGACAAAAAATAAATCAATACATAATTGCTTTATTTGTTTTTAGTGTCTCATCAGATTGGGCTCAGATATGAATATTGGTAGCTGTGGGCTTATTTATTAGACCCACAGTTGTATAATTTGTTTATCTGACTGTCTTGTCTCTGTTATTCTGTGAAACAGTATAAAAAGTTCTTGTACTGAGTGGAAGTTATTATTCTGCATTAAGAAGGGTGTAGAAAAAACTTTATAACTTGAACACTTTAATTTTTCATGTCATAGTGTAACTGGCTAAGTGTGGATTTCAATAACTGGAAAGACTGGGAAGATGACTCAGATGAAGACTTGTCAAGTTTTGACAAATTCTCAGAGGTAAGCCTGACAAATAAGCAAAGTGCCCACAGTGTGCATCTAGATATGTGGCTCTGATGTTTTGGCTATTTGACCTTCGTCAGATGATGAACAGCATGGGAGGAGATGATCTACCAGATTTAGATGGTGCTGAAGAAGAGGTATGTGCTTGAAATTCATAAACTTAATCTTTCAGGCCTAGTGGTTCATTTTTGTAATTTAATACTGTGTGAAATTTACCAAGTAAGGTGTAACATGAAGATTTGTGATCATTGTGTTTTTGTTTTTGTTTTTTATTTGTAGCATGACTCTGCAGACAGTGATGATGAAAGTAAGTCAAATGCCGATCTGTTAAATTACAATGAAAATATGGGTATGTGTATGGCATTTAGTAACATATACAAATGCTTTGGCTCCATTAAAGTACCTGTGTAACCTGATGATAGGATCCCTTGTTTGTGTTTCACGTTAACCTTGAAATATTTTATAGACAAAAACTCAGAATTAAAATCTGATTGGAATTTGTCTCCCTTACAGAAATGCCTGACCTTGAGTAGATGAACTCAGATGTCACCTCACTCATAAAAAAGCAAGTTATGTGTCCATTGAAGAGAGACCAGACATGAGTTGGAAGAAGTCATGTATGAGAATAAACCTCATCTCTCGACGCAGTTTCCAAAGTGAAACCCTTTGAGGGAGTGACCGTCGGATACAGACATGCACAGAGAACCATAGAGACGTACAGTGCTGTGCTTTGCTGTTCTGTTCTGCATGGACAATTCTGTTCAAATGAAATTGTTATTGTTTATTGACTTAAATGACTGTATTGGGATGTGCTGATGTCTTACACCTTTTCTCTCCCTCTCTTTTTTTTTTGCCAATGTCAGGTTATGTATTGAACATTGTGATTTCTAAGTAGAAAAGAGTTTCAGAATGCCTATTTTCCAAAAAAAGTAGATTTTTTTAATGACAGATTTCCCCTTTAATGTTTGTATTGTAAAAATGCACTTATGTTCATTAATTTAAAAAGGAGATATGCCAGAAATTGGATTTTTAGTGTATGCAAACATCTGCAAATATTTAACAATGATTAAATTTTTTAACACTCTTCAGCGTTGAAGGTAAACTTATATTCATGTGCAATTCACAGCTTGTGTTGAGATTACAGGATACGAGTGGTAAAACCTGCATATAATAAAACCTGCAACAAATGAGCATGTTTCTGCGAGTGTTGAAAACATTGCACATTTAGCAGGGATGAAAGTGTGATATCTTCCAGAGACAGGGCAGGAATTTTATGTGGTCTACCAAGATTTCCCAAATAGTTAACAGATAACTACTGTCTTTCACTAGACCTTTGCTTTGGAGGCTGGTGTGTTAAATGCAACACGTCAAACACATTTTGGCTTGTCTAATTTTGTTGAGGTTTGAGTTAACATTTCTAATAAACTGTTTCAGACCCTTGAATCCAAGGCTTTTGGAATGTATTGTCTTTTTTGGAAAAATTAAATAATTAATTAACATAGCTTGTAGAGATAATCTACTGAGAAGAACTGCTTCTTAGGACCTGATTTCACTGCTACCTTTGCCTGTAAACCCTTATTTTTTGCTCCTAACATGAAAAAGTCAAGAATTGTCACATGTGCAACAGGACTGGTGAAAGATATGATGATTATTAGTTGTTTTCCTTTAGACTTTAAAAAAAGTCAGTGGTGAAATGTTGACAGGAAGTGGAATATCTGGGCAAAAATTACCTATTTTAAAAATGGTACCCTGTCTATACTGAACCCTTCACTTCACAAACTTTTAGTGTAGAAAAGTTCACTTTAAGTGCTTACCCTCTAAAATTAAGATTTTTTTATCATATGGTTTAAACTGTTGATTAAAACGTGCTACTCCTTTATTCTCTGTTGATAGAGAAAAGTATTGCTAAGCAGCTTTACAACTACTAGGATTGACTCAGAATATGTGTGAGGTATTTCCAGTATTGATAAATTTTGGCTATGTTAGTATTTTCATTTCAAAGTGGTCTTTTAAAGTCACTAAATAAGCAGATTGTGTGTAATATCTCTCTCTGAAATGTTGTTTGGTTGGAATGTGGTGAAGCAGAAAACACAAACACATGAATAAGATAAGACCTGTCCCCAGAGTTTGTCAGTATATAGTATCAACTGGTTATTGTAGTTAGTATTGTATTTTAATTCAGTCTTGTTTACGCTGACAGTGGTTTATGTTCTGAGTGTTGAGGCTCAGCAACAGAAATCTAGAGATTGAATTTTGCACCAAGTAAAATTGGCTTTCTTTCTATCTGCTTTCTTAGAAAGTGGTTCATTCAATGGGACACAATGTAATGGCACATTTCAATCAACTCTCACTTCTCTAAAATAGGACCCAGGTTGTTCTAGGGGCTTCCCTCCCCTTCTGGTTTGATACACCCAGAGCATAGAAAAAGGAAATGGAAGCAAGTATTTCCTCTATGTTGTAAAAAAAAAAAAATTCAATGGCATTACATATTTCCATACAGTCGTAAATCTTTTTAGCAAAAGCATGCCAATAGTCACTTACGGTTGTGATATTCAAAGCTTAAAGCAATGCAGGCTTTGGTCGATAGCAGTTTACAACTTCATTTTACAAAGGTGCTTCATTCACAATGTCCGTCATTTTGCATTTGAAAGGATTATTCTGTGCGCTGGATTCATTTTGTATGTACCTCGGTGGCCATGCTGTGTTTCAGACCTTCATCTTCTGTAGTACATGTTTCCACCACTATGTGGTGAGTGCAGACTGGCGCATCTATGGCTGTATGAGATATTTAGGGGCTCGGAGTAATTATGTACGTGTCAGCAGTCTGGACCTAGGGACGGGAAAGTACAAAGCAAGCACCTTTTCAGCCCCCCACCCCCGTAAAACCAAACTGAGGGCTTAAACCCACAAAAGGTGGCTTACCATTGATAGAGGGAGTCATGAGAAGGCCAAAATACTCATCACAAAAGATAAACCAACAGACTAACTCATTAACTGTGTGATTGATGACAAAATGGTAAACACTCAGAGGTTACTGTGGCATTACCATGTTTTTGACAATGTTGACAGAAAGGAGAAATATGCCCAAGGCTTCTGGCTGCTTTGAGACTGATATGAGAATCTTACTCAGTACATTTTTAGCATCAAAGATGAAGTTGGCATATTCCTGTGATACCGTTACCACAAATCTATGGAGCAAAGAGCATTTATGCAAAAATATTTATACAGTCCCCCATGGAAAGGGTACACACAGATTCAACAGCGATGGCAAGAAAAACATATCATGGAAAGCAGCAGAAACTGTTGCTGCCAGCGTTTTGTTTCCACGCATGAAAGGAGCAAAGCAGTGAGCTCAGCATAATCCTTTCAGAGCGCTTCGGCCGGCCCTCTGGCTGCCCTGGTCAGCATGATGCTCCAGTGCAGAAGCTCAATGCCAGGCCTGCTCTCCCCTCTTCCTCTCCAGCCCTGGATTTTCTACCGCTTTATTCCACCTGAGCCCACAAACCCATCCAGCACACACAAACACACACACACGTTCACACACAATGCAAAACTGTGCTTAATCAGTTCTGCTGCCACAAACCCAATCTCAGAAAGTGGGAAATTGCTCGTGCTATGGTGGTCAGTGCTTATTTAGCATGACTGCAACTTTATATTGTGTCTTCAGAGGAAAATATATGCAACAGAAGTCGATCATTGGCCTGATGTTAATGCAACACTTGTAGCAAATATCCAAATTACTGGAAACCCAGCAAAACTCCCACTGCACTTCACTTCTACCAGCTCACAGGTTCTACCCACTACATGCCCACTGATTTTCTATTTTCAGGTCTGAAGTGGAGTGTATGCACTGGGGCTTTACAGCCAGTGTCAATGATGGGATTTTCTTCTGCTTAATTTGTATTAATACATCCACTGCTGGTAGTTCTCAGCTGCTGGATCCCAATCTGTATCCTAAAAGGCTCTATTCAACACAGAACAAGCTTTAATTCGTACTCCACAAACACAACCTAAGGTAGATTGTAATGGGTTCTTTCAACCACAGTTTCTCACACTAATTAATACATCGAGTTGACCTTTTAACCTTTTGTGGGTCTTCAAATTTGCAACCCAGTTGTCAGCATTAAGGGTGATTTCTACCTGTGAGCAGAGAGAGGGAGGTCACAGCAAGACAAGTTAAAAAAATTGTTTTGATTTGTAGTATTGTTCACTGGCCCCTCCCCCTGGCTGAGAGCGGCTGCTGTGGTCCTGGTGTGTTATAAAAAGGCCTCTGGGTCCCCCCTGCTCTGGTAAAGAGGCTGAATGTCTGCAGGACATGCTTAACGTTTGTCTACCCATGTTCCTCTACTAACAACCAGTGGGGTTGGCACCTAGATGCACAGAGGCCAGCGTACTGCTCCACAGAGGAGCTCTCGATGACAGAAAACAGAACTCAGAAAGTAGAGCAGCAGAGGGATCAGAGTTACATGTTGAGAGGTTAAATTGTTGTTAATTTAGTTTATAGGGCCAGTTTATTTTTTTCAGGGCAAATAGTTTCATTTGCTCTGTGATTTTTGGTCTCAAAGACAGGTGTTCAGGAGAAACGGCATCTCCTCTCTGTTAACTAGTTTGTTTTTTGTTGATTTTTTCATCCCTCCATTGCTTAGAGATTGACCTTTTGCCACCATGTGGGAGTTCAGGTCCATGTCTTTCTGGCGGGCAGTGTTTGCAGAGTTCTATGGCACCATGTTCTTTGTATTTTTTGGGCTAGGGGCCGCCCTTCGCTGGACTACAGGGCCCCATAATGTCCTCCACGTTGCCTTTTGCTTTGGGCTGGCGGCTGCCACCCTAATCCAGTCCATTGGCCACATCAGCGGAGGACACATCAACCCGGCTGTTACCTTTGCCTTTCTGATCGGCTCCCAGATGTCCCTGTTCCGCGCTTTCTTCTACATCATAGCTCAGTGTCTGGGAGCGCTGGCTGGTGCTGCTGTGCTGTACGGGGTCACACCCAGCAACATGAGGGGGAACCTTGCACTCAACACGGTAAGACCTGCCTCAGATTGATAAAGTAGAACATCTGAGTCTGGATGGTGCACTGTATAACAGTCCCTCTCTTTTAATTTACATTTTCTGTCTGTTCAGTATATTTTTTTGTGTTTTTAAAAGAAATCAATTTCACTACAGAGCACTAATTTTTTGTGTATGTGTGGGGTTTCAGTTGCAGCCAGGTATTAGTCTGGGCATGGCCACCACCATGGAAATCTTCCTCACCTTGCAGCTCGTCGTCTGCGTCTTTGCTGTGACCGATGAGCGACGCAATGGGCGCCTGGGCTCTGCTGCACTGGCTATTGGCTTTTCTGTGCTCATGGGGCATCTTCTTGGGGTAAGAAAAAAACCAGAGGGATATAAACATTTTAAACAGTATAACGAGATCCCAAAAGGATATTCTGTTGTAGCCCTGATGTTTCCCTTTGTTTTTGATGTAGATGTACTACACTGGAGCAGGGATGAACCCAGCTAGGTCCTTTGCCCCTGCTGTCCTGGTCAGGAATTTTGTGAACCACTGGGTAAGATGATTGTATGTTTTTGTTACACAAAATCAAGAAAACCAGATTAGCACCTGTAATTTTGCTGATGCAGTCTGCTTTCTGTCATTTTTTTGACAGGTCTACTGGGTGGGTCCCATGATCGGGGGTGCCATGGGTGCTCTGCTGTATGATTTCATGTTGTTCCCACGTATGCGAGGCCTCTCTGAGAGGCTCGCCACACTGAAGGGCACCCGGGCTCCAGAGGCTGAAGGCCAGCAGGAGACCAGGGGAGAGCCCATTGAGCTGAAGACACAGGCCCTATAAACCAGAAGAAGAAGATTTAACCCCACATCCTTCACCCACCTACACCCTTCAGTCTACTCCCTGGACCATTCTCTGCATACATACCTCCTTCTCCTCCCTGCCTTCACACATGCTAACTCAGATCACAAACATCTGTGTAATCCAAACTGGACCTTTTGAATAACAGTGACCACCTCAACTGATTTCATCC
Source organism: Thalassoma bifasciatum (assembly GCA_008086565.1). Classification (NCBI taxonomy): domain Eukaryota; kingdom Metazoa; phylum Chordata; class Actinopteri; order Labriformes; family Labridae; genus Thalassoma; species Thalassoma bifasciatum. The sequence continues at coordinate 502,113 of RPOG01000249.1, read as the reverse complement.
CTTCACCTCCTTCTCCTTCTTATTCTCTCCCTTGGACTGCTGACCAAAGATGGAGGTTACAAGATGAATTGCCACCAATGGAGGCACCCCGTGACCTGTGGTTTGGGGTGTTAGTCTCTCCTAGCTGACCAGGTGCTAACTGCTAAGGACAGGGGCCTTCTTACCCAATTTTTTCCCCCATTCAATCGCTTCCTGTTTTATCCCCCTTTTGTAGTCTGATAGGAGTGAAGCTACAGTAGAGCAGTGGGCTAATGCATGCTTTTCAAGTTTTGATTCAGTGTGATCTCCACCTTTGTTTTGTGTAATGAACTATGGGTAAATTACATGTACGTATTGTACTTTACCAGTATTTATTTGACTCTCTTCTTTTCAGTTGTTCATGTGTGTGTGTGCTTGTGTGTGTGAGAGAGTGAGTGTGAGAGAGAGCATGCATGTCTGTGTGTATGCATGTGTGCTTGTTTAATTGATCATATTTATTTTTTCACTTTTCATTGCCACAATCCTTTGTATTATGATTTCCTTTTTATTTATCAAACAAGCCTATTTCAGCTCTATAGTTTCAGATTCTGCCTTTTCCCCACCCTTGCTAACACTGCAAAAGGTCAACAAGTTACACATTTAGAATATCCCCTTTTCTATCAGATAAAAAGTCTTCTCGCCAAATTCATTCAGTGTAGAGCTTTTATGTTACCTAGTTAAGCACACATATTCATTTTTATTTAAATAAATACAAAACACAAGGTATCTGGTCTTTACTGAGCATAGTCTTCATCAAGGCAATAATTTCAAACACGTGAAATGGTGAAACTGCAAAAAACAGACATGTTACCTGTTGCTGATTTGATGTTTTTTTTGCAGGTTTGTACCACATTTGAACAATTTCTACAGTATTTGTGTTGGGTTATCTTTGAAAAGACTTTCTGACTCACGCTTTGCTTCTAGGGCAGCACTCATTACAGATACATGTACAGGTGTGTGATACTTGGTTTGCTTTTATTTTGCTTGTCTGCCATGGAGAGACAAAGAAAACAAACTTGAGGAGCTGTCAGGAGCAACAAGTGTAGTCTTTGTTACATCTACTCGAGGTTAGAAAATGAATGAGTGCATGGAGTGAGATTGCTTGATGCTGGTGATGGCAAACACTAAGCGCCTTCTCTTTTCTGCACTGGGGGGGGGGTCATTTCAGTTTTAATGGACATAACCCCTTTCTGATGTTTGGAAGAGAGAGGGTTCTCCTGAGGAGATTGAAATATTTAGAGTGTTTGTACAGCTTGATAAATGTACTTTGTTTTCTTACATTTTTCTTATCAGACAACCTTGAAGTCAAAGCTCTACATTGACCTGGTTTCCGCTCTCTCCTCCATCCCTCCTTCATTCACCCTACCTCCTCCCTTTGTTTACATGGCAGCCATCTTGTTCTGCTCTAGTGAGGGGGCATCTAGAGCTGCTGTAATAAACAGAGGGGGACTGGTCAATAAGATAATTCAGCATTTTGGCAATTCTCACCGACAATTATTGAACCAGACCTGTAAGCTGACTCTACTACTTCCTCTACATAACCTTTTTTTTTTCCTCAGTGTGATTTCCCTGGCAGTGGTTGATTAGAGTTTACATTTTAGTGAAATGTTGAATTTAGAATTTGTGTTCTAATGGCAAGAGCTTTTTGATGTACAGTGTAAAGTTTTCTTTTTTAAAAAACAAAAACATTTCATGATAGCTGAACCTGGATGGTTAGAAAATATAATAGTTGATGCAATGTCCTCTCTTTGGCTGATGGTTTATGGAGGTGATCATTTTATGTTATCCACCAATGCTTTCATAAAGGACAGCCTTTTTGGTACCATGCATACCATCCCCATAGCAATGCCACCGATTTATTATTTTTATATGTCAAAAAAAATCCAAAAATTCTCATGTTGCAAATCCTTTTGTCGTTTTTTCTTTTTAACTCACTGTAGGAGAACAGTGGTTTTTACATGACAGACCTACATTTTCACAAACCAAAAAAGCTTAATAAGATAAACATGAGCCAATAAGACACAAAAGCTGGTAAAAAAAAAAAAGCCACAATTTCAAAGCTCGTAGGACAGACTTTCAAAACAAAACATTTTAATAGTCAAGATGAGCTTACAAAAGATGCAAAATATATTGTAAATGACATTGCCAATACATTTTCTGTTATTTGACAAAAAATTGTTTATTTGACACCATTATTAAAGAGTACATGGGTTATAGTATTAGCCATGGCATGCTCCTTTAGGTAAATCCACATGATACAAAATACTATCATATAGCAAACAAACATGCAGTGTTGAAACCAATCACACCATTATACTATCCTAAGTTTAGCATTCACAGGAATGGTAGTGCAAAGCCTCCCATACAAACAAAAACAAGATGATGAAGATTACTTGTTTCAATATGAATTGAGTTGCCAGTAAAAGCTTTAACACAAAAACCTTGATGTCTAGTCTCCACAAACCAACAGTAACCTGCCTATTTCTTGTTTCTCTGCCTTTTTCTTGTCAAATGCAACAACCCGAGAGACTTATGAAGTATAGCTCAATATCTTATTTTAGAATGCATACCCATGATTGAAGGGAATATTGCAATTGTAGAATTTTTGGATAATACTTTATTGTATAAAAAACAAAAGGTGGGAACAGAGAGCCTCAGTGATAAAAAGCGGTCTTTGTTTGTATAAGAGTATCTAAATGGAAAAAAATATATACAACCATATTGCAAAAGATCTCTAAAATGTTATCAAACAAAAGCTTACAAATATTTACATAACAGAGTAAAAATAGCCTTATTTAGTTCTTGAGTGCAGAGATATAACAAAAGCATTTCCCATACTCAGCATCATTGTCACCATTACCATCATCATCATCATCACCATCACCTCTTCCTGCACTTTAAGGGTCCATCAATGTGGTGTAGTTTCTCAGCCAATCTGTAAAGCTTATTTTATCTTTCTTGATCCCCATCCTCCCAACAATACAAAAAGAGTTAACTCATGAACATTTTATAAAATTTGCACCATGCATACATTGACATGTCGCATATGTGAGTCTGTATAGTTAGTTCAAGGGTGAATACAAGTTAATAGTATGGTAGGGGCTTCACATCAGAGAGGAAATGTATGCAGTGCAGTAAAAGACTATTAAGTTGAGGGAAAAAATAACCTGGAGACAAAAAATGTTTCAAAGAGTCTTCTTTTTTAGGAATGTTTTCTAGTTTTACCTTGCATTTGGCTTAAATCCACATAGCAGAAGCTCAACATGTAGAGAACGTGTGATTAGTACTGAAAATAGGGGAAAAGTCAGCAAAAACTTTTTTTTCCATGTGAAGGTCTGGCAGATCAGTCACTCTGACTTCTTTGCTTTCTCTCTTTTTTTTGATCAGTCAGAGAAGATTGAATTACTCAGAGAGTTGTGTAGAAATGAGTCAATATCAATATCCATGTTGCCTGTTGCGGCGCTGAAAGACAAAAAAAAAACACATAAGAATCTGATAGCAGTGCATTAGGGTATAATTTAGAATAAAAGCAAACATGAGAAAAAAAGAGTAATACCCACATGGGATCGGTGTAAACAGGAGGGTTTGGACTGAAGTCCACAGGAGGAGCAGATGTGGTTTCCATTATGTCTTGACTAATGGACTCCTGTGGGCTAAATGGCTGCTGGAACTGATGTCTAAAACAACAGCAGGAACAGGAAGCGTAGACTCATTAAGATAATTTTGGAGTGCTGCTCGTGGGAAGAAATGTGAGATGCCTTGATTGTGACTCTTTGTTATGAGACTTTGTGATAGGCGATGTTAAATAAGAATATTTCAGGTTCGGTGAGCCCATGACATTGTACACAAGAACAATATGACATACCCACCAGCTTTTGCAGCTTTTTTAATCACATAATTGATGCAAGTAGATCAAAACCTATTGTTAACAATTGATTATCACTAGATAAAAAGTGATGCAAGAGATAACCTGATCATCAAGTATAAATATAAGTACTCCTGCTGAAGTCTGGTTCACCTTGTCTACCATCTTTTCAGAGGAAATGTTCAGCTTGATGTGAACCATCAAACAAGAAGCAGGTGAATGTGTCAGTACCTGTGTACTGACTTGTGTACTTGTGTATAATGAAGAGCAGGAGCAGGTGGTTTTATGAATTTGAATAATTTTGCACACACCATTTCTGCACACGGGTTTTCAATGGACATTTATTTTTTTAGTAAGGATTCCTTGTACTCTTTTATAAACGAAACCCCTGTTTATTACACATGATCATGACCTGTCAAGCCTAATTTGATTCCAGATCTCAAATTACCTTCGATCGGCTGCGGTAAAGGTAATTAAAGATGTGAGAAGATTGATAAGAAATGTGGTGAAAAAGGATTGATACTTTTTAAGACCCAAGATACAATTGAAAAGTTTACTCAAAGTTGTGCAGTTTCAACCAAATAGAAATGAAAAGATAAGAAAAGGTGAAAAGTTACTTGTGATGAAGGACTGGTCACTTGTACAAGAGAGTTACACTTACAATGGGAAGACACCACTGCCAGGGCTTTCAGCCAGAGGTACTGGGGGTGAGGCTGAGCCAGCGTCCCTGCATGTTAAAAAAAAGATCATGAATCCTCATTGTTGACCCCATTTTGTAAAAAATATTCTGTCTAGGAACAATAAGAGCAGCTTCTTACGTGCCGACTTTGGTGTGTAGAGACACAGGAATGTAACCACTGCTTGGTGAGGCTTGTGGCTCTGTTTGAAATACAACATCTCACCGGTTAGTTGTCTGATCTCACTTGTTTTACAAGTTTATACAGCAGGCACAGGTATGAGGGTGGTTACCTGAGTAGAATTTTTTGAAGACGTCATGTTTAGGGTACTCAGGATACAGATGTGTTATGTGCCCAATATCACAGATGCGGTCGCCAAGGCTACGTATCTCAAGATCTCGCTTGGTGAATGGCTGGATGTTCTGAATTTTTTGTCCACCATCTAGAGAGACAATAAATAATTTAAGAGACAGGTGGGATTTTTATTTAACCAGGGGGGGGGGGGTCTAAAGGAACACTTCATGTGTTGGCACATCATATGTCTCTTACAGAGGCTTCAAAGTCTGACACCGTGCTACACAGTTAAAAAAAAACTGTGATCTCAGCATAACAATGAGGTCACCATATGGAGAATACAACAAATAAAAAAATGTGAAAAACTTGTATAACTGGGCCAGCAGTAAGACTTACTCTCGCTGGCAGAGACATATGCAATTGTGATGCCTCCGATCTCAGAGTCACTAAAGCGGAGCAGGAACGTCCCATTGGGTCTGTCTTTTAGAATCAGGTGTAGATGCTGTTTTCCAATGAAACCAAAGATCAGCCTATGGAAGTAAAACATGAAAAAAACACAAAAACATTAACACACCATAGCAGGTTGCTTTTATTTATAAAAGTAATTGCAGCAGCAGCAGTGAATTTTCACCCCTCGCTCCAGTAAGTCTTCAGGTGCTTCTTTGTCAGCTCCATCACTCCCTCGAACCACTGCCAGAATGTGAAAGGCCGACCTGGCAGGACCTCCTGTAAAATCAAAGAGCACTGTGAGGTTTAACCACACATCAGTCTATGATAAACCTGAGGACATCACTGGTGTGCACCTTATTAAACTGAGCCCAGGACACCAACATGTTGCTGAAGTCGTCAGCAAACTCAGGCTTGTCAAAAATTTTCTGTGCCAAGAAAAGTTGGTTGTAGTCATCCAGGTGGTGTTGGGTCTGAACCTCAGAAGTGAATTTACTGTTGAGGGTACTGCACATCATCCTCCAAGGCACCCGCTCTGGCACCACAAAGGGCACCCTGTCCTAAAGACAAAGACAGAGAGGCTTTCAGAATGGAAACATTGACAATGATTTCTGACATTGTTTTATGGTCAGCATGTTTGTACATCTGCATGCTGTACACTCAATACTCTAAAGAAGATTCATTGCTGAGAACTTATGTCTTTGGTTTGAGATGCCAACAATAAAATAGACATGTTTTAATACATAAAATGATCTGCGCTTCATTGGTGATGACAGCAAAGTGGCAGGAGTAAAGTTGCAAAATAGTAAGACAAATTAAAGGTAGTGTGGCATGAACACTTAACACATAGTTGTCTGTAAAAACGTCTGTATGAAGACTAGAGGGGAGTTCAGTGAGAAAGTTCAATGTCCCCAAGTGCAGCAATATTTAGTACGACCAGATTCTCAGTGTTTATGATTGTACGTCACCGTGTTTGGTCAAAAACCCAGCTGCTTACAACCCTTGACAGTCTCTGGATGCTTTTCTTTATATATCATTGGATCTCTGCCCTACTCTTTCAGACCTAAAACAACCCACCACATCAACTCTACATCCTCAGTCAAACCAAAAAATGCACCCTCCCTCCTGTTCTACCACTTGTTCTCTTGGCAGCCTTCCACTTCCCCACAGCCTTTGTTAAAACATCATCCTTTTTATTTCCCTCAGAATGTTCAAGAGTTAATAAATGTAACAGAAGAAAAACAATCTTTTTGTGCAATAAATCAGTGTCTTTTTGAGCATTGTCAGTGTGAAACTGTTCACATGGTCAGTTCAGTGAGCAACAGATAAAACACCTCATCTGTTAGTGGATACAGTCAAACCGGAAGAGGATGATCCTCACGATTTTCAAACAAAAATGGCCTCGATAAAAGAAAGACAGTTTTTGTTTTTTTATTTACTGAAATAGAGGATCTTTTTTATTTATATGAAACAAGATTTTTTTTTAACAAAAAATAATCATAATAATGGATATTTTCTTTCTAATCAAAATTAAAATAAAACGACATGAAAACAGAGCGGGAACCTTGAATAAATGAAGAACCTGGCACTTACTGGCTCAGAGAAGGCACAGTCCCAAATGATAGTTGCCAGGGCATTGTTGTCTTGACTACCATGAACAATAACAACAACTGGTAGAGAGATCATCTGTGATCAAGGGCAGATTTTTAAATAGGTTAAAAGCCATCTGTCAACAAAAGGAGGTGACAGTATGTTCATAAAGTTATAGTTTTGATATTTTATGAAACAGCAGGATGTAAAAACTTGCGCAAGAGAAGGTGGAACAATGGAAAAGGTCAGACCTGTATCCTGTAAGGAGTGTCACAGCCTGTTATTGTAATCTCTGTGGAGAACAATAAAGCAAACTTCTCCTCGGTAACCGACTCTGATCCTTTCCGGTCTGCTCTCTTGATCTTCTTGATAGACTGTTAAAGCAAAACAACAGTTAACATTTGTTAACTTGAATTAGTCTTTTCTCAGCAGGGTCTTTTTTTTTTGCCATTACCATGTTCCTGAAAGTGGCACACGTGCTCTTGCTGGCTGTGTTGTGTTCTAGGACAGCTGTATTGTTGATCAGTTCCCCAACATTGTCGCTGTAGATATATAAAGAACACAAATCAATATGAGAGCTAAAATATTTTAATGCTTCATCTTAAACTTTTCTTCCATACAACCAGCATACCACAGAGGTCGCTTTTGTGTAGTTAACAAGAACAAGATCCGACTGGAATCACTTGATTGAGCTACATTAAAAGCAGCTTTTTTTGGTCTATAAACGTTTGCTTTTAAGAGTTTCCTTTGGCACTATAAGACAGAACCCCAGCCAACTCAAACGAAAAAACCTGAAGAAGAAGCAGACTCAAAAAGTTTAAGTTTAAGTTTAAGTTTCAGCGCTATCTGAATGGGGTCATGATCATAACTCACATCACTTGGAGATGGAATGGAAATTCATTTTACTGCAGACAGGGGTTAATTAACAGGTTGAAACAAATGCTACAAACTTATGATTTCAATTTATATACTCATTATTTCAAAGTGTATCTATCAACCAGCTATGAAATTCAGCAGGGGTAAGTCCTTTTTACATTTGTTTAATGATCTCAAAAATGTTTTTATGTTTTTTCACTCATTTTATCATACTCACCTTGACTCTACTATATTTCATTATTTTTTTAATTGAATGTTCTATACAAACAATGCTGGATCACATAGGACCTTTTAAATAAATTGTTACCATTCCTCATTTGTTACCGTCAAAGCTTTTACCACTGTGTTCCGAAACTTTGTCTAAGGAGCAGCTGCAAAAACCAGTTCGTAGATTTAACTATATCTCTCCCCCTCCCTGAGAGTGTGCATTCCTCCAAGTTTTGCTGTATGACTCACCCGGGTATACTGCCAAGGTTCCTGGCCTGAAGTTCATTGATGATCTGGGCCTTCAGTACCACAGGCTTCCCTGGAGCTACTTTCTCCCCCAGTATGTATCGCACAGTTGTGGAGAACTTTGACTGGGTTTTGATGACCTGGGGAGGCTGTCTGTCCACGATGAGAGAACTAAGGGGGATAAAAACGTCATTCAACAGTCATTCTTTAGTTTCTCAAATAAAGTAAGGTGTAGAAAAATATATAGTTGTGTCAGAAAACAATGTGAATTTGATACCTTTGAATGAGAGTCTGCACAAGTTTCCCAAGCCTTTCCTGGAGCTCTGGGATGGACTCAGATATAAGTATCAGTTCCTGCCTGAGCTTCCCGTTCACCCCAAGCAACTGCTCACACCTAACAGAGATTTTATACCACTTCAACAAGAGGGCAAGTTGTTCTCTAGAAATGTAATGTGACAACTTGAATGTTTGACCCATTGAGACCTGAGCTTTTGTCTGGTGAGCATTATTTTTTTTTTTTAATCATTTTTTATTTCGGAAAAGCAATTGTTTTACATTCTTGCAACATCATTATATCAAGTTTGCTCAAAGTGGAACAAGTTTTCCTTCAAATAGATGTAGTTATGTTTGTACATGCATATATAAATCCATAAACCTAGATTCATGTAAATACCCCCATACATACACACACAACCCATCATACATCTTATTGTTTGTAGTGACACTTTACAGTCCAGCTTTTCCAGTTTTCTTTTTTTTCCTTATACAGAATTGTACTTATTAATATCTCTTATTCAAACATTAATTCTAACACTTTAACATGGGGAGCCTTCCATTGAGTTGCATTGTAAAGTCAAAAGGGCAATAAGAGAGAATGAACACAGGCATAGGAGTAACAAAATGATGTACAACAAAATACCTGGAAACAAGTACAATGAGACAAATCTAATATATTCTAGCCCTTTTCTATTGAAAAGTTCAGCTAAAATCTGATCTTACGGTTTTAACGTACTCAGTCCATTTAGTCCAAATTTGAAAAAACACATTTTTTTTTAATTCTAAGGGAGAATGATAATTTTTCCATCTTGTATATTTCACCAATTATTTCTATCCATTCATCAATTGAGGGTGGCTCCGGCTTTAGCCACTTTCTCGTGACAGCTTTTTTACTCGCTGCTAGGAGTATTCTCAACAGCTTCTTTTCATTATTGTTCCACCTTTCAAGGGGGATATCACCTATGTACACAGCAGCACAAGTAAAAGGGATGACCACTCCAAATATATTATTAATATGCATATGAATGTCACGCCAGTATGACACAATTACCTGGCAATTCCAGAAAATGTGGAAGTGGTTTGCATTATCTACCCCACATAGTCTCCAACACCCCCCTCTGGTGAGCATTTTTTATTCCTCCTTGTTATTTCAGATCAGTAAGACCTTTTTAGTATAAAACCTAAACTTGGTCTTTGTTCAGAAAGTTATGTTTTCAGTGTTATTGGTTAGGTATTCATTTGTAGTTATAGGTGTTATTGTTCATAACTATACGTTTTTCATTTAAAGGGGTGCAAAGTTATCATTTCACCAAAAGATTATGTGGACAGTGTCCCTGAATGTGGCTATTATGTCAATTTATTTATTTTCAAAGAAGGTCATATCATGGGTCTGAGAGGCAGAAATGTAATGTCCCCACACGTGGGTACTAGGTCTTGAGAGGTTAAAGAAAAAAAGATAAGTTCAAAAACATATGAACTCCTGTCAGAGCCGATGAACAGTAGCCAGGTAGAGATTGCTAACAATTCAAAAGAGTTTCTTCAAGAAGAGATAATAAGATGCTCAGTGGGGACTTTTCCAGCTCAGTTGTGGCCTTTTGCGTACCAGTTCCACCTCTTTCTCGTTTTCCTGTCTCAGGCATCCCCCGCCCACATCAAGCCCTGCCGTCCGGCAATAACCCCTCACCCTTAAGTCCCATTCATCTGACCTTCCCTTCAAACACTCTCACCTGCTTCCCATCATGACTCCTAATCAGTTTAAGTCCTCTATTTAAGTTACTGTTTCATGTCTCTGTTTTCCAGGACCTGAAGTGGCCTCTGCTTCTGCCTGTCTGTCAGCCTGCACACCTGTGTGCCTTTGATCTGGGACACGTTGAGATAAGTGGAATATATACTTGTCTGTCAAATGTTCATGGCTAGTTTCTTTAAATTCATCCCTTCTGAGTCTTTTTAAAATTATACAAATGGTCCAAATTAAGTTTTAAATATTTTGAACTGACAGCCTTTGCTACTGATTTGCACTTTGGAATGTCATCAAAGCAGCAAACTACACAGTGAAATCAATCCATGGAATAAATTTCATCATCCCCCTCTCACTGGTGTGTGATATATTTTCCTTAATAACAGCGTATTACTCAAGACCACACGAACTAAGACTAAGACTTGGCCGAGACAAATATGCACCAAGACCAAAACAAGACCAAGACTTTTGAGAGTCGAGACTGAGTCAGGACCAAGACCAAAAAATCCATTCTAAAAGCCATGACAAGGTTGAGCAGTTACTGAGCATTCTCTCTTTGATCTAGCTTTCTTTTGGATACATTTGACGGACAAAAACAAGGTGTCTGCAAATCTTTCAAAGCATGACACACAAAATTCTTAAAAAAAAAACCCTTTGCATTTATGCAAAAGCCACTGATGAATCCAGAATTATTCTAAATATCTGAAAATTAGGTGAATGAGGCCCAAAGTAAGTGTTCAGAGGCATATCTGACTAGAGACAGGACGGACTGATGTCCCAGTTTTTGCAGGTGTCTGACAAACAAGGCACTGTATGTACTCAATATAAAATGTAACAAGACAAGCAGGGTCCATCTCACCAGGTCTGCAGCAGGTTGAGGTTGTCATCAAAGGGATGTCCAATGGTGGCTTTGTGCTGTTCCCACCTCCACGCCTTTAGCCTGCTGATCAGTCGGCTCTGACACTGGTCCAGACAGTCCACACACTCCTTCAGCAGCTGGAAACGCTTCTACAACAAGAAACGTCCAGACATGTCTCAATGTTGTAAAAGTAAAAAAAAACATTAAGGATTTTTCTTCTCTTCTATCCAACAAGAGCAATTCATCTATTCCAAAATTTAAGTTAGAAAAAGAAAAAAGACAAAATTTCCTTTAAATTACTGTTATCATTATTATCACCCATCCTTAATAAGACCAAAAATGAACTTACTTAACATGTGCCACAGGGTTATTGAGCACATCAGACTACTTCAAAGTTTGTTTGAATACCACAGTCTGCTATGTGAAAAGCTGTGCAATATCAGCTGCTTTTGTCTCCAGTTAACTATTACTGTATAGAAATGTGAATAAACATTTGCTGCTGCGTGCAATTAAATTGTAACTTTTTGCATAAACTCACTGTGGCCATTGCTTTCACATTGTACTCAAGCTGCTTGATGTGGTTCTGGAGTTTCTGGATTTCTGAATTTGCTGGATCCAGCCCGTTCTGATGGATCGGCCCTGTGCAAACAAACAGCCACATCATGTGATGAGTCTGCAATACTTTACCCCAACTCCATAAAGTTGTGACGCTGTGCAAAATGTTTGTGAAAACTGAATTTGATGAATTTCAGAGCATTAAATTATTACAATTGTTGAAAAAAGTGCATAGACAACATTAAAAATGGCATCTTTACCACTGTGCTGCACTGAATCTGTTTTTAACAAACTCAGTTAATGTTTGCAAACCAGGAGACCATTTTCTGGAGTTTTGAAAGAGGAATGTTGTCCCATTCTTGTCTGATATTTCATTTGGGTTATTCAACAGAACAGGGTCTCCTGTGTTGGTCTTTTCACCTAACATTTTATGGGGGACAAATTGTGACTGCAGATGGTGATGAGTACCTGGACTCTTCTACTACAGGGCCATGCCATTATAATGTGGTTTAATAGTGACCCACTGAAAAATTCAAGTCTGCCCTAAAAATGGATTGTCATGATGGCGACATAAGTTGCTCTAGAGTCTCCATAGAAACAACTGTAAAACTTACAATTTGTGTGAGCCAAACATCTACAATGCCCTAAACATTTATTGATATGTTGTCTTTACACTTTACTTTTAATAAGTTTAAAGTTCAAACTATTCGCTCATGTGTGTGTGTGTGTGTGTGTGTGTGTGTTTTTAACCTTGCAAGCTCTCATAGTTTTGCCTCTCCCAGTTGAGTTCTTCTTGTTGTTGGTGTATCTTCTGTCGTATGTCCTGGACCTCCAACACCTTCAGAACCAGGTGATCAACATCCTGCATGGGGAACGAGGACTGGGGGTACTGTGGTTGGTTGGGCATGGGCATTGGCGCAGGCTGCAGACAGGAAACAGATTGCATAATAGCAATGTAGTGCAGTATTGGGGCTTTTGGCAAATATATATCAAAGTTGTTGTATTTTACTACAGATTTCTTTTAAATGATTGATTAGAAGTACAAAAAGAATGCAATGTTGAAATGAAGTGTTTTCTCAGTTTTTCTGAAAGCAAAAACCAAACAAACAAAAACAAGTTTTACCTTTGAAAGCAGGGCCCTCTCTTTCCTGAGGATGTCTCTGACCATCACAGCATACTGAAGAGGCTGCTGCTGAAACATGTTCTATGAAAGAAAACGAATAAAAATACCAAGAAGCCTGAGAGAGTTTATCAGCGGTACCTCATTCAGTTGCTGTCTGAATCACTGCATATGTGTCTTGTTTCGTTTACGATGCAGAAGGCTGGCACAAACATTTACAGGAAGTGTGTGGGTTTTCTAAGAATTCCTCAAAGACTTTCATTTGTTTTTTTTTCTGTTTTGTGGTCCTAAGACTGAACGTTTTTCAATGAGTTTCCCACATAATCTTCAACCAACTTCCTTAAATCATGTAGTTATCATAATTAATAACAATAACAATAATAAATTTTATTTCTATAGTGCCTTCCAAGAACTCAAAGATGCTTTACAAGGTAAAGCACAAAAGTGCAGGTTAAAAACAACAATACAATATAAAGAATAATGAAAAAACAGTTTAAAACAACAAAGTCAAGAAACACAGAAAACAAAACAAATTTAAAATGCATGTAGAAAGAAAGATCAAAATGTTGTGATGGGATATGTTACTACAGTAAGTTACACAGCAAGTTAAAAGTGAAAAGCGGTGCAGATGAGGCGTGCTTTTAATTCGATCTGGTGGTAATGAGCGAAAAATTCTCCTACCATGTTGCGGCTAATCTGCATTAGCTTCATCCTGTACACCACGTTAGCGTTCTGCTGGGCAATTGATCTCAGCAGGTTGATGCTCTGGTCCAACAAAGCCTGAGCTTGGCTCTCCTGCTCCATATTTTCTAATGAAAAGTCCTCCCTGTGTCCACACATGACCATTTAGACTATTATACCAATGCATGAACAAGCAAACACATTACGTTTATTGATCTGCTGAGTGTATGCTTGATCTTTGAGTCTTTGGATGAGTATCCTACCATCTTTGGCCCTCGATCCAATCAGCCAAAAACTGTCTGACTTCAATGGGGAAGGCAGTGGGGGGGTAAAGATTGTTGACAGTCTCATCCGGCAGGTAGAGAATCATCTGCGACATGTGCATCCACTGGGCCATGTTGAAGCAGGTCTAAAGGCACAAGGAAAGGACATGATGAGTTCCCTGATGTTTTGAACCATATATTGTACTTTTGTTGTTGATATGATAAAGTATATCTATATCTTATTTATACATATATCTATATATGCCTATATCTATAACTTATATTCAATTGAATACACCACAGAGAAAAGATATTTAATGTACAAACTGATTAACTTTATTGCTATGTCTTTTTCAGGGAGGTCCCTGCTTATTCAGCAAGAAAATGCCAAGCCACTTTCTGCACCCGTTACAAAAGCATGGCTTCGTAGTAAAAGAGTGCATGTACTAGACTAGCCTGCCTACTGTCCAGACCTGTCTCCCACTGAAAATGTGTGGTGCATCATGAAGTGCAAATATGACAACAGAGACCCTGGGACTGGTGAACGACTGAAGCTGTCCATCAACAAGAATGTGAAAGAATTTCAGCCAATTCCAAGCTTCAACAATTAGTGTCCTCAGTTCACAAATGCTTAATGAGGGTTATTAGAAGGAAAGGGGATGTAAAGGTGAGAGACATGAATGTGTCCCAGCTTTTTTGAAACCTGTTGCAGGCATCGATTTCAAAATAAGCGAATATTTGCACAAAAGAAAGTTTATGAGCTCAAACATTAAATATGTTGTATTTGTGGTGTATTAAATTAAATAGAGGTTGAAGCGGATTTGCAAATCATTGCATTCTGTTTTTATTTACATTTTACACAATGTTCCAACTTCATCGGAACTGGGGTTGTGTATCACACAAAAGGTCCTTTAACATTGTGTTGTACTGAACCAAATACTGTGCTCAGACAATGCAAAGGCCAAAGGTGCGTGTGGGTGTGTGTGTGTGCATGCGTGTGTGTGTCAAAGCTTGAGTATTGCTCTACTGACTGTTGATTACTGTGCATTCAAACTGGTTTCCCTGTTTGATCGATTCCATTCTGTAAGAATATGGCACTTTGAGGACTGAACCAGACATGTTCAACTGCATTAAAAAACAAGAAGCATTTCATTAGATTTATATCTCGAGGATAAACTCAAATCTGTAAATCATTAGATTTTGTTTTGGTCCTCAGTTTCCCATATCCCAACAAAAGATTTTCATCATCAAACTTTATTAAGACAGGCAGTCTGGACTGATATCTTTAATATACAAGTGATCACAAAGGAGTAGGAAAAAATGTTTTGACAGGAAGAAACCTCCAGCAGAACTGAATCTACTCTGAGTCATCAGCCACAGATAAAAACATATATGGATGAAAAACTTGAAATATTTGATAGCCTGACTGGCATCATGACAGTCATTTAAGAGTTATTTATAAAAAAGACTTCAGACAAACCAGAAGAAGACAGATATCTGAAAATATTTGAATATCTAATATTTGGTTGTTATGATAATCAATTCTGTGTGCCTCTTGATATCCATGATCTCCTTGTATTAGTTTAATGTATATCTGTATGTATTTTATTATTAGGGGTCCCAAAATGTCCTATCAAGCTACATATGTGAGGGCCATTTGCTCAGATATGCACAATACAATCCAGACAAAAGTTCAGAATTGTCACGAAATCATTAAAATGCTCTAAAAGCCACCAAAGAAAATTAAAATACCCCTACTTAGTTCATTTATCCATCAGACAGTAATGTGTGATCAACCCAGCAACTAAAACCATAATTCCGGCTGCATCATTGCTCAAACAACTGTTGGTTGTTGCTTTATTAGGGCAGTCTCAATACTAAGGACAAACCTGCCGTTCAACAAAATGCTCAATACCAATTTAAAGAAGCAAGTGGATGAACTCAAAGTGGAGACAATCTCTTTAATGTTTTGCCATTTGTAGCCCAGAGACCTAACACGTTATATCTCTATCACTGCAGCATTGGTGATTTACTTGTAAGCCTTGAGGAGTGAATTGCTCTTTTGACACCAGGTGCCCTCTCATTTAAATAAAATGCAAACTCATTTCATTCACTGACAGAAACTAACTCTAGAGACATAGGCACACATGAGGGTTTGTTACTCTAGCCACAGCACCAAATAGGAGGTGTGCATTGTTATGGTTCTTGATGATCCCAGAAAAAGATGGCTGTCTTTCATTTCTCAGGGTGTGACTGTATAGGACTTTTTTGCAATATGTTTTGAAATGAATTCGAACCTGTGATTCATAACATTTTTGCCTGGGTTTCCGGCATTGTCTTTTTCTAGGTTGGGACAAATGGAGAATTTCCTCTGGTGCTGGTTGAAAGTCAAGTACTGGATGTTCTCACTTCAGGCCATCCTGTTTCAACAACAATTCAAAGACAAAACACTTGTTACTACTAAAAACCTGTTTAATTAAAGGAAAAATGAAACCACAAGAAAACAACTTCCAGCATTTCAACAACTAAGAGCTCACAAACAAAACTGGCTTTGATAGAACAGCATCTGGTGTCAGTCATGCATAAAGGCCTCTGCAGAAAATTGGAAAGAAATTCCACAGATAGGAATGCAGACCTGTTCTACTAAGTAACTTGTTATTTCCTGTTTTCCTTCTAGAGAAGCAACTTATGTCTGACAAACTGCTAAAATGGTCACAGAAGAAGGAAGGAGTTCATGAAATCACTTCCAGGTAGAGGAAGCTGCACCTTTACAAATGACAGCCATTTTTTTCTTTTCAAAGATGACCCTGGGAGCGCTAAAAAAAGGTAGAAAAAATTTCTAGTGGTGTTTTGAGTGGTGGTTGCAACATTATTTTTCCTGACTCTCTGACTGGTAGATAGAGGGTGTTCGTTTCATTGTGTGCACGTTTGTGTGCACGTTTGTGTGCACGTTTGTGTGCACACAGGCGCACACGCTGTACACCCATCGAGACAGAGCTGTGAGACAGAACTCTGCCCACCACCATACAGTAGGACAAATAACAACGCTATTTCATCCGTTAAATAAAAGGACAAGGTACAGACCTGGTCTTTGAGAGGTGTAACATTAAAATAACTTCTGCTTTGATCTGACACAATCTAGAAAATATGATTACTTTGACTTCTGAAGAGGGGTGAGTGCTATCAGAGTGA
The DNA here is from genome assembly GCA_008086565.1 of Thalassoma bifasciatum. NCBI lineage: Eukaryota > Metazoa > Chordata > Actinopteri > Labriformes > Labridae > Thalassoma > Thalassoma bifasciatum. Next base: position 485,209 of record RPOG01000249.1, on the reverse strand, counting down.
CATTTTAGAGCAACGTGAACAGAGCAGGACATTTGGAAAATGTCAACAAAGTGTCATTTGACTTGTGATTCTAACAGAATGATACTAAATGATCAGCAAAGCAGAGCTGAGATGTGAAAACTGTAAGATTTGATTTCAAGTTGCTACAAAGCTCCAAAATGAAACTCGGCAGTGGCTGAGTTTTCTTTTCAGCTATTGCTGCATGATTGTACCCCACACTGGCTATTTTTACTAAAACCCACAAAGGGGCTCCTCATTCCCTTGGCTTGTGGCTCAAAGGAGGTGTCGCACTGCTCATCTGTACTGTGCCTAAAGTCAAGTTGTGTGCTCAGTTACAGCACACTTTATTGGTTTTGGCACACTTTGGTGAGGTGTGCACTGGTGCGAAACACTTCATGCACAAAAAAAAGCTTGGGTATGTAATGAGGCCATGGAATAAACCCGTATGATTGCTGCGACTTCTCAGCTCAACAAGCATTTTGAACAATGACAGGGTGTGAAGGACCAAAGCTGGTTAACATAAGTCAAAAAGTAACTAAAGTTGTCGTCATGCTCTCTGTGTTCTCCATTGTGCTGACACTGATGAGATCGCTTCTTGTAAACAGATGCTTTATAATGACATAGGCAGGCCTCAATGTTGCCTCTTTATGACTATCTGTCCTGTCCTACTCCTGGTAACACTTTTACTGTTGTATTGTACTGTTGTAATCTTTTAATGAGTGCAAGAGAACAAAAACTATGTGAGCTCATCTGACTGATACACCTCCTTTTTTTATTTTGGTTTTCCTACCACTTCAACAACACTGAAAACTACAAACAACGGGTCCAATACCGGCTGTGAAACCATGCACCTCATTCACTTTCCACATTCAGACAGACAGACTGACATCACTTCATTAACACAAACCTACTAAACCCAATCACAAACTGCATGCCCTTCCACAATTTTCTGGGGACTTGCCAGTTTAAAGAGAGGCAAGCTTGGGCATGTTAGATTCACTCAAACCACCATGACTGATCTACATGGGCCCAATCTCAACCTCTACACTGACAAACACACACAGACATCGAGGAATGTTTCTACTTGATGAGTAAGGACCATTAATCGTATAATAGATAGCCGTAGTCTCTGTGATGTCATCCGTCTGGAAAACAGCTGGCGCAGTCATATTAGCAAGGGGAAGAGTGAAAATAGACAGGAGGCAGTTTTTGTACCAGGCTGTAAACACACTAATTTCAGCTCTGAAAACTGCTTTTTTTTTTAATTGGTGTGTCCATGACCTCCAGTACGTCCAGAGCCAGCGTCAAGCAGACATTTGAGGAACAGCAGCTTTTTAGCACTTCTGCATCATCTCATATTTTCAGACCGGAAGTTGCCGCTTGGTAAGAACCCAGTGGTGTCCCACTGCAATGTCATCAAATTACACAGCATGTGGAGTTACTTAGAGTGCTTTTAGAATTTGCAAAGGATATTAAACTGTAGCATCGAATTCATAGTACATGGCCATGAAACATATATTGTAAAATGTTTCCATAGTTTAGTGTGTTTGTACCTGCTTTAAAAATGTGCAAACTTATATGATGACAGCCCATATTTATGAGCTTTGTTGACATAGAATACTACAGTGTGATCCCCTGTTTGTTGTTACATCCTTGGCTGCTGGTTGTGTACCAGGACCATCTCTCCTGATCCATAAAGTTTGAGGATGAGGATAAATTCAGCTTTTGGATGTGTGTGGGTGCATGTGTTTATATGAACACGTGAGCAACCATTTAAAAAGCAAAATGCATCACTGTAAGATATATCACTACTTAGCTGCAGGCTTCTGTAATAAACACCTACATTTGTGTGTTACATCTACATATCCTATATGTTCAGATGGTCTACACTTAAGATTTTACTTTTTGATTGCAACAACTAACAGTTTACTGTATATGTTTTTTGTTTTTTTTTTCCTTTTTGAGACTATATTTTCAAAAAAAGGAAAACTAGTTTAAAAATACCAGTCAGTAATGGTCAGATTAGACTTGACATGAAAAACATGTTGATAAATTCCAGATCATGATTCTGCCATAAAATAGCTGATATGTTATCCTAGTCAACAGTGTTGATCTGAGGCAGTCTGAGATTTAGAAGCAGGGCCAAATGTTTCTAACTATGAGAAGAGATGCACTGAATTCGCCAGGTATTCACCTGATCAGATACAGATCCAAGAAATTAGATAAGATATCTCTAGGACTCAGTTCTATGCCCCTCTGTATTTACTACGACCCTGTGTGGGATCTTGCCAACAATGTCAAGGTAGATCTGTGCACTTTAGCTAAGTAGTATCAAATGAAGGAAGATAACTTTGGTCTCAGCACACATATTTTTCATTTGGGTTCAGAATCCTTTCAGTAGCAGGGGGAAAACAGCTGTTGTGGACTGCTCCTGTTTTATTTTTGACATGTTTCATCATACAACTAAGTGAAAAGGAGTGTGAAGATACAGGCTGCAATTCACTCCTAAACATTAACCTGACACTCGATACAGTCAGCTTTTAGTTCTACTTTACCTAAAACATTCATCAAAAAGCCTCACAATGAAATCTCTAGAGGACACTCCCCTTTCTTTCCAGTTCTCTCAGTATACAGGCCAAGTGTACATACAAAAGTTCTTCTCGCTGATAAACAGAAATCTCCAAACATCGTCACAGTCAGCTGCCTTTATGAGCCTATGAGATCCAAACAAGAAAAACTTCTCGAGTTTAAATCAGGCAAAGTTCAGGCTCCTTTTAGAGGATGGAAAAACCCTAACCCCACAGGCCCCAAACACATCATGTAAAGAGATCAGGAAGCTTTGACTCTGATATTATTCCCCAAATAAATACATATTTGTTGCTTAAGATACATTCATCTGGTTACTAAGAAACAAATTTGATGCACTTTTTGGTTACATTCCTTTCTACTAGGGCTGCACAATTTATCATTTCAGTAGCGTTGCAATATGGACATTTGCAAGGTTTAAGATATACACTGGCTGGCCAAAAAAAGGTGCAAAGATGTGAAGAGTAACTTCTCATTTCATAAACAACCATGAACAGAGGCAGATCCTGTGATCGTGGAAAAGATGTTAGTCTGTCTAGGGGTCAAATCACTGACAAGCATCAAGCAGAGAAAACATCTAAGGAAATTGCAGAAACTACTAAAGTTGGTTTAAGAACTGTCCAATAGATTATCAAAATCTGCATGCTGGGAACCATCGTCTCAGACGCATCAGGGTAAGAAGAGAGGCAGGCGAAGTGATTCACCCATCATGCCTAGTGCCTACTGTACAAGCCTGTGGGGGCCGTGCTGTGGTCTGGGGGTTTTGTATACCTAGATAGGTTCGGCAATGTCATGTTCCCAAAGAATGAGGTCAGCTGACTATCTTAGTATACTGAATGACCAGGTTATCCCATCTTTGGACTTTTTCTTCCCTAATGGCACAGGCATATTCCAAGATGACAAAGCCAGGATTCATAAGGCTAAAAAAAAAGTAGTTCAGGGAGCATGAAACATCTTTTTTACACATGATTGCCCACCACAGAGTCCAGACCTTAACCCCATTGAGGACCTCCAGGATGTGCTGGAGAAGGCTTTGTGCAATGGTCAGACTCCCGTCACCAATACAAGGTCTTGGTGAAAATTTAGTGCAACACTGGATGGATGGTGTTCTGCAAGTGGCCTTGACTTAACAATTTGACAATGTGAGAACTTTTTTATTGCCTGTGCCATCAGTAGGTCATATCAATGTGAACACCTGTCAGAAAATGATACTGAGTTCATATTTTTGTGCAGATTTTGGCTTCCAGAGGCTTTGGTCCTAAACTTTTAATCAGCTGATGAACGGACGATGTCACTGCAACTTTTGTTTGCAATAAATTGCTCACTCCCTGTATTTTTTCTCACCTTATTTCTTCTTCTTTTTGCATTGTTAAACTCTACTTCAGACCTTTTTGCGATTTGACAGTGCAAAATGTAAATTTGTGCAATTTTTCAACTCTTGAAATTTTGATCAGGGGTGTATGTCCGGTATTATTTATTGAGTGGAAGCTGACTAAATAAACCCTTAAGAAAAATTAAAAAAAATAAAAAATAAAAAGTTTTTTTTTTTTCATTTGAAATACATGCCTCATGAAGATTTTGTTAAAAATAAATGTTGTACCTAGCTCTACGCTCACAGTAACAGACCTATCAGATCTGGTCTGATCCCGCTATTCCTCAGCTCAGACCCATAGTTGATGATCGTGCTCAATCTCGGCCATTATTGTATCTACAGGAAGCAATCAGCACTGTGCGTGTATTTTTTCTTTGAGAGTCTTGCTGGCTTGAATAGCCTGCAGGTAGTTTGAGGCCTTCATGTGTTTCGATATGATGAAATCATCATGCTGTGAGAGCAGCAGATGGTCTCTCTGAGGTGGGCCATGGTGAGTGTCCACTCCTTGGTAAAAGCTATCCACTTTCAGTCCAGGAGCTGCACAAGAGCCTGATGTCTTCATGTTTGTTTAAAAAAAAGAGTGGATGAGTTTGTAAAGTTTACAGATGTGGCACACTCGACTGTGTGCTTGAAACACCACACATATGCATGCAGGAAGAATAACAACATCGAAAACAGTCTGTCATGTTAGTTACAGGCTCACATTTGAATTGAACGCAACTGCATAGCTTACAAATATTTAATGACAGACTTATGAGCAGCTGCAGCGTTGGGCATGTACTGATTACAACACACCATTGCGTATTGTATTAATGCCATACAACACACGGGTTAGCTTTCATAAACAGTATGTCGGAGGCAAGGGTCAAAGATAATGCACATTTTTGAGTCATGGGAGCATAAAGTTGGCGGCTGAGAAAAATCTTCCTCTGAGTTTCATCATGACAGTTAGGCTACTTTCATGTTAACAGTTAAAAAAAGTAGATTAAAGCGCAGGAGGTGAGGCCTCTTTAGCTTAACTTCGACATAATCACTCAGAGCTGGTATGAAGTTCTACTAAATTCTGTTTCCTCCTTGTCCTTTTCAGTCGAAAACAAAACATGAGGGCCACACACTTCACATTATTTTGGAGGGACCATTACTGAAGTTGACAAGGCCTCAACCACTAAGCAGAATTTAGTACGGAAATATTGACTGAAAATAATGTAAAAAAATAAAAAATAAAAAACAAAAAAAGAAACACCTACCTCGAGTTAATGCAGCTTTCAAAACATTGAAAACGTTACAATCCGTCGCCTCTTCCTCCTCCTCCTCCTCGGTCTCATAAGAAGTCCACTACTCTGAATATCCTTCTGACCATTTCCTGCCTCCAGCACTCACTCAATCAGAGGCGTCCTCCCCCTTACGGCAAAATACGTCGTTTCAACCGAAGAAAATCGACTTACAGCTCCGGGAAGTTGTCGCAGCTTACAGACGGGTTTTTACTGACAAAAAGGAGGTTAGGTTCACTTCCCTTTTGAGAGCTGTGTGTGTCACAGACGCTGGAGCGCGCGCTATTTCCTGCCCTCACGTTCAAGTTTACACATGACGGAGACATGTGGCAGGTCGTCATCACTGTTGAGCAGATATTGTAGCTGGTTTGGAACAATGTATCATCACACGGTTGTGCAGATTTTGGCTACAGAGGGGTTTTCTTTCTTTCTTTCTTTCTTCCTCAGACCACAATATATTTATGTGTGTGGTTACAACTGTGACACAACATCGAAAGAATACGCAATGCAACACCAAAAGGGTCTCAAAAGTGAAATTATAAGGTTAAGACTCTCATGGTTGGCGTTTATTCAAAACAGAAACTACAACCCAGTCGAGGCTTGGTAAACTTCCTTAGAATAAGACGTAGGCGGAGTAATGTTGAGTCATTTCAGCAGATGCTGTAACTTCCAGTAAGACACATGATACCATATCTGCACATGGCAGTCTCTTCAACTCAGACATCTTCCCAACGGCATCTACCGTCCGGAAGTCACAAGGCCTGTACAGTTTAAATGTGTACTGTACTGCTGGAGGTCGAGTTATCCTTTGAAGTTAAACCTGTTTGAAAATAAGATTAATAAACAAAATAAAAGTTTCTGGAGGAAAAAACACTTATATAAAACAGAATTTTGGTGGGGAAAAAATGTGTTTGTATGTCTTTAAATCTATACTTTCCCCCCAGATTTTATTTGCATGGTTTGAAATAAAAATCAGGTGAGTTATTTTTCCTTTAAAGCTAATTCTTCCAACCAAATTATTCTTTTTGTCAAATACTTCTAAATTATGACAGAGATAGAAAGTAATACAGTCTACGTGTCAACAAACATAATAAATAACAAATATTTGTAAAACTTGTTTTGTAAATTCATGGGTTATTGATGAACAGACATCTTGGACCAAAATACTACTTAAATATTTCAGTTCCCAAAATTGAGCCACTGTAGGTTGTTGATTTACATTTTTGTTTATACATCTTGATTTTGTTGTTTTTGTAAATTTATCATGGTTTGGTGAACAGGTACTTCTTTGTATAACTTGAGAAACATCCAGCCTGGTTGTCATTGTGCTTTCATATTGTAACATAAAGGTTTGCAATTTCTTTATTTGGCCAGATGGGGGTGGTGTGGACCTGTACAAATCTTGCCCGTCTCCTTTTAAATCTATGATTTGATTCAAATCAGGTGTCATAAAAATCTTATCTTATAATCTACAGATTCCCAACATTTACTAAATTGTTTTTTAACCCACATATTTTTTACTATTGATGTGAGATTTTGCTATTTTTTGTTATTAATGAAGCAGCAATATGTTCATACTCACATGGGCATGTATTGACCGTTAAAGTCTTTTAAACCAGGCACCAGAACATTTATTCAATCAAGTCTTATCTCTGGAAAGTTTTGATCAACCTGTTCATCACACAAACAATGTTATGAAAAAAGAGGTGGTCATTTCCCCAAAAATCTGACGCTTCTCTTGTACCATTTTGCCATTGTTTAAACCACATTACACTCCATCACAGTTTCTTTGCTTTTATTCACTCTGCAATAAATGATTGCACATGGTGAGTATCATTGCTAGCTTAAATCTTTCTTATTCAGCATTCTGGACTCAGTCCCAGTCATCTCAAATATTACAGAGTGTCGTGTTTAGTTTGGTGACAGTTGAGGCAGAAATGAGCCAGTGTCATGTCTTAAGCAAAAGTGGGTGTTGAATCACATCCTTTCGCATTTTTGTTGATGCAGGTTCGGTGTTGAGTCACATCCTTTAGTTTTCATCTGCCCCGCCACTCACTAAATGTCTATCATAATTTTGGGGTCTCTTTAGGTAAAGGGCTCTTGCTGCAGCTTTGCAACATCTGGAAACAATACAGCTGTGATGGTTTTCTGTGGTACCAGGGGGCTTGAAGGTTGTGGGTTTGAGCGGACGAGAAGGGGTGAGGGGCTGAGGGGTTGGGCTAGTTGCTGCTTTGGCCCTGGGGGTCCATGTGTCCCTGACTTCAAAATAGACTTGATTGCTAACAGCTGGCAGTCCTAACTCACCCTGTGTCAGAGCTCTCCTCTGATGTCAACCTTGTCTGTATCAAGGCCTGGACAATGTGCGGCCAGTAGAGATGGACTGAGCCAGAGTGAAATGAAATGCGCAAAATGACCCTTTCTTAATGAAAGCTGAACCATAAATTATTTTGAATTTTGGTTTGTGCACCTACAAAGGCAACACATGTACACCATAAATTAGACATTTTCAGGTACCTACATCCTGGAGGGAAGTGATGAATTCCTTTAACAGTGAAATGCAAAAGCCCTTTTTCTTCTAAAATATCACTAACACCGACCCAAAAATCTAAAATGCATGCCTTGGACTACTTTTAAAACCATTGGATGTAATAAAGACAAATGATTCAATAATCAAAACATTTAATGTGTATTATTAATTGTTCCTCTAACATCATTTTTGTCTGAGCTTCTGTTTTGAAGAGCCTGCTTTTTACTGCCTAATTATGTGTAAACAGGACAGCAGCTCATTAGCATCTTTTACTATCCAATTACAAACTCTGCCCACCTAATTACCTCCAATCAGCAGGAAGGGGGAAATGATTGACTTACAGGAGGATGGTATTTGCTCAGGACAAAAAGGACAAACTGTTTTTGAGTCTCCTACTGAACATGGAGAGTGACTGACAGAGTCAGACAAGGACGTGAGCATTTGGGAAATAGAACAGTTAAATGATAATGATGATGATTGTTGTCATTGTTGTTGTTGTTGTCATAGTGGTAGTAGTAGTAGCAGTAGTATTTCTACATTTTTGTAGACTTGAAAGAGAAAAAAATTTTCTTCTAAACCTCACTACAGCCACCTGTCACTGGTGGTGAGGCATAGCTTTGGCAATGGTTCCTGCCGTAATACCACTGACACATCTGACAATGCCTGTTTTGCTTTTCCAAGGTTGTCGTTTGGATTCTGAAATTCATTTAGCGGCAGAGAACAAGAAAATACTTAACAAACAGCTGCGAACATGATTATCTTCCATCAGAGGATGAAGGATAGTTGCGGCACAAGATTGTGCTTATGACAGAGTTATGAATCATTATTAGACAATTAATTACCCTGTCATCAACACCGAAAAAAACACCGTTCTAGAGGGATTTGGCTGCAGATGTGTAGAAAATCCTCTTTGACAACACAATTTATAACTGAGGAGCTGTGGACCTCTTTGCAGGCTTCTACTAGACTTTAACACTCCTCATGCAGAGTTGCAGAGGTTTACTTTCTTCTTCTTGGTCAGTTTTGGGTCTTTGAAAGATGTCATGCGAGACCAGGAATAGCACGAGTTGGCCACTGGGACAAGCTGTTGTTTACAGATAGTGACAGGGATGAAGGACCTCTGGGCTCTGGTGCTGGGCCTGAAGCCTCAGGGGTGTACCAGCAATGCTTCTGTTGCTTTTGCAGAGTGTTGTTACAACACACACACATACTAATACACGTAGGAGGGTGAATTTGTGTGTAATACAACATATTCAGTTCCGTCTTTTTTATCTTTAATACGGTTACAGCCTCCCTTCATGTGGTTATCAAAAAACACATGAAGCAGCACATGGTAGCTAAATAGCATGGCTGCTTCATTTAACACTTGTTTCATTCTTCATTTTCTTCCCCTGATGACTTAAACCCCTGCTTTGAGGAGTAAACTCGAGCGGATACCAGAAAAATCGAAATCATTGTGAGGTATTGTGTGACTCTCTAAGTGAAATGATTCAGGAATCAGTTTCAGCAACAAAGCTGACCTTAACACTGGGGTCAAGCCAGGCTGTGCATGCAGCAATAAGGTAAGTACAGTAGTATGTGCACTCTAGTCAATTTAAATGCCCAAACTTGTAAAATGACAGAGAAAAAAACAAACAAACAAACAAACAAACAAAATCATTGAAATGACCACAGTGCAATATTGACAAATTCTGTTTAATATTGTGTGATACTCTTCTCTTAAAATACAGTCTTTTCTGAGGTAGACCATTACAGTTCAAGAACATTAGCATTTTAAAACAGACATCAAAAAAGACATGAAATAAATACTTTCATGTACAATATGCCGCAAAAATGAGGTAGAAATGGTTACAGAAAATGTACAATAACCAAATACAAAGATACCGTGATAACAGATCAAAACATGTAAGAATAAAAAGCTTGTTTTGTTGGACAAACTGTCAGCAGAAGAAGGGACATCAACAAATGAACTGTAAATTTAAATCTTCATTTTTGTTTTTTGTTTTTTTTGATTATTCTAAGAACAACTGTCAGCTTTGTCTGGCTGTGCAGCTTGAGGCAGAGGTTGTTCTGTAATTTGTAAAAGTGTTTTGCGTTTCTGCGACAGTGATCAGTATGCACAGAGGGGGTCACTCTGATTGATCTGGCTGCATAGCATGACTGAAGCCACCAGCTGGAGAGGGACGGCTGCACTGTGATATGGGGTTGCTGGACATCAATCAGACCACTTCCACTACTCAGAGGGATCGGTGCAAGGAAAGGGAAAGGTGGGGGGGGCTAACGCCACATGGCCACTGGGGCTTGTGGCCAGGGGGCAATCCAATCTAATGAGATTGCACTGGAGAGAGAGAAAAAGAGAAATATAATGATGAGGGCAGGGGAGGGAGGTAGAGTCAGAGGGAGGGTGGTAGGAAATATTACATCATTCTGTGTATTCCTCCTCAGGACCATGGCAACAGTCAGTGTAATACATAAAACCGCTGTACCTGCAGTCTTATGAGCAGGTTTTTCCAGCTTGTTAAAGCAGAAGTAAAGGACGGGTGCAGAGGAGAAGCTTGTTTGGATTGTCCACATGTTGAGTTAAACCACAATATGTACACAAAAACCAAATGTTTTAACTTTGGGATTTGCTAAAAGCTACATTTGACAACTTATTCTTCAGCGTTTTTACATCTTCAGTTTGGTTTGTAGGTATTTTGTGCTCAAATGTCACCATGAATTCACATGAATGATTGTGTGCATAATATAATCTCAGATGATGATTTAGAGACATACATAAACAGGATGTAAACATAAAATGACATGAATGCTTGCAAACAGTTTGTCCAACAAAAAAAGGAATATCTTCAGTTTCTATACAGCATTTCTCAAAGACAACCATCACTCCACCATAAACTACAATAAAAATAAAGGGTAAAAGAACAGAAAAGAAAACATTTATATATTCATATATAATAATACATGGATTTATGGCATCAAATATCCTTTGAAATACCTGAATTACATTCAATGTTACTCTTTGTAGCATATTCAAGTTTCTCTCCCGAGGTAAAAGCTCAGCTGTAGTGGGTGTTACAAGACTGTCAGGTTTCTCCGTGCTCCTCCCTCTTGCACCACGCTGCTCTCTACTAAGACCCTAAGATTACATACATTCTTTAATTTCATTTTTCTGAGGTAACAAAATTTTTCCTGAGCTTTTCAAACAACTACACACTAGGAAAACAAAACAAGTAAGTGAAATAAAAAAGTCTGTTGAAGAAGCTGGGGGTACCTTCAGTTTGGTGAGTGGGATTCTCAGGAAAACTGCAGACAGTCAGGAATGTGAGGTGGAAAAAAATTGTACAAGTACAATAATGACCCCAAATAACACAAGGATGTCTCAGAAACTCTTGAATTTGAGCAAAGCTCAGATAAAAGATATTTGAAGCATTTCATAACGATTTGAGCTCTACTGAAGGATTTTGTGATTCCTGGAATAGCAGCAGCATGTTTGGGTTTGATAAAAGTCATGTGACTTTAATTTTTGGGGTACTTGTAAGGAACAACTGTTTATATTTGGTGAGATTCTTCCAAAATAGAAGCTTTAATTGTTTCTGTCTTGATAAACAATAACAGATGACTCTGAATTTGGTTAGATGTGATTTTGGTAGAAAAAAAAATGTTGCTGCACTGCTGCCAATTCAAAGTCCTTCAAACTAAATCAATGACAATCCAATGACCAAATGAATGATGGAATAACATGGAAGGAGATTAGCAATAAATAGGATCCTGAGAGTAGCAGTCAAAAGGGGGATTTCCAAACCCTGATTATCCATAAACTTGGACCCCATCACCTAGCAACAAACAATTGATTTTGTCCTGGACCAAGGCTAATCAAGATCTCAGAGAGCATTTAAAGACAATTTAAGCTGATTTTCCCACTGGCCAAAAGACTAATTCGCTACCCCACTCAACAAGGCCTTTTCATCTTCTCTTTGGGAAAAACTAAATATTGTGGATATTCATAGGAAAGCAAAGAAAGCACACCATGGCATGCTCCTACCAGTGAAACAAATCCATCTGTACGATCTAGCTCCTCTGGCTCTATTGGCTGCATAATCTGTAATTACAAAACAACATTCCCAAGGCCTGCCATGTCAAAGCAAGGACAGGCTCATGAAGCAGTCCAACAACACAGACTGGCTACTTCTCAGTGGTTATACATCTTGCTCCATTCTCTACAAGTGTCCAGTTCTTTTGTGGCGGTATGTGGGCGCACCTTGCAGAAGGCATTCTCAAAGTCTGTAAAGGCTGGGGGTTTGGATGATGTGGGGAGGCCATGCATGGCCCCAGTGGGAGAAGATGCTGAAGAAAGTGCCTGCTGGCTGAGCTGAAGCAGCTCCCGCACTGAGAAGCCCTCTGTGCGCTGTAGTACAGCACCCAGCTCCCTCTCGCTCAGGCTGCAGCCCTGAGGCGACAATGCCTGGAGCAGTACTTGCCGGCGCATACCCACATCGGGAAGGCCAACGTGATACCGCTTGGCAAAGCTCCGATGGACTGCATCTTGCAGGAGATCTGGCCGGCCAGTAGCACAAACAAGAATTACCAGACCTGTTGACCCCACCTGGGCTTTCTCCAGGGTGGTCAGTAGGGTCTGCCTCAGCCCCTCCTCTTCCATTGCCTCCACCTGACTGAGAAGCACCACTGAGGGCTGTCGTGCTCCTGCTGCTTGCAAAACAGACCCCAGAATGTGCTCTGCCTCCACCTTCCCTTTAGAGACCAGCATGGATCCACTCAACCGGTAGAACGAAGCTCCAAGCTGTGAGGCCAAAGAACGAGTCAATGTGGTCTTACCCCCTCCCCTTGGACCAAAAAGCAGGACGGTTCTCGGTGGTCGCATGACTGGACTGGGCCTTAACACAGGCCACAGGAGGTCCTCCTCCAGTGCAGTCTTTACATGGGTGAGCCCAGCCAGGTCGGCCCAGCCCAGTGCAGGGCTACAGTCCAGTAACTCCCCATTTACCATGTCCAAAAGCCTAGGGTCTGGGGTCTTCATCGCCTCCACAGTTGCAGCACATAAAGAAGGGCGCTTGTTGGCCTGTGAGTGGTGTTGCTGCTGCTGCTGAATGAAGCCCTGTTCTGACACCACATTTTCCCCTGTCAGGCCTGCTTGAGGGCTGAACTCCCCTACTGTCCCATACTGAGGAGATACCAAGGGCTGGGAGGAGGGCTTTGTAGGCTTAAAAGTTTGAGGGTCTGAACCGCCTGAGCTGCTGAACCCGTTTCCCCGACATTCTGTTTTGTCATTCACACTGTAAGGTGAGTCCCCCCCAGTTTTCAAGGGCTCATAGCTGTATTTCCTGTAACGAGACCCATCCCCACTCTCATCTTCGTCTATACTCATCTCAAATGCTTTTCTCTTTAATGTGGCCCCTGACTCAGATGTCCCGAGGTTGGTGCTCTGGTAACTGTAGCTGCCTCCAACCACTGTGGGCCTTGAGGGGACAGGAGTAGGAGCAGCTAAACCTGAAGGCAAAAAAGTGGCTGAAGGGTGGCTGTAGCTGGGGGCAAGGCTGGTCTGGGGAGGGTATGCACTAGGGGGATAGTTATAGACAGGTGTGGTAGGGCTATAGCTGGCCACTAGGGTGGGTGTGGATTGCAGAGTGTGGAGGGAGGCTGGGGGAAGTGCTGCACTGGGTTGGGGACAGTACCCTGAAGAAAGATAGGTGCCATTGTAACTGGAGGGGTACTCGCTAGAGCCACTGCAGGAGCTGCTGCCACTGTAGCCTGAGTCTGAGAGGTTACTGTTCACCACTGACACACTGTTGACCCCCTGTGGGCCTACAGATGAGGCCTTGGAGCCTGAAAGGCTTTCATGGCTTCCAGGGGGCCCAAGGGAATAAGAGGCTTCAGTGCTGTGTGTCAGTGGCCAGGGCTCGAGTTCTGTCTTTGGGCCACTGAGACCCCCAAAGGCCCCTGGCTCTGGGTAGGCACCCACTGTAGGAGGCCTGTCATAGGGCGAGTCCAGGACGCCAGAATACTTCTCAGCATAGCGCTTCAACAGGTTTGAGGCTGTCATAGCAGAGATATCATCATTGGCCCAGGCATAGTTGTAGGAACTGCGGCCTCTGCCAGAGTACAAGTCCGACTTGTGGGCCGGGGAGGAGGTGGTGGAGGAGACATCCAGGTGCTGCTCAGGCCACTGGCTAAGGGACTGGGCATGCTCTGGGTTCCAGTGCATCTTTAACAGGCCTGTATACAACAAAGAGAAATCAGGTTAAAAACGTTTCTTTGATTAAATGAAAGACAGGGAAATATGCAAGAAGAACATGCTTCAAATATCTGATGAGCTGACTATAATGAGCAATATTTCCAAATGGTTGAAATAGAGTTTATTTTCATCACTGTTCCCCCAACAGTGGTCAAATATGCTCCTATTCAAGCAGTTACCGACAACAAATCCCTGCTTGTACAACATGATGATGATCATGATGATCTATGATGCATTTCAGGCAAACCAGGACAAATTTTCCTAGAAGCCAAAAAATTGTTGGATGTAGAGCTAAATGATTTGCAAAAATAGTCTAATTGTGATTAATTTTCCCTATATTACAATTGCAATTTATTGTGTGGGCATTTCTTGGTCCCCCATCTTGAGCGTTCACTTACAGCGTGACAACAACTCATTACATTTTTTTGCCACTTTTAGACCATTTTCAAACCACTGTTTGACTATTTACCAAGTTTTCTCCCATTTTTCCCCCAATTTTGCTGCCTTTAGATCAATTTTTCCCCACCTTAACCATATTTTCGTTGCTATTTCTTGCCATTTTTGCCACTGTTCATCACTTTGGAGATTGTTTTCAACAATGTGGCTCTTTGATTGAGTAAGGTTGAGCAACACTGGTGTAGACAACATTTATCCAGTATTACGACACATTTGAGGAGATTGAAGAAATACTGCACTGTCTGCAATCAGAATATTGCGACAGGTCATAATGCAATTCAACCTAATTTGCAATTAATTGCTCGTGCTACATAAGATGGTGAGTGAGTGACAGTGCATCTGCATGTTTTCACAGCTTAAACTTGGGTTATGATAAGATCCCACTACTTCTCCTCCACACTGCGAACATCTGCAGGTCTCCCAGAGGAGCTATTGTTATCTCCCTGCGTATGGTGCTCTGAAAGCTGCTCACTCCGCCCTGCACCCCACCTACCACCCACCAACCCACCCACCCACCCACAGTACACCAGAGCTCCAAAGGCCCAGTGGCCGGCTGGATGGAGGGAGGAGGGGGGGATTTGTGTGAGTGTGTTTGTGGACAGTGGTGTGGAGAGAGTGAGAAAAAAGAAAGAAAGAGGGGGGTTGGGTTTAGGATTGCAGCATAGTGTGCTATTCATCAGCACAGTCTCCCATGGAACATTGGGAAAGTGGAATGTCTGTCCCTCTGACTGACTTCAGCACTGGCTGAGCTCTGATTGCAGCACATTGAGCACAGGAAAGAGGGCACTAGAAAGAGATGTAGAAGAGATGTAGATGTAGCACTAGAAATGCTTTCTCTCCTAATGTTTCAAGACAATATTCCTGTGAAATATGTACGTTTCAGTGTTTCATAACTTTTACCAAAACATGTCATGCATCTTCGATTTTTAGTGGTTGTATCTGGTTCTCTTTACCCTTTTGTCCTTTGCTTGGAGCATGTCTGTACACTCATTTGCCAATTTGCACAAAACTATCTGAGTCCACTGCTACATACATATCATAATATGGTAGTTATAGAAAAAGTCTGTGTCATGGGGAGTAGCACTTACTCTTGCTGAGGCATATGCTTGACATTCCACACATAGCTTGGCATTATTGAACTGTCACAATTTACCCTGAGGTAAAGGCTACTCCAGCCAGAAATGGAGGTAAGAAGGAATATGGCAAAAGCCGCCTTCACTGGCTGTTACACCCTCCTTCCTCTGGCGGACTGATGATTCATTATTCATGGCTGTCTGTGTATGTGGAGCCAGGCTTCTTATTGCCATTTAAATCAAATCTCAATATACCAGTGCTGCTGATTCTGCTGCTGCTCTCCCACTCTCCAGCTCCGGCTCCTAAACTTTGGCCTCTTTCTTTACCCGCTTTGCAAACCTCCCCATGTGTGTTTTCAGATTACACCCGTTATTTATTCAGTCAGATGAGACCAGCAGACCAGATGGCCAATGGATTATCACGTCCTTCATATTCAAATCCACTGCCTTAAGTTCCCAATGGCCAAAACCAGTTCAAGTACTTCCCTAAGCTTCAGCCGACCCACACAACCACACCCGCCACAAGAAGATGCGGGGGAACATTCTCACACTCTGTTCACTTCATTTTTTTCAACAAACATGCTGAAGACATTGTCCTCCACACACCCAGATGACCACATATTTTTGCGGCCTGACTTGCAGGTCTTTGTCCAGGCTGCAGAAACCGTATATGTCCTGTAGGCCTTTCCCATCTGCAGCCCAACCAGTTTGTGAGCAGCCCCAATAATGGGGCCTGTGTGTGACAGAGATGGATGAGAGCCCAGGGGAGCTCATAAAACCTGCAACGGGAAGGGAGGGATTGGAAAAGGGGGGAGTGGACAGCAGGCACTTCGTCCTTTCTGAGTGGGCCGGAGCGGACATTAGAGGACTCAGTGAGGCGGGCTAACTGCTGTCCACTCCATCATTGGAGTAGCACCAATACTCGCACTACCCCCTTGACCAAAGTAATGACCAGCTGCCTATACCTGAGGACCAATTCACTGTTAAATCTGAGAGTAATTACGTTCTCTATGTCTTTTTAAAAAGTGCACTATACTCCACTGTTCCTACTGTTTATACACAGTGAGTATGATGAGTGATGGGCAGCCTCTCACCCGTGATGAAAACAGCAGGGTGGTAGCTGTTTCTGTGTAATTAGATCTTGCCTTCAGCTAGATTGTGGTTTTTAGAGCAGCAGCCCTCCACAATAAACTGAGAAAGCTCTAATCTACACTTCTGCTTAAATCAGAGCCATCATGTAGATTAATTCACTGGAGAGGCAGAAAGAAAGTCAAGATTAGAAGTGGGAAATCAGGGCAATGTGAACTTATTGTGGGAAGCAGTGGATTTATTAGATTAACTTTTGTATTTGTCTTAGTGTGATCCTACATTTTAATTATCCCAGGGTGTCAACATAGAGAATAGGAAAGTGTTGTGCTGATATAATAGTTTTCATTAAACAGGCAAGGTTCTATTCCAAAGAGTCAGACTTTTCCCACAGATTTATTTCCATTTTTGCGCTCAAATGGTGAGCTGTACCCTGGAACTAACGCATATATGAAGAGGATTATGGATAAAAACGTTTAATATGTGCAAACATAGAAAATGGAAATTGTGTCCCTGTTTAAATGCTTTGTTGCAGCCTACGCTGAAAGTTAATCTATTGTTTGATCCCATCAGGAGAGGAGGGGCAGTGTTTAATTTGATCTGAAATCATTGCAATCATTGGTGATACGTACAGGCTTCATAAATACATGACAAAGATGCTTTCCTGACCAATGGCTTTGCCTAGCTGAGAGGAGGTTGATAAGCACCTTGGTGCATGCACATGAAATTTTCCATTGTGAATGTGGGTGTGTGCGCGCGTGTGTTCTCAGCCCCAGGAGAGACAGATGTTCTTCTGCTGACCGCCTTACTGTCTGTGCAGCCATTGTGGCGGATGGCTGTCCGGCAGACGCGCGCAGCTCGGACAATCCAGTTGGCCCTGAGACAAAGCCTGAAGGATCCTTTTGTCAGGGGCCTGTCTAATTATGGAAATCTTATTAATCTATTCAGCAGCAGTCCACTGACAGCTTTTGTGTCACCCTTGGATTTATTGAGGGACCTGTGTGAGCTGCATCCTATTGAAGGAGTGCGTGATAAAGACAGTGGCACCAATGTCTTCAGCAGAGAGCAGTTTTACCCTGAGAAGGCCCTAAAATTGAAATTGAACCACTTATGGCTCAAGGGGAGTGTGTTAAGTACATTTGTGCTTTCAGCTCTCAAATGCTCTGAACTGCTCTACATCACCGAATCTCTTGTTGACTAGTTGAAACCTAAGTAGATTTTTGGCCTATAAAGGCTGGTTGTATTCTGGACTGTGTTGTGGTTTCCTATAAAAGAGGTATTGGTGGGTTATGTGAAACGTTATCTTGGCAGGAAGCCCAGAGGTAGAGGGCTCCAGTGCTCTTTCACAGCTCCCCTGAGGTTGCTTTTCCCTTCTCTCTTCCCGGCACTTTTGTTTTTCTTGCCCTGAGGAACAAAACGGACACGGATGCTACAACCCTTCTGGGACAGCATGCTATTAAACCGTGCCTATCGTGAAGAGGCTGCTTGTAAACAAGAGCTGTGGATCAATCCAATCAGGGTCCTATTCAGGGCAGAGCTCTACCCCCACCCACTGATCAGAATAAACAACTAACACCTTTACTCCATCTTTCTCCCAGACACACAGGCAAAAACAGGCCAACCACTATATAATATAATGTACAAAAGAACACATCAATAGATCCTTTGATCTGTTACCTACAAGTTGTAAATTTTAAAAACAAACTATTCTGTAATGTAAGTTTCACAGATTGAACACTCTATTACTGACATAAGAAAAAAACTACAATTTGAGAGGCTGCTTACATGAAAAAAAAAATTTGGGATGGAACACAAAGGTATTGTTATCATTTACGCAAAAATATCATTTTAGCTGACCTAACAGAAAGTCTTGAAAACTGCTTCTAGAGTGTATTTTTTTCTGAAACGCTGAGGCCACCATTGCAGTGTAAACAGCAAACAGGAGTTTTCAGTGGAAATGCTGACGTCACTCTCCAATTTGTGTGTGGGCATTTTCATTATGGAATGGCATGGCTATGCATGAACCGTACAATAACAACAACAACAACAGCAGTTACAAAAGCAGGCCACTATGTTGTGCTTGTGCTGCTGAATCTGCTGACTGCCTTTCAACAAAATGTGCATCTGTTGCACCACTTCTGCAATCACCAAAAAGAAGCATTCAAAATTAACATCGGATGATCAGCTCACCTCTACTTCAGCCTCTAAGATGTTATTGTATATATGGCCCCTATAGTTGTATAGCTAACCACAAGCCTGGCATGTATACGTTTTCACGTTCCCATCGTTTCCATGCATACATAGATTTTATTTTCATTCTGCATTTTAAGGTGAGACCTTGTGAAACACTGTGGCATAACATGGCCCAAGAGTTGTGAAAAATGTGTCCCCTAGAAATGAGAGCTGGATTCAACCTTTTCCCCTTCATTTCACCCTGTCCTGTTAAAACTCATGGACAATTTTTTTCATGGAATTCCCTTCAATAGAAAATTCAACTCTTCTCGACAAAAAGCAGAGAGGACAGAGAGAGGACAGTGTGCAATTGTTTCCAGAATGCTCTGACTGCTGCTGCAGTATGTCTAGGATTTAATTTAGACACTATCTGAGAGGGACACTTTGGAGAGAGCAGCTCAAAATAAGGGCTGCTAATAATAATAAAGGGCCCAAAGGCAAAGTGATAGGGGTGAAAGTGGGGAAGAGTGTAGGACGCACACTATATTTGTGCTGATAAATCACAAACTTCAGGCTCTGTTGACTGCATGACTTGCTATGTATTCAGAAAGCAAAAGCTGATCAATGAGTTATGAGTGAAACTCCTGCATGCCTGACATAAATCTGTGGCAGTAATTATGTCTGACTTAAGGAATATTTAATCATTTGTGAAAAACACGTGGTTTAACATACCTCAGGAATGTGAGTTTGGTGTGCAAAGGGAGAGGCGTCTACACTGAGAATCTGTTATTTATCAGTTTGTTATCTTGATTTGTTGTTCACTCCTGGAAGCCCCTTAAGTCCTCTGTTCTCAAGTTCACTATGATTTATGACACTAATATCAGGCAGGACATTCTCGCTGGGCTATGGCTGTCCTGCCGCTGCATACGACCAGGTCTGTCATAAAAACACCAATCTGCAGGGCCAGTCACAACTCACACGTGGCAGGTGGAGACAGTGGAAAATTGTCTCTGGAATGAAATTCAGATTTTATTGCCTAAACATAGTTTGTACCAACATAATAAAAACCTAAATGTGGATATGTGAAATTCCACTTTTCAGAGTATGTTCTAATTTATTTAAAAAAGCAAATGCTGAGATGCACCCAAAACATTTTTACCTCCCAGAAGTCAAAAAGCTCTGTTATCAGTATTAGCCAAAAGCTGTTGAAGAAACTGAGGAAACCCTATTCTTCAAACAAGTTAATGTGCTCACAGGATCATAGGGGTCATAATGTCTCAGACATGCATAACCCTGTATTGCAAGAAAATTTTCCCTGTTTGTATTTGTTAGTCATTGGGCAGCTATGCATCAAATGAAACACATTCCCACACTCCCACTCTGCCTCTTGCTCCCTCTGGCTCATCTGTTCTCTCTTTCACAGCCCTAAAAAGACATAATAACACAAGAGTGCTGGAGCCCCGGTGGGGAGTTTTCACACCTGCTGCACAGAGCACGAGTGGACACAGCTCTTTTCTAGCATGCCTCACCAGCCCAGTCCCAGGGGGAAGGAGCCCATCTCCTGCAGTGGTATTGAGGGATGTCCCATGTGTCTCTGTACCATCCTCTTACTTTTCCGAGAGCTGTGTGTACTCCATGTTTCAGAGTGACACTTGGTGTTACACTGTTTTTGTCTCAGAGCCTTTTGGGGAGGCTAGCAGAATTGCATTTTGTTAGATTTTGCAGCTTGTACAGGTTTTTTAAAGGGAAATGCAAAAACATAACATTTGAGAAGTTCTGCAGAAAAGCAACACAGAGCCCATAACTTGCTGTGAAGTATAGCTATAATTGATAACAGTTGCTGTTCAAAGCCATTCTTTAAGCAGATCAGAAGATGCTTTTTGACAATCTCTATCCATGACTAGTATATCATTTTCATTTTCCTTTGAAGTATTTTTAAGAGTGAGGACAGAGAGGAAAGGGTGGTCAAACTACTTGGAGACATTTGTCAAACATTGATTAATTGACAGATGCGTTTAGAATTGCTAATGATAGTGCAGAAAAAAAACAGATTCCTATCTGAGAGGCTGCAAGATTTACAGCACTCTCCTCAGCACTCTCCAAAACTAGAAAGGCTTTGGAATAATTGCTGGATGCGTCACTTCATGCTTGTAATTTTAGAAACAACTCTCCCATCCCCCGTGCCTGCTAACGCATGTCCACAAATGGCTAAAACCCCTCCCCTTCAAGAAAACAGGGTCCCTATTTTCTGTGACTGCAGGCAGGCTTTAGGTCATTGTATCCACTAATATATCAAAGAACAGCTGTCCTAAGGCTCTGTGATGACCAATCACCCTTTCCATCTGTCTCACTCAGCCAATCTCTGTCCTATCTCCCCCTCTCCAGCTCTATATTCTCCCTCCAATCCCTTCTTTCCTCCATGTTTCTCTGCCTCCCTACCTCCCTTGTTCCCCACATTCCCAGTGAGCATGTTGCATTCCCTTCTTTCTGTCCAAATCCCCCCTCTGTGCTCACAACTTAAACTCGGTACATGGACCATTCTGGAATTTGTAGCTGCTTTACCTGAGCACCTATGAAAAAGAGAAGCTAAATTCATTTAACACACTTGCTACCATGATAATGCATACTATGGTAACATAACACCTAACGGCACAACAATTGATGAATATAACTTCTCAAACGTGGTCATTTACTAATTAGCACTGCTGCTGTGAAAGATGCTGCGATTCATTGTCGGAGTTCTGAATTCTGCTGCTTCAGGAATCCAATGAAGTGTTGCCATCCAGATGAACCTCACCACCTTGCTCCTTAATTGGACCCTTAACGGGAGTCCAGGTCTCCTTAATGAGCTGATGAACCATTGGAGAGACAGTGCTGGGTGCCAGTGGACTCACAGGGCCCTCGGTCCCTATAACCTCCTTTTTATTTTGGACACAAACTCAAGCACACATACAACACAAAACCCCACACACTCATTCTCACACACCCACACCCACACCCACACACACAGGGCTAATTAGAGCCTATTCACATCCAGCACTAATGATCCCAGCTCTTATTCACACACACTTTAGTAGAATGTGTGTTTACTAAAGGGCCTCACAGGCCCCTCTACTGCACCTCTCACAGCACTCTTCCTACAATAGGTATGGATGCCAGGCAGCCCTCCAAGCTGCTTCTTCATGGTCTAGGATAAGATCTGCCCTTCGTCTTTCAATACAAACTACTCCATGACTTAGCCGAGTCATTCACAAAGACACTCATACAAAACATAGGAACAGAGCCGGAGAGAGAAAAGAGAGGGAGAGAGGTCAGTCAGAGGAGAGCTATAAAAACTGTGAGATCTGGAGTCCTGTGTGTATGTGAGTGTGTGCGAGTGGGCTGTTTTAAGAGAAAAGGTATCGCTACACCAGCGGGGGCCCCCAGCAGCAAGAGTTAGGGCACTCCTGGGTTGGCGGCCTGGGACTGATTTAAGAGTGTGTTTGAAGTGCAGATTACAGATTCTTTGCACCAAATCCCTCCAGGAGTATCCATGGCCCCTGGAATCTCTCTCAGGTTTCTTGTCAGGTCCGGCCATGGCTGCTCGCCTCAGCTTGAGGTCCTGTGGACTGACCAGAAAGGAGGACCAAGGCCAGCCATGCGAAGGATGAATGGGTAGCACACAGATCTAAATATCTGTGAAGTCATTACTGATATCAAAGCCCGAAGTGTGTTGCAGGTGTTCCTGCCATGTGTAGAAATGGTATCTGCAAAATGCTCCCCACTCCCATAATGGAGATTCCAACATACAGGTGAGAGTCTTCACATGTCCTGCACACATGCAAAGTCCCTCACATCAAAAGCTTTGCTCAGCAGAATCATGACTACAGTCTTTAACTAAAAGACAGGAGGCTGCAGTGTCACCAGTGAGCACAGGGGCATATTTGTGTGTCACTGGACTGAGAACAAACAACGTGACTACTTAACACTGCCATGTGCGTCTACACATTTCCTCTGTTCACATACATGCACACTAGCATGCTGTTCTGAAAGGATATCAAGGCTGCAGGACCTCTGCAGAACAGAGCTGCTCTGTACCAGAAGAACCATCCAGCGTCTCAGCAGAGCAGATGAAAAACAGCATTGTGGATCCTTATCATAAAAGCAAATCACACACAAAGGCTAGTGCGAAAATCTCTGAAGGGGCAGTAGTGTGTGTTGGGGCTGAAGGCATGCTAACTATTTGACCAGCACTTTGTGACATTCTTGCACACGCTGGCAATTTTAAGAGCAGAAGAGTATGTTTGGTAAGTATGGGCCAAGAGGGTGCAGGGGGATAATTGAGGAATATCTCTTGTGAAGACTGGTTATTGATGCCTCATCAGTGCTGTTCGAGCAACTCAGTCTAACTGAATTAGACGTCAACATCTAAAAGAAAACTAAATTAAACAACAGCTTCACAGAAGTACACAAAATTAGCTTTGTATTAAAAAAATTGAATCATCCAGTGAATGACTAAATAACAACACTGGGTTTTAAAGGTTAAATTTTTCATTGAAGCACCAAAATTTCACATTAAATGTCCAAGATTCACTTTGGGTGTTCTAATGAGACTCCTTTGTGAAGTTGCAACACTTTCCCTAAAGAACCTCCAGCAATTCAGCTTTTGGATTCCAAGAAAACAAATCCAAAGCATTTTACTATTCATTATGAGGTCATGCTTTTAAAATTAACCATTCTATTTAGAGTTTTGCATCATTCTTGTAATTGTCATGCCAATAATGCAGCTTTGCGCAGAGCCAAAGAGCAGGAAAAGGGGGCCTTTGAGGACGAGGCCACAGAGCTAGCCCCATGCTGGCTGCCAACAATGCTGTTTTGGAGAGCCAGAGCACTGGACTCAAATGAAACCTGGTTGAGGGGGTCACGTCAGTTATTAGGTCAGCACTGAAGGAAAGACAGAGAATGAAAGGGGGAAATGAGGGAGAGAAGTAGGCAGTGTCTGCAGCTGTAAGTCCTGGGCTCTATTTGGTAAAATAACACTGCTGAGATGAGCTAAGGGGTTTCTGCTGCTTAAACCATCAACCTTCCAAACTCCATCCGTCCTCCTGTCTTCCCCCACTGTGTCTTCCATCTGGTGATGAAACATTCAGTGCCCCTGGTTTAATGTTTCCACCATGCACGCCAAAGAGAAAGTCAGGTGTCTGCACTGAAACGTACACATTTTCACAGTTACCTGTGCATTTTCCCTCCTGTTTGCAAAATACTGAACGCAGTGTCCACTCCTGCTTATTTATGGTGTGGGGGTTTATTGATTAAGGCAAAGTCCAACTAGGTTAAAGTGGGCTGTGCGGTGTGACATGCAGAAAAGAACATAGAGAGCGTAGAGAGAAAGTGAAGTGTGTAGTGTACTCACTATAGGGGACAATAGGACTCAGCATTCTGTGGAGCTGGTCTCAGTAAAGAGGAATGCTGTTTTGCGAAAGCCAGCTAAGGTTAGCGTCCATCCGGCTGTAGTCCATCACAAGCATGAGCTCGCACTGACAACAGAACAGCCCTGAGAGAGGGAGAGAAGGGGGGGGAGAAGGGGGGAGAGATGTGAGGCAGTTACAGGCTGCTGCACAATGTCTGGACAAACACTCACATGTCAACCAACCCTTTCACACAAGCTCTCACAGCAACACAAACCTAAAGACACACACACCACAATTCACTAAGAGTATGGTAGAATTACTGGCCAACCTGAGAGCCCTATCAGTGTAACAAAAACACACACATGTGCTCCCACACACACATGCACACGGCCTACGAAATTGACACACAAGGGTATTCATTATAGGCAGGCATTAAGCTGATCGTGAGGCAGTGTTCAGCTCTAAAGAAGGCTTTCTAAATCTGCCTCACAAAAAGACTCTTGCATACCATTGCTCTGTGTACTGGGGCAATAAAGACCACATTCTTAGGAGACCAAACCATTTTGCAGTTGCATGAGGGAAAAGCAGAGGGGCGATACTTTAATTACAAAGTTTGGGGTTAACTCATGAAAAACATGAAAAATGTCCCTCTCATCTGGTTCAGGTTTATGTCAAATTTCAATCATGTGCAGATTAAAGTCAGTTTAATCCTACAATTTGGTTTTTTGATTGTTTTATTCTGATATGGAGTACTTCCCTGAGCAAAACCATCAGATTAGGGTAATCTTTCTTTTACTTTAGGAACCCCATTTAGATTTCTTTTTGTTAATTTTGTGGACAAAAAATCAATACCTCTGTTCACAGATCAGTTAAGTTGCAAAAGAGAGTATAAAAGGAAAACACAAAATTACCAAATCATAACATTTCTACACTAAAACACTTGCATGTTTCTTTATAACATATTTTTATAAATCATATAAATTGAGAAGCTGGGGCATAGTTGAATTTGGCGTTGTAGCTGATGAAAACAAAAACGTGTCAAACACCCTGCGATCAAAACTATATAAATAACAAAATAAAGCAAAAATGATCGCTGCTTTTGTACGTTGAGATGCCACAGAGACTCAACATTTTACGACTAGGTTTGGAAGTTATTATTAATTTTGCAATGATCATAAACCAATACAGGAGAAAATGTGCAACACGCTTCAAGTACAACACCGCCTCCCATCACAGCCCCCTCAGCTCTGACTGACAGTCAACTTTTACCACTCTGCCCTGAATGACTAAGTACAGCAGCAAACCACAGCTTCTTCCCAAAACAAACACAGCACAGTTCAGAGAGAGGCTGGAAGGAAAAGGCTGAGTTTGGAGGTTTGGTTTCCTCAGATTAATGTATCACGGTCAGCAGCCAAAGAAGGGGCTGTTACAACATGTTTCGGCTCCGGTCCTCCAACAACTTCAGCCGGCCAGCAGAGCCAAGTCAAACAGCAGCGAGGGCAGCGAGAGCGGCGGGCTCTGACAGCGGATCATCACCGCCACAGAGATGCAGAGAGGGCAGGAAGCCTTACCTATTCATGCCTGCATGTCCTCCATCCGAGCTGAAAGCGCTACGATAATCCCCGGAGCAGACCGGACCTAGTGTGTACTGCTAGGCTCTTTTTCTGATATGGGACACACAACTGCCCTCTCTCTCTCTCTCTCTCTCTCTCTCTCTCTCTCTCTCTCTCTCTCTCCCTCTCTCTCTCTCGCTCTAGCGAGTGACAACAGAGTGTGCGCCCAGCACCCCTCCCCCACAAATCTCCCATCCCCCTCCTCTCCCTCCCCTCCTTCTCTCTCTTTATGCTAAAAGTATTTAAGTAGGGAGAGAGAGAAAATACGGGGAGGGTATAACAGAGAGAGAAAGGGAGGGAGACTAACCAATCTACAAAGAAGCAGAGAGCAGGAGTAAAGAGGACAGTGAGGATGCAGAGTTTTTAGTTGGAGGGAAATGACTAACCACCCTGGAGTTATTACTTTTTTTTTTTTTTTTTTTTTTTTTTTACAAAGGCCTGACAGCTGAAGAACCATCATATCAACATGCTACATCACAAGTCACAGCCACCAACATATCACATTAAATCATCAAGAAAGAAAGTAATTCAATCCCAAAGACAAGACAACTTTACTTCAGCTCCCAAAGATGGGTCGAAGTTTTCCTCAGTGGGAGCAGTGTGACAAAAAACATGGTTTACAATATCAAACCTTTAGAGTCATAAAGATTTTGTGTTTTTAGTTTAGTTTATTTGTTTTTATAATGTCGTTGTGCCATGGAGCAAAAAGGTGCTCAGCTCTCTTAGACTAGACAAGACTAGACTAGACTAGAATAGAATAGAATAGAATAAAATAGCACCTTTATTGTCTGTCACAATCAAGTACATTATGTTCCTACAGTCATCACTAGGAAAATAGTTCATAGTGGTTATGGACTTAGTATAGTACATGTACTTACTTTATCAGGTTAATGTAATGTAGTACATGTACTTACTATATATAGCTGTATAGTTGGAAAACTTAGGAGACACTGATACGAAGAACAAATAAGAGCTGTTTGAGCAAAGAAAGGAGTATCTCACCACAGTATTTATTGCACAGAGACAAATT
Source organism: Thalassoma bifasciatum (assembly GCA_008086565.1). Classification (NCBI taxonomy): domain Eukaryota; kingdom Metazoa; phylum Chordata; class Actinopteri; order Labriformes; family Labridae; genus Thalassoma; species Thalassoma bifasciatum. The sequence continues at coordinate 458,383 of RPOG01000249.1, read as the reverse complement.
TAACTTAATGTCACTCATTATTTAATTAACTTTACATGTCTCTTTTAGCAACAACTTGAGTCACACATAAAGTGACCTTCTCGCTGTTGAAAGGCATTCTGCACAAATTGTGCAAGTTGAAATATTCTGAATGGAAACAAAAATTAGAGCGTTTCTTCATCAGATACAGAAACCAAACAAGGACAGCCCACAGGCATTATACAGAAAAGTTGACATCTGAAATTGGGGTACAGAGGACAATAGAACAAAAAGTGAATTTTATTTTTAGTAGAATGAAGGATTTGACGGGATTTTAGCCAGGAAGGAACAATGTAGTACTTGCACTGGATTTCAGATACTAAGACTGAGATGGCTGCTTTGAGTTTTTGATGATGCAGCCACCATAAACTAATCCACTATCTCTTATTTACTTGAAATCTTTACTAATTGAATATTGAATAATGATTGTTTTCATTTTAGTGGATTGGCAGCTTGACATCTCCAGTTAAACAGAAGAATAACAAATGATGAAAAAAACTGTCAGTCTTTTACCACATTATTCAGAAATGTTTCTGAGCTCTGGCCATCTCATGGTCAGGTGCGGTTCTAGTTTCAGCTACTGGCTCCTCAAACACAGCTGTTAGGCTGTTTTTAGCGCCACACTGAGGGCCACATGGCCCAGTCATCTCCTCCTGTTTCACGGAGCCACTACTTCAGTTCAACGGCTTCTCGTAGCAATGCCGTAAAGATACAGGATACCACCCACATACAAGCACACACATGCACATATATATACATGTGAGCACACAGAGCGTGCCAACTGAAAATAGAGAGGACACTGTGATAATATGTTTGGGGTCCAAAGCATCCCATAGACCTCATCATGTGACAGTGTAACGGAAAGTGTTTGCTCTTGGAGCAGTCCGGAGGCTTTGACATTAAATAAATCATTGTCTGTTTCTCACTGGGCTTATGCTACTGATTACTTTTACAATTTTGGCTGTTACTCCTTACTGATAAAAATGTACATCAGTCGTTTAGAGTAATTTAAGATGGTTTCTTCTACATTTTGCTTTTTAAATTATTATTAAGTTCCTGCTCTTTCAGGTTATGTTGAATAATAAATTCATGCAAACAGGAACAATTACTGGCAAAATTCCACATAAGAACAAACAGCAGTTTTAAGACCAGCTTCTTTGTACTTCTGTACTTTGACCCACCTGAACATGTGTCTTACATGTGTCTTGACACCTGACTGCTTGTGTTCACTTGTCAAAACAGTTGGAACACCATAAGAAGGGTCAATAAAATCAGAATTTGGTGGATAGGAAATAATTTCAATTTGAAAATCCTGTTCAACCTATGTACGATTCAAATACAAAATTAAAAAAAGGATATTTATGTTCAAACTGATTAACTTACCTGCATTCTTTTATTTTATTTTATTTTATTTTTGCAAATATTCACTAACTGTAAATTTGATTCCTGCAACATGTTCCAACCAAACCGGGACAGGAGCATGTTTACCACCGTGTTACATTATCTTTCCTTTGAACAACGCTCAAAAAGCGCTTAGGAACTGTGCACCCAAGTAGGTATAGGTCGAATTTTTTCCTGTTCTTGCTTGATGTACAACTTCAGTTGCTCAACATTCCAATGTCTTCATTGTGGTATTTTACACTTCATAATGTGCCACACATTTTCAATGTGAGACAGGTCTTGACTGCAAGCAGGCCGGTCTAGTACCTGCAGTCTTTTACTATGAAGCCACAGCAGGATGTGGCTGGGCATTGTCTTGCCGAAACAAGCAGGGACGTTTTTGCAGAAAAAGACGTAGCTCGTATGACCGCATATGTTGCTCCAAAACTTGTACCTTTCAGCATTAATGGTGCGTTCACAGATGTGGAAGTTACCCATGATGCCACGGGCACTAACACACCCCCATACCATCACAGATGCTGGCTTTTGAACTTTACCCTGATAACAATCTGGATGGTCTTTTTCCCCTTTGACCTAGAGGACACCTCATAGGTGATTTCCAGAAATAATTTGAAATGTGGACCCATCAGACATCATCAGCACACTATGCATCCATCCATCTCAGCTGAGCTCGGGCCCAGAGAGGCCAGCTGCGTTTCTGGCTATTGTTGATATTTGGCTTTTGCATGGCGGAGTTTTAACTTGCTCTAACAGATGTAGTGACAAACTGTGTTAACTGACAGTGGTTTTCTGACATGTTCCTGAGCCCCTGTGGTCAGATCCTTTACATTATGATGCTGATTTTTAATGCAGTGTTACCTGAAGGATCAAAGGTCAGTGCGTTCATTGCCGGTTTTCAGCCCTGCCACTTACATGTAGAGTTTCTCCAGATTCTCTGGATCTTTTGGTGATATTATGTATTATGGGCTGTAGATTGTTTAAATTTTGTTGGATTGTTTTTGTGTGCATTTCTAAACTTTCCCCCTCTTTTTTTTTCTTAACCCCTGTTGCAACTGTTTTAGAATGTGTTGTGTCAAATTCAAAATGAATGAATATTTGCAAAACAACAATCAGGTTCACCAGAATGAACAATAACCATCTTGTTTTTGTAGTGAATTCAATGTAATATAGGTTAAACAGGCTTTGCAAATCATTGTTTTTTGTTTTTATTCAGGTTTTTTACAACGACCCAACTTTTCCATAATTGGGGTTGTAGATAATAAAATCCCCCATTTCTTATCTTTATGCTAAAGAACAATTTTCTGAGAATTCTTAGAATACCCTTTACCCAGTTTTGTGTTGCTGCTGTTGCTAATTTATCTTAGTTGATTGGAGATTTTCACCAAGCTGTTTGTCTAAGCTTCAAATCACTTTTTTAGTGATTTGTTGTCGCAAGTCCAACTTTTTTGAAGCATGTTGCCAGCATAGACTTTCAAGACAACATTCCACACAGAAAAAGAACTATTCAAAATAACTGTAGGTTTTGAATGAATTTCAAACTCTCAAAATCAGGTTTAGCGTAATTTTTAAACAGCACTCTACCTTAACAAGATTTAGAAACAAAAAAAAAAAAACACAGTTGAACCCTTTAAACACATGGCCTCTGAAACTACTGTTGTAAGACATGCAGGGGGAACTATTTTTAGGGATGCCCCAGTGGTCAGTGACATGGCTCAAATCGGAATGTAGGGCAATAAACTCATCAGAGGAAATACTGCAACCAATTTGTGTAGTTAGGAAACCCAACACACAGTGTGAGTCTCAGTCTCAGAGCCACAAGACTCCTTAATGTTTTCCCTAATATGGGATACTCCATAGATTTGCTAATGGTGTCCGTGTGTGTGTCCGTGTGTGTGTGTGTGTGTGTGTGTGTGTGTGTGTGGTGGTGGTGGTGGGGGGGGGGGGTGTACATTTGAGTAGAGATGTTGAAAGCAGACAACTCTAGTGCTCTCTCTCTATCGCTCTATTGCCTTATTAGTGCTGAGGCAGCAGTGTGTGGACACAGGCAGCCTGCTGAGCCCAGCACTACTGAGGCACAAAGACTCAAGGGCCCTGAGATGAGCCAAAACAGAGAAAAAATAAAAAAAACTGAAGAAGAGTTTGAATGAGTCAGAAAGTGAGCAAATATGCCTGCACAGGCTAATCCATGTGTCTTGACTGATTTTCACAGGTGTCAAAATGATCCCGCCCCCTCCTCCAACATGTATTAAGATATTTCTGCTCTCCTGTGACAGCTCAGGCTTCCCAAACTTTCAGGACATCCAGTCAGGTGGACACCCATGGACATAGGTTACAGAGTCCCTGGAGGGCAGCATAGGTGCTGGGTGAAGGTTAATGGAGAGATATGAGAAGCAGACAAAAGAGCCAAGGCAGGCTTAAAATGACCCTGAATAGAAAGAAGGTGCAGGTCAAAATGCTCGTGTTTGACCTCAAACTGCAGGGCCATGTCAACTCTACACTTTGGATCAGCAGGTTGTTCACTCATCAGTGAACAGTGTTAGCAGGTCAGATGGTTTTATTGAGCAGGACTGATGAATCAGGCTTTTATTTAATTATGTTAAATGAAAATCTGCATGCAGCAAAGATCTACAGTGTGATTAGCTCAGCAAAATATCACAGTTAATGGCTTTGTGGATATGTAGTAGTTTAGGTGACATGCAAACACATCTGATGTAGTTTCAGCAGACAGCTTGCTCTTTTAACATCAGTGAAGTCGCTGCATCTTTGTCAAGTGTTCTATAAAATACATCTTATTTGACAAATAAATCTAACTCATATGCCAATTAAAAGTTTTTAGAGCAATCTATGGAAGAAATTAAATAATTATTTCTTCCAAGGTTTCAAACACAGACCTACTTGCAAATCTGCTCTAGTTTGAATAATGAAGAATTAATGTACACTTGGAGCTTTGTAGCTATTTCATCTCTGACGTCACCAGTATAACAGGTTGGCTGCAGAAAGATGAGTTGAAAAGAAACCTGCGATGAGCCTACTGCATGAGTGTGTCTCCATGTTACAGATAGATCTATAGCATGAATTTATGCATGACACACAGAGCTGGACCTTTTATTGTTTGTTTGAATTTGATAATCTTATTTGATAGTATTACATCAACAGGATCAGTTAAAATGTGTTATTGACCAGTGAAATGAGAGCACTGGTTGTGCACCCCATATACAGAGGCTGTAGTCTGCAAGCAATAGGTTGACTCCGACCTGCTACCCCTTTTCTCTCTCTTTCTCTCGAGTTGCTGTTCTACCCTTTCAGAAAAAAACGTAAAAGACCCAAAATACGTGTTTAAATAACTAAATGATGTGAATTTCCTACAAATCCACACACTCTCTAAAGTTCTGGTTCATAGAGTAAATAGTTTGGAATGAAACAGCAACCACCCTCATTAAAAATAGGATACTAAAAAATTAGGGCTTGAATATGACACTATTTGGGGTAAATTCAACTTAATTTGGATTCTTTTAGGGATTCAGACTCAACTCAAACTCAAGGATTAGTGACTCAACTGACATGACACTTGACAATTACAGTTAAACCGACTGAGTCAATGACACTGTGGCTTCCATGAGTAAAACTGGTAAAAATCCTCAAAAATCTTCAAAATCATTTGCAGACTCACACAAACATGTAAGTGCATTTCAATTTTAGAAGTTCTTTCCCTGGTTCTGTAGAGGTGCTTTTATCCAAACCACCTCTTTTAGATTGTTCTCTACATTACAAACTACAGAAAGCTTGGGAACCTGCACAGCTATGTGAACTGAGTGGACCAGACCTCAGGTATGAGACTAAAGGTCTGACCTTATGAAACTAATTGTTACCAGGACTGTGTGAACAAGCACATCCAAAGCACTGCTAAACGGAGACCAATTGAAAAATGGTGTAAGATATGTTTTGCAGATATATAAAAACAAACTTATTTCCTTTGCACCCACTCCAGTTACAGCATGTTAATGCAATGTGTGAATGTGCAAATATGAATCATACTGCGGAGTGTGAAGGGTTATTTGTGCATTGTCTACTAACCATTTACAACTAGCTATCCTGAGTGTGAATGTGTGAGAGTGTGTCTTAGAGGGAGAGAGGGAGTGTGTGTATTTCTGGTGATAATCAGTTCCAGGCTCTCAAGGTTGGGTGATATCATTTCATTAGAGCAGAGAAGTGAGTGCTGAGGCTTTGGCTGAGATTAGGGCAGAGGGAGAAACTCTACACTGGCCCCAGTTGCCCTGAAGAAGGCTGGCTGAGCAGTGGAGGAAGGGGCGAGTGTGCTCGTGTGTGTGTGTGTGTGTGTGTGTGTGTGTGTGTGTGTGTGTGTGTGTGTGTGTGTGTGTGTGTGTGCTTGAGAAAGATGGACAGGGGGGTTCAGCAGGATTATTAGTGGGAGGTTCAGCTGTTTATTATTCCAATTCTATCTCTAACAGCTGAAAATTGGAGAATTAGGCAGCAGCCCTGAGCAACCTGGGATCAATGCAGGGAGGTTAAACCCTTTTCCACACACTGACAGCATCCACAGATACTGACGCAGCACATAAGCACACTGCAGAGGCCAGTCACAAAACTTAACAGACACATCAGATTTACCGCTCTGAAGTGATAAGACACTTGCAGACTTCCCAGGTCAATGAATAGCTTCACACTTCACACATGATTGCGTGTTTCAAATACCAAAGGATGGCTAGATGACTGTTCAGTGGACAAGGTTTTGTATAGACTTAATTAAGGTTTCATTACATTTTTTTAATGCCGAGCCTGAAAATGAAACACTTTGAACACGTAAGAACAGCTATCTACCTCTCAAGACACCCTACATACACAGATGGACTTTCTGTTTGTTGGCATGCGCCTGTAGTGTCAGACGCTGCCTTGTCACGTCTGTGAATGCTGTTAATCTGGAGAAAGACAGGTGACATGGGAACTGGGGAACATGAACTTTTCATGCTATGCCTGCGTGCACTCTGAGGGCATGGAAACAGGCCTTTGGATATTTGGAGGTCAGGTAGTTGAATTTCAATTTGAATTTTGAAAAACAGACTTCTATCCGTTAGTCTGTGGGGGCATTTTGTGTTGCTTTAATGTCTCAGGTTTGTTTTCTTAGCTGAGACAGCAGGTAGGCTCATGTTGGGTAGGCTCTGAACAATCTCCTCAAATAGATTTCTTCACATTTACTCTGCAAAGCTGAACCAGAAGCTACCTGCTCTTTAAGTACATCTTCATAGTACAGTAATGTAGCAGATCGGAAAAGAACAGAGCAGAATAATATGGAGAGAATGAATAGAAAGTACTTTATTAAACCCTGTAGGGAAATCCAGGGTGACAAATATGGTGTTAACAGTGAATTCTTTGCCATTTTCCTGCTGGCACTCAAACAAATTCATTGACAAATAACATATAATGACAACATACCTCTCTATTTGTCCTAAAAATTAGATCAAAATGTTGATCAAATATGATAAATGATGCTAAACAGAGCCTTGCTTACGGAGGCAAGATATAAGTTGACCCTAAAAGTCACTGACATTGATTTGCAAAAGCGCCAACTTAATGAAGAAGATTTCCCTAAATAATGTCATGCATTTATTCACTGTGAATAGGTCAGCTGCAAATTGCATGAATGTATTCATTATTACAGATATTTTTCAGTGCAGCCCTTGTTTTGGGAAATGGCTAAACAATGACCCAGAGAGCACTGGGTGCTTTTAGCCTACTCGGCTGCCTGAAATAAACTTTATCCCTGGAGCTGATCCACTGTCATACTGATGATGTACAGTTAAAATCTAATGATCTAATCTGAATCTAATCTGAATAATTTACTAAGCAGGTTAAAAAACTGAATTTGATAGCAATAACCTTACTGTTAAATTACCAATTTTGTGTATTTGCTGTTTACAATAAGAGCAGTAAGTGGAGCCTAGTGTCAGTTATCCTGTAAGAGCACTTAGTCTTTGGCCGAAATAAACCATTGGCTTGTGAAATACAAAAGAATTTATTAAACATAAGAAGTGTCTTCATCTAGCTACAGAACTGCATAGGATACGTGAAAAAAGTCTGTCTTACTTCTAATGGCCATAAGGAGTGTGAGGATTTCCTAAGTGATCTTAAAAAAAATCTGATATCTAGGAATATGCCTCATCATAATCCCCACTTTAAAAAGAGATTATTTCTAAGAAAGGTTATTTCTAAATGCTAATCCCAGGCTTCCCGATTGGGTCAGACTTGACATACAGCATGTCCAAGTCTCTATGACGTCACACCGACTGATGTGGTATAGCAGTGAGAAGAGAGATCTGTGTTATCCTCTGCTGAAAACTTTTTCTTGTGTTTATTTAGTAATAATAGTGGACACACAAGCTGGACTGCCTAACAGAGAAGGGACAGAGGAACAGAAGAAAGCTAAGCAGGAAAGTGATAAAGCACTTCTGATCATAGTGATCTGACAGGAAAGATCTATTTTTACTAATAAAACAGGTAACGTAGAACCTCCAATTCAATCTTCTCGGTTTACAAGTTGTGGACCAGTCAGGCTCAATCTCAGGAAAAGGAATTAGTTTCTCTTTACGTGATTGTCACAGACACCTATGGTTCTTGTTGGTCTATTGGTCCCTCTATTTTGTCCACCATCAACAGAGGCTGGAAGGGAGCTAATGGCTATTCTCCACTCCTTATTAAACCTTTTCTCTAGGGTCTAACTTGTGCCCAGTGTTCAGGGAAAAGAGGGCAACAGAGCAGGGCACAGCTCACCAGGGTGTCTTTTCTAAAGTGTCCAGTTTGATGGTGAAGACCTGGACAAAGCAGTACCCTTGTGAAAGCTCCCTGTTGTCCACCTAATCCCAGCTATGGCTTCGTCTCCATTGACAACGCAAACCTGAACAATAGCCTCTTTCAAGAGGTGTTCTCTTCACTGACACAGTGACAGAGCAACAATAGAGGTAGACACTTAAGGAATGGAGAACCTTGTCCATGATTACATAACGTACTTTCTTCACAAATGATACAGGAAGAAAAATGCATCAGTATATGTCAAAAAGAAAAAAAAGTTTTCTTTTCACAAAAAGCCCAGAACAGAAATGTCCAGCTCATAAAAACGCTACAGCACATCTTTACTCATTAGAGTAATAAACAAAAGTCTTGGATTTTCATTTGTGCCAGATGAAATAGGCTTCATCATGTCATCTGGAATAAAACGATTTCTCCTCTTTGAGAACAGCTTTCCTTGCCTTTCTTTATGCTTTCCTTTTAGCACATTTGCTGACCAACAGAAAGAGAAGACAAATGCTTCCATTTGAGATGCCGAGGCCTCCTTCTCTCATCTTCTTCGATCCAGATTTCACATTAAACTTGTAATAGCATGCGACCCTGCAAGGCACGATACTCATTCAGTCAAGCCATGTTATATGAATGAGATATGGTGAAATGCCAATATTTATGCACATACATTCACATTCAGAGTCTTTTTCATCACTGCATCCGCTGCAGCATAGGAAGAGCAGCTGTCACCTGATGCATCAAATTAAACCAGGGAATACAAAAATACCTGAAGCTGCAAGCACATGCAAAACACTATATTCCTCATGAACTACAGCCACAAAATATATAACCATACTGTCCAGCCCCTGGTTAGTTTCTAACCATCATTTTGCCTTCTCTCTGTGCTGAACTATACAGCCAGCTGCTTGCCTGGCTAAAGTTGTTGGGAAGGTCATCTGTCAGAGAATAAACTAGACTGTGGCTGTTTGGCATCCCCAGGAGGTCTGCAGACGGGTGAGGCGTCTCTGAAGGACACTTTCCCTCCTCTCTCGGTTCCTAATTCAATCGTTCTGACTGTGTAGCTGTGTCGCGGTGTCTGCCAGCCCAGTAATCTCTGTGTAATTGAGTTCCCAATCAGTCATCCATCAATAATGCATCTGGTTCCAAGAGGGAAGAGACAACCGCACTGCTCCGGCCGTTTGCATCAGGAAAGGAGACAGTATTCTGCCTTGACTAGCCAAAGAAATCTATTACTTCCTGGAGATCATTCACTTGGCTCTGTGGCTTGTATCACTCCCAAACACAAGGTACTTCAGAAATGGGATCATTATATTACATCAGATGGTATCATGTTGGTGGGCGGTTCGCAGAGCTGAAAATGTTGTTGTGCAACAAAAACAAAGATATGTTCAGAAATCAGCCCACAAATCGATGCTGGTAACATCACAATGCTATGATTCAGAGGTGTCAGCAACATGTTGTGTGGTTGGAAAAAAGATTCAAGGAAAATGTACAAAGACTATCACATTGACTCTGAAACACTTCTATGAGGCTACGCGTTCAATGCTTTGCTTTCTTTTAACACATGATGTCCATAAAGACACACAAAGGTTCGAAGTCTACCCACACTCTCCTTACTTTTCAATTGCCGGTACATGCCAACCCATCAATTAGTGACTAAGACCATGGTCCTCCAAGGTTAAACTGTACAGCTGTCTGAATGATTTTCAATTAAACAGTCAGGAAGCCCCCGACAGCTCAGCAGCTCTCACCTCCTTCTCTGGTCTCACAGGGTCATTTCTAATACCAAACGCCTTCCATGGATAATTGTGAATCACCACCTCCACTGTGTTATCTCCATTTTCAATTTCCGATCTTGAAGCACTGAGTCTCCCTTATAAAGCTTTATTTGTGTAGCAAAGAAGAAAAAAAATACAGGGTGAATTGAATGTGATCCTTGTAGCGACATCTTGGTTGCACGGTGCTAAGAGGCTCTGAGGGAGATGCGCTGTCCCTTTACCCTTGGGTCTGCTAGATAAATAGCTCATTTATGTCTCCATTACATTACATTAGCCCATTCAGTAGGCACAGACTGTACACCCATCAGCAAATAAATCACATCATGAAAATATTAATCAATCTCTATAAGTGACTGCACATAATCTGTTTGATGTTAAAGACTATGACAAAGGTTTATACTCAGAGTGGCACATTAGCGTCACTCATTAGAATGGACTGAGTGCGTAATAGCTCTGGGGCATCCCAAGCCGATTTGCTTATCATTACAATACGTCTGAAGTTCAGAGAGGAAATGATTTATGTCACTGCTGCTAAGCTGGAGCCCTTTCTACATACCCACTCTCTCACATTTCGGTGCAGTCTGCCCCTAAAATGTTTTAAGGTTGTGTGTTTGTGTACGTCCTGTTTGAAGTTTAGAGAGAAAGCGGAGGTACAGCCCCAAATCATAACAAAGGTTATCTCAAGACACTTTACAAAACATTAGCAGGTTGATACCTGTTAATGTTAGAGTATTTAGTTATTTTATTAACAGAGACCCAACATCAAGACAGGATAAGGAATCTTATCTCATCTTGATCCACCATGAGTGAAGCACTTTGCAGCAGCTTTTAGCAAGTTACAGTGGCAAGGAAAAACTTCCCTTTAACGGGCAGAAACCTCGGACAGAACCAGACTCATGTTAGACAGCCATCTGCCTCGACTGTGTTGGGGTGAGAGAGAGAGAGAGAGAGAGAGGGAGAGAAAGAGAGAGAGAGAGAGAGAGAGAGAGAGAGAGAGAGAGAGAAGAAAAATTGGAGAACTGTCCAAGCCACAGCAGCAAAGAATTCAAAATGAATTCAAAATGAGAAAGAAGAGTCCAAAGCTGTTACGACAGTTTTTGTCTTCATTTTAGTTAGGATGACCAAACATCTGCTTTTTCTCAAACATATCCTCCTTTTTGTCATTAAAACTAAGTCTGGAATTTAATAACACCCCCCATCGACCCAACCCCTCAATGCCCCAACCCCTCAAAAAAAAAAGAAAAAAAAAAAAATTGAGATAAAGCCACAATTATAAGTAAAAGAATCTTCTTTCAAGATAAAAAGTCAAATTTTTGAAATAATTGAGTGAATATTTTGAGATTATAAGTGAAAATCATGGGGGCAAAATGATGAAATTTTAAGATAAAACTAGAGCTTTACTTTCTATTTAATTGATTTCATTTAAAAAAAAAAAGATCTTTACAAATCCGGTTTTTCATTTTTGTACTTTTCACCTGCAGATTGGACATCTATGCATTATTTACATTTACATAATAGAAAATTTTCACCCCAAATAGAAAAGGCGTGTCTTAAGTATCTTTGGAGAAACTTTGAGTATCTTTGGTTATTTTTTCAGTATCACCAAGAGTTTGAGTAGGGGTCCTCTATTTGGGTTACCAGAATACGGTCCCCCTATTTTGATAGTTTTTCAAACATGTTCCAAAAAAGGGATTTTTAGTATGTGTGCTGTTATTACCTTTTCATATCCTGCAGAAATTATGTTTTGTTTGTATTTAGGCTTCCATGATTAAGGGTGTGAGTGAATGGAGGACAGAGCACATTGTAACTTTAGCCAGGGGGATGAAAGTCCAACACCGCTTCATCTCCGATAGTCTCTTTCTCAGCTGGCCTACAGCTTTTGCCTGCTGTATTAACACATTACCATATCCTTCTTCTCCTTGATACCAGGGAGCAGTGCACTGTACATTCCCCTGCAAATACAGTGTGCATGTGGAAATGACTGAGAGAGTGAGTCAGCGGGGGAGTGCATTACACACCTCAGTAGATTGAACCCACTCCTGTGTTTGGCTGGTTGGGCCAAAAGTCAAAAAATGCGACAAAGCACCACTGCTCGCCTAAGAAATTTAAGAACTGTGTTTCTGTGCTGCCAAATAGTATGGCAGAACAGATTCAGGGAAAATGTGGGAATTATATATAGGAAAAGATGTAGGTGCAGTCCACACCACACAACAACACACATTCAACTCTGTTTCCTGGCTGGAGGTTAATTCAATCCCAGCTCGTTCCATTTTGAAGCGTCTGTCAGGCTCAGGTCTGCAGCGTGACACTGTGAGGGAGAGGTAATTACATTTTGGTCCAGTCCAGCAACTCAGCGTCTATTCAGAAGGTGCTGTCAGTGCCCTCCTCCTATAGACCACAGCCACCAGAGGAATGTCCAGCTGCGGACACACTGCTGCAGACAAACAGATGGATTCAATGGCTGAATTCAGAAGATGAATTAATCAAATACCAGAGGCTAATGTGTTGTTTTCAGATTATATCAAGCAGGAAAAAAACAAAGAGGTCAAAGGTTAGTTTTACAAAACACAAATTACAGTTGTACAACAGACACAAGACACAGGAGAGGGATCTGCTTTGTCAAAAAATATTGTGACAAGTAATGCAGTGGTGAGAAAGCTGAATGCAAACCAACATATGCAAACACTGTGGACAGTAACCATAAAAATCCTGGTCAGAAAAGAACATGCATCCCTCTGTCTTTGCACATCGTACACAATCATCTCACAATGAAAGCAACTGTGCTATAAGTCAAGGGCTGTGGACTTTGAAGTGGAAATGAAACACACCCAGCAGTTTTTTATAGTTGCTTTGCAGTATGCATGTCCACCTGACCACTAAACTTTGTGATAGATTTACAGCTTTGCTGATGCTCTCAGTTCATGTGTGGTCATGTTGTACTTGTCCATTGTGTACTATTGATTAGGTCCTGGTGAAACTTGTGACTAAAGCTTAGTCCTATCCCAGCAGAATAAATCACAGTATTGACCCTGCGGTTATCAATAAAGGTAATGACAAACATCTGGCCCCACCTTTAATGGAATCGACAGAGTCTTTCTGGCTGTGGCCCAGCATTGGCCACACATAGATTGACTTGATCTTTCCAGTGGGAACCCACCCTTAATATGCAAATGAGAGGGGGGAAATGCAATCGCTATCTAAAGCTAAACAGTGCTTCTATTGAGCTAGGAGCTAAAAATCTCCATAAACACCAAAGGAAAAAAACCTTAAAATGTATGCTGACAATAGGGCTGTTTAAACTGCCCAAGATTCGTTCTGTCAAGGAGCTCTGACACAGTGTATCTATGTCAATGGAGGAATAAGTGAGGAGATCAAATCAATGGCTGCTCCTCTGAGGTCCAGAGGTGCTGAGCTGGATGTTTGGAGCTGCCTGCCGAAGCAGCACTCTGCACCGTGTGTGTGACTTGGGTGTGCCTGACCTAGGTATACACTGGATATCTTATTATTAGGGCCAAGGGTCTTCTGAGACAATATGGTCACATACATGAACACACCTGACACAAGTAAGTGCAACTATTTCCTCTGGCTCACATAGGTCTGTGGCAAGAGAATTGTTTTTGCAAAAGAGCTTCATTGTCCTTCTAGCCTTGGAATCGATGAGCGGCTGAGAGAAGGGGAGTGGGCTAAATGTCTCTGTTGTTTTGCTCGACACACAGGGATGTGACTATAGAGAAATTCATCATACAGAAAGAACTACAACATGAGTGAAAACACAGGGTATTGTGAATACCCTGCAGCCCAGTTAGCATTTTACTGCAGATGACAATCAAAAAGAACATGCACAGCAGACTAATGGTAAATGACACTAAATTGCACTCTATTGACAGCATTGAATTCCTAAAGGTACAGCAACAGCAAGCAATTATAGCTCTCTATCACATACAATTTGAAATAACATCATTTTGCTATAATGGAAATGCTACAATTGACATTTTCCTTGGACAGGAAAATGAAAACACAATAATCTTAAGTATCGCACAGAAAGGAGTGTCCTGCTTAGAGTAATGCTGGGTTTACGTAGCAGTGAAATGAGCAAAATGTGAGACTTGAACAAAGAACAATGAGAGATTCATAAATTGAATTGGAAAAAGTGAAGCAATAACATGCTCTGTTGTATGATTCTTGGATTTATCCAATGAGACAAGAGCTGGTAAAATTTTATCACCATGTCATAAAATTCAGTCATGTGTCTCCAAGGTTTTCATCATCATTTCTTTTGGGTTTCTACTTCATTTAGTGGATGGGCTGTGGCCCAATGAGTGAGTGACTCATAAAGTAGGGACACAGCACATAGAAGGGGGAACATAAAGGTTTACTAGAACAATCTAATTATGAGGGACTCCAGGGCCTGCTAGGTCTGGGATCACCTCTTTTAAACCTGAAGAGTAGCTGCATATGGAGGACAAATCATCATCAAATGCTGGAAACAAAGATTCAAACAGCTGGGAAATGTTGGTGACTCCCGTCTTGTCATACCGACAATGCTGTGAGCAACAGCACGGGTTATTATTAGCAAAGGCTAAAAGGAACATTTCAAATAGTTGAGTCTAACGTCAGGTTGACCTCACTGGGACCCTTGGCATCTACTGGGTGAACATGGTGGCATCTTAAAGGGACTGTGAGGACAACTTGTTTAAGGTGAATTGCAGCGACTCCTTTGGCTGGAGGGCTCACACAAACTGCTGTGGTTACATGACTCTTAAAAGCATTTGTTTTGAAAACGTATGGTGTTTGGATCTTCTTTTGAACACTACTTTTGATGGTTTGAGACTACTTTTTACTGGGTACAATACGACGAGGTGTTTTTTTTTTTGTTTGTTTTTTAATCAGCAGTTACCTAGAGCTGTTTTTTGAAACATGACATCTGGCAAACTCTGTAAGTTTGTACCATTGTTGAGTACCCAACTGTATTAACCACTAAAATCGGCCTAAGACTTGTCCATGTAATGTGAGTGTATCCTCACCTTGTCCTATCAGTACTCATCTACCAAGCAAATGTAACCCCACTCTTCATTTTATTTATGGACTCTCAGGTTTGAGCATATCAATGCAGTATAACTCTTGCATGTGGGTCTGTATGCACATTATCACCAACAACTTAGCCTGTGCTTTAGCCTTTAGCTTGTGTTAAACAGTATCACTCTTCTTTTTAGCTTTCTTCTGGTTCTCTGTTACTTTTTTGTCAGACATTTAAGCGCCAGTGTCCACTATTACTACTCCAAGAAATCATTTTCTGCAGAGAAAAAACAAAGATTTCTCTTCTCACTGCTACAGCTCTGGAAAAAATTAGGAGACCACTGCACATTTTTCAGTTTCTCTGATTTGGCTTTTTATATGTATTTGTTTTGATTAAAATGAAAATTTTTGTTTTATTATATAAAAAACTGACAACATTTCTCCCAAATCCCAAATATTACCATTTAGAGCATTTTTTGCAGGAGATGAAAACTGGTCAAAATACCCCTCAAAACCCACTGTTTTTCAGACTTCAAATTATGCAAAAACAATTTCGCATTTAATTTTAAACAACACATCACTAATGTTTTAACTTAGGAAGTATTCAGAAATCAATATTTGGTAGAATAACCATGATTTGCAATAACATTTCTCATACATCTTGGCACAGAGGAGAGTGATGACCTCAGCAATGGTTTTTATACATTTCCTAGTTCAATAAGATTTGTTTCAGGTGATAACTTCATCAGTACCTTATTAGGTAGAAACAGGTGTGCTTGTGTTGGAATTGAACAGACACTGCAATGGGATGACTGTCATATATGTAGAGATGCTGATTTCTGAAAATTTGTAGTGGTCTCTTAATTTTTTCCAGAGCTATAAACTTGGTCAGTCAGCTGTCATAGACACTTCAATCTGCAGTAAATCTATCAAGTCTAGTCTGACCCAATTGGGAAGCTGAGAAATAACATTTAGAAGTAACCCTTTTGGCCCCATTGAGAATCTTTGGGATGTGCTGGAGAAGGCTTTGCACTGTGGTCAAACTCTCCCATCATCAATAAAAGTTCTCGATAAAAAATTAATGCAACACTGGATGGAAATAAATTGTGTGACATTGCGGAAGCTTATGGAAACACCACCACAGCGTATGCATACTGTAATCAAAGCTAAAGACGATCCAACAAAATATTATCTTTTTTTTTCCAGGCAGTGTATCGACCAATAAATCTAAAGTGTTTCGAAGGTAAAACAAACAGCACCAAACTCAAGGTATCATTCCGTGTTTTTCCTTATCTGAAGAAAGATGAGGTAGTCCTGAACCATCTATTTCCCTGCCAATCCTGTTACTGCCAGGATTTGTTCTGGCTGGGCCTATAAAAGATTAGTCCTCGCGGAGAAAGAATGGACTTGATTAGCCAGACAGCAATTTAATGGGATTGTCAGAGGGCCTACAATAAATCAGCTTTTGTGATTAAATGGGATCTCCAGTAAAAGTTGTATGTCTCCAAATCAATAACTATTGAATGTTTCTCCCTTTGTTGCAGGCTGAGGAAGAAAAAAGGAAAGAAAGCAGGTGAAACAAAGCCAAAATTTCCGGTTTGCTAATAGCCCTGTGGTTAGTGGTGAGAAGTGGTTCACATGTTCTGTGTGGAAAGGTTAGTTGGGGGAGAGACCTTTGGACTGGAGACTGGACAGAGAAATTTGTAGTTAGAGTAAAGAATAAAACATCAGGGTATAATTGAGACACTAAGTAAAAGTAAATGAACTTGAGTCAATGTTCCTGTATAGTGAGATCAATTACATGACGCCTACTTTTTCTGTCCAACTGAACCGGTTTAAAGCCTCTTTAAATCAATTTAGATATGTCCATTGCCTTATTTGGCATCATTTCTAAAATGTTTTGCATTCACTGACAAAATAATGAAGCATTTGTACTTATATTTTTATCAAAATTTACAAACAACTGTTATCCAAACGTTCATTTTTATGGAATAATCATTGGGGGGGGGGTCATCAAGAAAACACACTTTTGGGACTTCTATTTCGAAAACCACCTCAAGAACAGAGTATGTCATCAAGCAGATACATATTTGCAAATAAATTTTTACCTGACACTTTTGGGTATCATGTGGGGCGACTGCTCTAAAACTGTGAATGATAAATTTTATCTGCAACTCCAACTTTACTTTTAGTATTTTAAAAATGGCCTATTCAAAATTCTTGTCCATCTGTGACCCAGCTATAATTTGACTGACACTGGCTCAAGGTATTTCTACAATGGTTAAACCACAAACAAGCTGCTTCCTTCTCTCAGTCTCCGTCGATGTGATAACAGGGTTATGAGTCACATAAAGGTGTACATCCTGTGTTCTTGTGTCTCAAATGCACACTGGGTAATTTGACTGAGCACTTAGAGAAAGAATTGTGCTTTCTATTCGTGCAAAATAAGATGGTTTGTGGAATCAGCGAGTCTCAAACCAGCCCCTGACCTGCGCAACCATGAAGAGTTGCCCTGGTCAATTAAATAGCAGAGCTCTGATTTCTCCATACATATTAAGCACCAAACACCTGAGAGACACAGATGTAGGGCTCATAGATCATCACACCAGGCTAAATAGAAAATATTATTGAAACAGGGGTTTTCTCTGGCTAAATAGATATGGGATTTGGATTTTGAGGGAGGTATCATAAGGTTAAAAGATTTATTGACGTGTTATGGCTTTTTGCTTTTGTGCAAAAACACAAAAAAAGAGGGCATTCATCAAAGCAGAACAACTGCTCACATGACAAAACACATTCCCACAGCAAAACATCAATGAGTGACCTGCTTGAAAGAAGTCATTTATTCTCTTTCTTTCCTTCTGCTAACCAGCTGCATGTCTGTGGTCCTGGTCTGTATCTGGGGTGCTGTGTGCAGCGCTAAGCTCTGACTCACCCCTCCACTTCACACATCACATCAGATCAGAGGGTAAGGAGAGCGTTCCAGGTCCTACCAGCCTGCTCGACATTCCTGCTGCTTTGATACTGGGGGGGCTCCCACGTGTCTGTCCATCATCATTGTCTCCCCTCTCCTCCACCCCCAAACCAACCCTAATCCCACCCATACACCACCACTCTCTCTCCCCCCATCCTCCCCCAGCTCAGTGGAATTCTCCAGCTCTGGACAATGTTTCATTTCCTCACAGGCCACATCTCTGATAGCTTAATGGCCCCAGCAAAGAGGAGAACATGCACGAGAGACAGGGAGCTTTAAGTCTGCCATATTCAAGACTTCAGGCTAACCTTGGAGATGTTTTTGAGGGCTATGGCTGTCACCTAGTGATGCAAACAGTGTGTGATAGCATGTTTTGTATGTTCAAGGAAAGAGTGTGTTGGCTTCTGTTCCATTAAAGTGTGTATTATTCAGCAGACTCCACATGTACCTTACACTGGCTTCACCTAGAAACACAAGGACATCACATAAGAGGACATTGTACAGCAGTGAGTGAAAAAACATTGCACACAATGAAGTGGTGGAGATGAGCCTGGACTCAATTCTAGTTTCCTATTCACCTCAAAGTCACATTGAGTTGCAGAAGCTCTGCTCTTTGTCACTGCCATTTCACTACCTTTCACTCTGGCATCATCATATGTGTTCATGCCATCTATGCAGCTCTCTGCACTGTCAAGGTCTGTTCAGTTTCTGGACTAAAAGTCAAACACGCAGTGTGACCATGTACACTGATCTCTGCTGTTGTGATGTATTTTGTTGTGCTCTGAATAAGGTGAAAACTCGAGTTATAACAGAATTTTTAAAAAAGGGGGTGGGGGGTGGGGGGGTCCATTTTACTGAAACTTCCTATTGATGTGGGACTGCAGTGTGGTTCATCTCCAAAAAAAGGAAACCTCACATCTGTAGGTTTTCAGCTGCTTATCCACCAAAGGTTTTATTTCCTGGACCACAGCTTCTCAATTCTTAACCTAAATTTAAAGATCTGTTGGATTACTGATATCTGCCTCATTTGGAAGTTTCCTACGGTTTCCTGAGCGCATGCTTGAGAACCAATATTCTTCATGATTATTTGTAATAGGAATAGATCAATAACCGGCCAATTATCAACCCCAATATTGGAATTTTAACGCATATCAGCATTGACCTTTCTTTTGTTCAATTAAGGGTCAATAAGAGATACATTTAAAACTGGATTATTTTGGTTGTCATGTAGCAGAGCCTCTCTGTCTACAGCTACTATTCTGTACTAGTAATGAAACTGTGATGAAAATATAAGCTGCAGCCCCACTCGAAATATTGGAATGGAAATAGTTTATGATAGTAGAAATATGTTCATGTGTGCGTGTGGGAGAGAAAGAGCGAGAAATCCTAGTGAACTTCTGCCCATTCTGAATGGTAGTACCCAGCTTGACAGATAGCTGGGGAGGGGGGGGGCAGAATGAAAAGAGAAGGCAAAGAAAACCACAGATCTCTCTTCTCACTGCTAAACTTGGTCAGCCAGCAAGGTGTTATCAGAGTCTTCAACTTGCTCAAAATCTATCCAGTCCAGTCCAATGGGATTGGAAAGCTGACAAATGGCATTTAAAAATAACCTGTTTTGGTGCTGGAAACCTTGTTTTAAGTTGTGGATTATGATCAGGCATAGATCTAGAGGTGAGACTTTTTTAAGATCACATAGAAAGTCCTCACTCCTTCAATAAAGATATGTTTAAAAGCATTAAAAAAGTTAACTATTGAGGTTTGTATCAAAACTTTCACCTTAACTACAAATGAATGACCACTAATTATGGGTATCGTATCAGCCCTAAAACACATTGCTCTATCTCTAATTTGTAAGGCATTTAACTGCATTTTAAGAGGGCCTTTGTGAGTCCTGTCCAAATAGAAAAAGTAGCTTCTTGGGTGCATCCTGAGTAAGGTGACCATCCTCTTTTGCCCTAACATGACCTCCTTTTTGATGGTAAAATTATGTCTTCTATAGAAATCTCTGGGTTTTTCTCAGCTCCTTCTACAGACCATTGGGTTTCATAATACAGAGCTGCTAAAAAATGCTGTTAGGATACTGGAATAAAATGGTGCCTTTCATTTGTACAGGAACGCTTGAAATAATGTAATAGGACAACGAGATTAATGGAGTCAAGACAATCTGTCTTGTTTTTAAGAGAGGGGGTTAGAAAGCACAGCTGGATCACAGTGGTCAGCCACTGACCTTCAGGTGCAATTTGAGGGACAGTTCCCTGATGCTATTTTTATAGCCGACCCCCTCTCCTCTCAGCTTCTACTTGTAATAGTACAGCTTATGGTCATTTTCAGCAATAGGGTATTTTATGACAACCATAGCTATGATTGTAGACCAGGCCAGAGGCATCAGCAGCAGCAGCAGCAGCAGCAATAGGACTGAATACACAGGGAAAGGCGCTGCTGACCCTGAACCAGCCCCCACACAATTGGCTCAGCCACACAAGAGAAAAAGGAAGAGGTGGTGGACAGGCAAGATTATGGCTGGAGAGGTGCATGTGTGGGTTAATCTCAGGTGTTGTGAGCAGGTTTTAATATAGATGGTCAGTGAGGATGTGATAGGGAATAATTGCTCCAGGGGTTGTCACAGATGGTGCTGCTTGATCCGTTAACTATGGCCAGGCCAGAGCTCTGCCAAGGACATTTTTATGGCTCTGATCTCCTTATCTCACCCTTACAATGTCATTCACCATCAAGTCGTGCAGAGGTATGACTTTATATGGAGCTCGTTCAATTCTCTGTAGTGTGTGTTTTTCTTGTTGTTGTTGTTGTTCTGGTGTAAGGGCTGCACCATATAAAAACATAATATGATGTGACTCCTGACCAAATGCTGTGAAAAATAGAATAATCTCCAACATCTCTTCAAAGCCCTCATAAAGACGATTACTAGCTGGATGTGAAACAGACAGAAATCAATATCAGTGGCTACCTTTGACTTGCAAAAGCAAATAAGTCCATCAGGAACAAGAATGAGAATTTCTATGAGGTAATTTTGTCATGTGTGAAACCACAGCTTATCAAATCTTTGATTTTTATTAATGGAAAAAATATATTAATGGATTAGCTTTGAGAAGAGAAAAAAAAATCTGTCAAAGGATTAAGAAAAATTGCTCCTCAAGTTTCTTGAAACGATAAAAATAACTTTACACATCCATTATGCTTACCCCATTGGCAGATTTTTTTTTTACTCCTT
Organism: Thalassoma bifasciatum; assembly: GCA_008086565.1. Taxonomy (NCBI): domain Eukaryota; kingdom Metazoa; phylum Chordata; class Actinopteri; order Labriformes; family Labridae; genus Thalassoma; species Thalassoma bifasciatum. Next base: position 437,154 of record RPOG01000249.1, on the reverse strand, counting down.
AAAAGCAATTCAGGTGTGATATTTATCTTTTGATCTTGAAATGAGAAGTTGTTCTAGACATTTTGAATGTAGCTTGTATCACTTCATTATTTTACAAAATACAAGACATAAAACTTTTTTTTATCACAGTTTTTGTGGTGTACAACACACAAAAGAAACACCTTACCTGTGCATTTACAGTACTGCAAAACAATTTTTTTGGCCCCTCCAAGAAAAAAAAGAAGAAAAGAAAAAGGGAGAAAGGCAAAACATACAAGCTCACAGGAGCAACAAGCTGTCTTAAACCTGCTTCTTAACAATGCCAGGATGCAAATACTGCATTTCACTACTTTTCACTACTCATTACTACAAATGATCTGTTTTAGGCTTTTTGTGAACTTTATTCATATTTCAGAATTATTCTGATTTAGTTGAATGTTAAAACAGTTTTATTATAGCTCAAGTAAGTTTGTTTGTTTGCATTCAACATAAATTCAAATTGGACAGCAGCTTTTTCTTTTTTTTCTTTTTTCTTTTTCTTTTCTTTCACCAAACAAAGCAGCAGACAAGCAGGCGCACAAGAACACAGACAAAAAGCGAGAGTGACAGGGTGCAGCAGCAGCAGAATGATAGAGGTCTGGGCTCACCCCTCATCAGAGCTATTCCAAGCAGCCGCCCTGTCAGAACATGCCCCAATGAGGTCTCTGAAGGAGGAGAGGGAGCTGTCATAACAGGACGCCTGGAGGCTGCTCGATCAGACAGACAGCTCTGAGAGGTGTTAGACACACACAGGAGCTGCCTCCATGTGAGTAGTCCCACTTACAGCAACAGAGCACAGCTCTGCTGACAGACAGACATCAGTCAGATGGCTCTCTCTCTCTCTTTCTACCTCTTTTTTCTCATTTTCTTATTCTGCAAGAGAACGCCGGAGCAAGGAAGCAACACTGACAGGTTTACTAAAATATTTATACTGACAGGGAAAAGACAAGGTTATCTCCAACAAGATGAGCTTCAATATCAACACCTGCTTTGAGTCCACCACTTACATGAGACATTTTCTTCCTGAAAACCTTCAACAGCTGTTTAAAGTTTGTTACCAAGATGTGTGTACCAGGGAAAAGCTGACGAATCTGTCTCTGAAACTGAATAAGACAGAAATGAATCTGCTGCTTTTGCCAGAATTGGAGGACATTAATATGATCGAACTTTCAAAGCAGCAACTCTGATCACTGAAAAAAGTTCAAGAACACACACCTTTTAGTTTCTTTCTCTGTGTATTGTAAGGTGGCTGAGAAGTTTAAACCAAAATTACAAAGTTTGAAACACTTCTAGAAACTTGAAATAAATTTACATTTTATAGAAAAATTACAATTAAAAAACCCCAAACAAATTAAGTTACAAATTACTTCTACTGAAACATACTTGTATAAACTCAATACATCACACACTTCTCTCTTTACTGAACACCTTCCATCAACAAAAAACAGACTGACCCCTCAGGTAATCCTTTTCTGGTCACGTTCAGCATTCGGTACATTCCTTTTCCATTAAAATTGTGTTACTTTTAAATTTGTTTCAGGAATTTGTTCTGCCATCTGTAAATTTGTTTCAATGTTTGATGAAAGTGTTTGCATATTGTAAATTGGATTCACCCTTGGTAAGTGTGTTTCATTAATTTAATTTCATTCTTTTGATTGTAAAAATGTTTTGTAAAATGTGAATTAATTTCAAGTTTGTAAAGAGTTTCAAGTTTTGTAATTTTGGTTTGCACTTTTCAGCCACTGTTTTCACCTGCTCCCTCCCCACTGTATTCATTCAGTCTTCTCTGTGCTGTTCACCTTTTAGGCTTATTTGGCTCTCAGCTTACAGAATCACAGATGGGCTGGTGATGCAGTGCGCTGCTTGGGCCCCTGGGACATGTGTGTGAGAATGTGGCAGCACTGTACACAGATGCCATAGCTCACATGAAGCACATCCTGTTAAAAGGAGGTTAGTTGCTTTCTCCATTCAACAGATCATCTTTCCAATCAGGCCTTTGTTTCTTGACCCTTCGCAGCTGGCAGCAATTAGCTGCCAGGACAGGACACAGCAGCCACACTTGCCAGTCAGTCCATTATATTGCAAGAAGAGTGTGAGGCATGAGAGAGGAAAGTGCTTTGAGTTGAGAATTAAATTAGTGATAAATGCAGTGGAATCTCCTTTATCAAATCATGCTTATCTAATTTATAAACGTTTCAAGTCTGGCAATACCTAAAGCAGGAAATTACATGTTTAATCAGCCCAAAATGCTTTTTTTCTGCTTTGTCAGTTGGCACAGCAGAGGTGAGGAGTACAGTGGACTGCCAAGTTTCCCCTTGAAAAGTCTTGTTGCTGACAGCAATAATAAATTGCAATCTGACCAATCAATCGCAGACCAGCTTGAACCCTTAAGTCCTTAAGAATGAGAGGCTGGGGAAAAAATCAATTCGCAATTTACATCAGGCTGATGAGTGTTGAAAACACTGAGAATGAGACAGCTTGGAGGATCCAAGCATAATTACACCAGAGCCAGTGCAAAGCTGTGGCTTCAACAATATCATTGGTTTGATGATCACTTATACTGAGGAGAACTTAAAGGAGCAGAGTTCCTGTCATTGATGTGCACAAACTGCTCACCCTGCTGCCAGGTATCACACAGAGGAAGTGGTATGTGCTGTCTCAGTGAGCAGTGAGTGTGTGAAGACAATCTTCTAGCCTTCTGGAAACAAAGCTACCTGGCTGGAACACAATGGTGCTGGTTTGAAAAGCACACCATTGAGCTAGAAGAGGATATCGACTCAGGACAGTGTGTCAGGTGCCAGACGCCAAAGCCATGAACATGTGGCACAATTAAATCTTTGAGCAACAGGATAAGAGTGCAGCTCAGCTTTAGGTTATAATGCTATCCCTTCATGCAGATTACTAAAGGAGAGCAGAGATTGTTTCCACCCTCTGTACTTGTTTCAGCTGCTCCAACAAACACACATGCAGCACAAAAAAAGGGTTTCCACACAATCATGCAGAAACTGCAGCGCACAGCTAGAGACAGAGCCAAAAGTCATAATGAAAACCTGAAGTAAAGGGAGGTGAATGAATAGTCCTGGGTTCCACTGTGTTTTGTTTTCAAGCAGAGACAGAAAGAGGAGGCAGTAAAAGGAGCAGACTCGAAGGGTTAAACGTTGGCAAAAAGCGCGGCGGGGACAAAAGACCTATTGTAAGGGACAGAAGTGTCCCCGGAAAGGAGGGGAGAGAAAAAGAAAGCCACCACTGGCTGGTCCCCCGGACCCATTGTAAGAGAAGGGGAGTGCAGCCACGCATGACAGATGTCCCTGGTCATTGTTTCGCCAGCAGCCTCCTCTCTGCCTCCTGCTCCGGCTCTGGAATTCCACGAGAGGGCCTCCATCTGTGAGAGTTGTTCAACACACCTCAACTCTTACCCAGTGTTGCCCATCACCACCCTGGCTACAAGCAGTGGGCGGGTGAACACGCTGCTATGGTGAGGATCAGGATTGAAAATGTGATCTGATTTTCAAGAGGAACTCATTGTGTGAGAAGAGTTTCGCTCATTAGATATTGCTGTTTTCTGGCCTGTCATTTACACAACTCCCTAAACTTTGTGCATGGTAGTGTACAAACATACAGACACAACTACACAGTAGCTATATGCATAAATTAAAGAAAAAAAACTGAGCAAAACCGATACATAAGATCTGACATTCACCAACTTAGAAATCAATGAAATTAAATTGCACTTGTACAACCTTAAATGTTAAAAATATAATTAAAATAACAACCCTCACTCCTTTATTAGCCTCTGGGTTTTGAAGCACGGGTCATTACTTCATGTTAAGTGAAGGGCAGGTGACAGTTTTTTCCCAACAGAAGAGTTGAGGTAAGCTGTTTTTACAAAGCAATGACGCTTTGCATTCCCTATTCAACAGCCCACCATGTGGCAGACCCACAGAGGCAACTTGTCGGCCTGTCAGTCACAGCAACAGTGCGCCAGTGGGGAAGTGAGTGCAACAATAGACCCGTCTGGTTAATGGGTGAGAGAAATTGTAGACAATCCTTCATTTCTATGCCATACTACTACTCTGTTCTCCAGCCTTTTCTTCTCCAACTCTAAACCACAGTCTACCAAACATTCAGGCTTACTCTAAGTCCAATCAGATACCCTACCCCCGCCCGCCTGCCTGTCACTGTTCATTTCAAAAAACACACGCCACACACACTCTCTCACCCACATTACGATGCATAAACATGAGAGAGTGAGAGAATAAATAAGATATCTCCGCGGAGAGCGGAAAATCTTTTTGGACATGATGAATTTTAACCAGCGCTTACATTTTATTATCAATCAAGTCAATCAGATTTGACCTGTATCCTATATCTACAGCTACAAAATTTGTAACAACAAATTGTAAGCGCATACCCACTGAAGTACTTGAAGTTACAGCTGGGTTAAAAAAAAATAAAAAAGAACATTATCACATTGATCATTAATCATTTGTATAGTATTTTATCATTTTTGACTAAATACTGAATGAGGAAGCTCAATGAACTGCATCAAAAAAAAAAGAATATTTAAAATACCCACTCAAATAAATAAACATAAAACAAATAAATCTATGATTGTACATTGGTTCAATAAAATTAACTTTCATTTCCACTTCTTCTTTATCCTTTTTTTAAATTTATGCCTGGCACTCTTTCTGACATCAAAGTGGTGAGGGTTGAGTGCCATCATTATTTTGACTTAACCAAACAGACTTCTGTATTCCACTCACTTCTCTGTATTTAATTAGTAAAATCTTTGCTATCATTATTTCTTCTAACCTTACTTGTGAGCAGCAACTCTTCACATTCATTGAGATGCACATATATTTGTTTATGATTTAAACCAAGAGAGAACACAGGAGGGACAGCAGGTCAGCATGTTGTCTTCAGAAGCATGTAGAAATGTAACAGTGAGGAAGGACAACACTGTATGTGTGAACACAGACACCAGCACACACTGTCACTGGTTCATTAGCGAAAACTGAAATGTTTGTTATTGATAGCTGTATTTCAAATTAAGTACTTAAGGATTAAAAGAGCTTTACTGTCATGTTAGCACACATCTACACATGGATAGCACAGAATTTTGTTCTCAACATCCTGGTTTAAGCCTGATAAATAAAATGAATAAGAGAATAATTTCAATTACAAGTGGAAATACAAATATCTGACTAAACATAATAATAATAAAAACAACAAACTAAAGGAACCAAAGCCAAGGCAGCCAAATTCAGACCGCTAAATACATGTGGTGGACAGCAATGTTGCACTTGGTGAAATGTCCATAGAGCAGGGGAGTGTGTGGGTGGGGATGATGGAAGAAGGTGGTGAGAGAACAAGGGAGGTGATGGAGGTGGTGGAGGTGAGGTCTACAGAGAAAAAGGATCCCAACTTTTGATGCCAAGGACTTACATTTTTATAAGTTCTGATAACCTCATATGCTTATCAAGTACAATAGATAAAGTGATTAACACTATTCAAACCCAACTGAACATAAAGTTTTAGCTTTAGCTCCTCTTTGAAAATTAATCTGAGCTATGTCTAGTACTTTGTTTCACAATACGCATCATATTCCGTACACTTTGTCAAGTCTTACTTTTCAACACTGCCTACATTACTGAAATCAGATCTCTTCGAGCCAGTTCAGCTGTCTAACTTTTAGTCCCTGGAGCTCTTTTGTTCTCCTTTCAAGCATAAGTATTTCCCTTAAGCTCACCTCTGTTCTTCACTGTCACATATTCCTCTGAATAAGTGCATAGCTGAAACACTTGAGGTGATATGCAGTCACACTGAGAATCATGTCAGTCAGGTTGATGTTAAGCAAGCAGCCACATTAGTGTCATACATGTTCCTCAACCCACTCGTGTTGGGAGCCATGTCTTCTGTCACAGCTGAAAGCCCAGAGCCAAAACAGTTACAAAGACCCGTCCATGAAGAGTATTTATTCTTACTAACTAGCCTCCGTAACCTGGTGGGTTTGACCTTCACTCTAGAGGTGGGGTAAAGCATGACATATGGCTAAACAACAACCCTGAATCGAGCCAGCAGACCCCTGGGTAAAGTCAAATAAATGCATGTAAACATTTAGCCCCCTGCTCACTGTGCCATGATCCCCCTGCATGGGCTTAGGTGACCCCAGTCAACACCAATCAGACCCAACACAATGGGAAGACTCACACAAGGGAAAAACTGGGGTCAAGCACACTTTTAATAAGCAGACATAGATGGCATTGTGGGAGCAGATCAGTTCTGTTCTCCTGATCACGAGTAAGCTGGGCACTCCTGCCCCCCAACCGCAAGCGGCAATTATGAGGAACCCTCGATGCATGAGCTTTAGAGATGAGTGGATAATCTACTTGGGCGGATTTAAGACTAATCTGCCATTTTTGCTCTCCAAATCAAATCACAATGCGATACATATAGGGCTTATGCAGTGATATGATGATTTCAAAGGATGGACAGAAGGAGGGTGATTCACAGAATAAACTGGAGCATTTGCGGCAATTTGGCCAGAGTATGATATAACAACAAGATGAAATGCTTTTAAGGAAGCCCAAATGGTAGCCCACTCCTACAAGAGTGCCGCACAAATTATCCTGTGACAATCCATAACCTCTTTCTTGCAGCTTAGCCGCACTCTATCTCTCAGAAACATGCACCAAGTAAACAGACAGAATGATGGTTTTGACAGCTGCAGAAGCAGCATTAGCCTATTTCTCTGCTTACTCAGATAAGAACTATCAGCAGAGTAGGAAACACAGGAGCTGGTCACACCCTCCCTGCTGTAACATTGCAGTTACGTTGTGCTTCTCTCTATTACTGCAGCACAGCTACAAACACACTGTTATCAAACTCTAAGTCATGATCCCGTCCATCTGTTGAGGGGGATGAGGGAGTCTGAGCAAAAACATGTATTCCAGCATGTGTGAAAGAAACATACATGATGTTGTGTATCGTCTGATATGAATGGCAGTCACTTGAAATCTTTAGCTCTGACAGCCACAGCTCTTCATTTCATTAGTGCTTCTCCTCTCAGCCAGACACTCACAATCCCATTACTTTCAACAGATCAGCTCTGAGTTGAGTCGGAGCCTTCTCAAGAAGCGCTCTCAAACACATTGATCCAGCATCTGAACCAGTAAGGACAGACACAGGAAGTCCAAGGTTGACAGCCCAAAGATCAATTTCAAAGATTTCAAAGCAAATTGAGAGATGTTACGTCAGTCAAATGATTCTTCTGATTATAGGAGGTTACATATTAAACACACAGAAGAGATTACTTTAATCTTTCGAATGGGTGAATGGGAGCTAATAACACAGAGTACTCTGCCACTCTGTTGATGACACGCTGATGTTTTTAGATCTCAAAACTCTTGACTGTCTCTGTTAACCCTGTTGTTGTCTTCAGGTTAATTTGGACGCGATTTCAAAAGTTATTTGTCATAACTTTGGTTTTCGCTCATAGAATTGCTTGAAAATTACATGGGTGGTTCCATCCAATACTATTTGCATGTAAAATTAATTGTAGCGGGGCGCGGATGGCCAAGTGGATATGGCTGTGCACCATGAGGTTTGCCCTCGAGCGGGCGGCCCGGGTTCGAATCCAACCTGTGGCCCATGTCCCGCATGTCACTCCCCACTCTCTCTCCCCTTTCCGACACTATCAACTATCCTTCTCTATCAAATAAAGGCACAAAGGCCAAAAAAATAACTTAAAAAAAAAAATTAATTGTAGCTATCCTTGTTAATTTATGTGTGTTTTATTCAAATTTGAAGCATCTTGCTGCTTTAAGAAAAGGTTTTTAAAACAAGATCTTGCCTACACTTTGAAATATACCTGTATGTGATGATACAGCAACAAATAACCTTGGTGAAAGAAAAATCTGTTTTTTCTACTCATAAAGGAGGTTTATTTTATGTAAATAATGTTTATCATACCACATATCATCAAAGTAGGGTGACCATATTCTAAAAACCCACCCGTCCTCTTGGAGATACTACAAAAGTATATAATCAGTCAGAGCAGACAGTTCAGAGTAAATCTGAAGACAATTCAAGGGTTAACAATTCCTCTTATATTAAGAGTGAGTGTTATAAAACTGAAATTCGTTCTTAAGAATACTTCTTCACCCTTTCTTTTTTTCTAAAGGAACCAAACAGATAAAAGTCAGAGGCAATCACTTAGTGGCCGAGGTTCGAGACCACGGTTGTCCACAAGCATCCTCCAAAACTGCTAAAAGAAGACTTCCTCAGCTGCTCAGTAAACCATTTCACCCAAGCTGGCTGCTACACCACCCCTTCCACCCACTCCCCCCTGTGTAGTAAAGGCCCAGGCCCCAGTGCATTGTTCAGTACACACGATCCCATTAAAGAACTACATCCAACCAGGCCAGGTTGCTAAGGACCACCAGGCTTCTTTCTTTCCATTTCCATTAGTGGGAAAACAAAAGAGAAGAGGAAGACATGAAGGAAAGGAAAAATGAGAATGTGAGGCAGCAAAGGCAACAAAAATGCACTGGGAGAAAATAAACACCACTGTGTTCTTGCGGGCTTCTCTCCCCCTTCCCCGCCCCCAATGTCCTCTTCTGTGGGCCCAAGTGTCCATGCCCTGAGTGCGCTCGCTGGAGCACAGGACCACGCTAGAATGGAGCCCATTCACACAGCCTGCCTCCAGATGCTCACCAAAACAGTCCTCCAGGCTACGGCAGGCTGCTGAGAGAGGGGAGAGAGCAGGAAAGGCAGATAGGAATCTGATAGCCTATCATTAACAGGCAAAATAAACTGTAACAAAGAAATCTCAGGCTCTTAGTAGTTTGTCTCCATTGGCCTCTCAAAGACCAGTTTTTCTTTTTCAGAGGTGGAGTTTGGTGTCACTTTGGTGTAAATTATCTGGAGTACAGAAACTACCAAAGTCCACACAATTGAAGTTTATAAAAGATGTTAAGAGGTCATATATCTTATCTGATATCCACCCTGATGTTGGATACTTTTTTCTTTCATTCATATCAGGCCAATGTCTCACAGTTTAGAAAAAAAAGAATAGAACAAAGTCAGAAACGGTTGACACTCTATTTCGGGAATGTGAAAACCTTTAGCTAAATATGTGCAAGATAAAATGTAATGATCAGGATCAAGCACCAAAATCACTCAGCATGAAATAAATCTGCTGAGCCAAAAAGTGTCCTCTTAATCTAACTTTAAAGTCTGTTTGTGTGTGTGTGTGTGTGTGTGTGTGTGTGTGTGTGTGTGTGTGTGCATATGTGAGTGTCTGTTGAGAGAGAGCAAGAGAGTCAGAAAAGCACAGATCAATGCAATATTAATGTACCAATCAACAGCGCGTTATCGAGTAGCAGCAGGGAGAACATTGCAGCCCCAGTAAGAATGACCTCGAGCAATAAACTCTCTGTCCTCTCCTCCTCACTGAAGGAATATATTGAATGTAGGCTCGAACATTTCCACTTGCCCTTACCAGGGGTGATACGAGAGAAGAGGAGAGATTCTTTTCTGATACTGAAAATCTGCACCAGTGTGTTTCCCATCATGTCAGGAATCCAAATTATAATGCATATCAATCAAGTAAGTGTTTACATTTCTCTTGAGTTTCAATGATTCAAGGCAACATCAAGAAAATAGAAATGACACATGAAAAGGAAATCACTAGAATCTTGCCAGGCTTCCATGACTTTTAAGAGTTCTGTCTAAAATAAGGTGTTAGCTGTTGTACTGTAAGCATATTTAGAGGCTCCTCAAACATCACTGTACTGATATGGTCAAGTCTGCCACCTAGTGCCCATGTCTTAGAAGTACACTACAGACCAAAAGATCAATTCGGACTTTTATACATCTATAAACTGATGTAAAACACTGAAGTAGCAATGTTGACCGAGGATACACAGCACAATTTCTGCAGCCCCTTTTTTCTCACTTCTGCAGTGTTTCACTGTTGGTGTTATTACCAAATGCATTAACATATGAATGGCCTTTCAGGTTTCTTACTAAGTTTGAATGAAATTTTTTAACAAAGGCTGCCTCTTAAGTTACATGTTTTTTAAAAGAGGACTCACATGAGAGAAAGAACTTTGTTGGAAAGAGGAAAAATGTTGAAATAAACAAAAAATATTACTCATTTGAATAATACAAACAAACCCCCCACCCACCCACCCACCCCCCCACCCCAAAAAAGGGTCAAATCCCCTGCCTTGCAGAGCTTATAAGAGGATTTAAACATTTCCCTTAAAAACTAGCTACACAGCAACCCAAAACCTGCAAGACTAACACAAGTACGGTGGCCGGTTGGCTATTTGCAAAAGCCACAACTAGAATGCTAATTAAATGACACAAATTACAAAAGCCACAACTAGAAGGAAACAACTTCAACACAATGGAAATATCATGGGAAAGAAATACAGACACAACAGAAGTTGAAAGAGTTCCACTTTAGCGGCTGTAATTCAAGCGGACCAGTCTATGTAATGGACATGGAAAAAAATTTTCATCAGAACTGTGGTTAAAACAGAAAACAATGTTTCACTTGCTCTATCATTGAAAATGAAGTTAAACAATATCAAAACTAGAGTGTTGAACATTGCACTGATAAGAAACCCATTAAGACGTGTTGTGGCGTTTGGTCATTCCAAGGAAAAGGTTCCTGGGTCTCTTTAAAAGAAGTACAAGTACTCCAAGTGATGGCCAGTGACCTATTCACCATAAAACCTGTGAGTCCTCAGACAGCTTCCGCTTTTCATGACACAACCTGTTCATTCACCCTGAAGCCCCCATTTGTAATCTGTGTCTCATTAAATGTGTACAGTTGATGGGACACAGACATCAATAATTCCCATACAAAAAAATGGTGATTAAATGTGTGCTCAGCAAATTAAGTTAAAAAAAATCAGCTCTAATAATCTGGTTTTTAACAAAAAAACGAAGTGCACAAGGTTACAAAAGCTGTAAGAGCACTGTAGAGCTTTGTTCATCTTTTAGTTGTTCCTGAGGCATTTTTGTTTTGCCTCTTATGTTTGTGTGAGTTGTGGTTGAGTATGCTTAAAAAAGCTGAGCATATTTGAATCTGACTCAATCAGAGTTAAAATACTGAAGAAAGATTTATTATTTTTCTAAATTAGGGATGGAGATATTGAACATAATTTTTCAAAACAAGACTCAATAAAGAAATTACTCACAGCAAGAGGCGGTGGTGGGTTGTACAAGATTGAAAGTCCCTGTTTGCTCAATCTCAACCATGATAATAAATCTTAAAGTAAAGTTTCTCACTCTCTGCCTGTATATAGCCAGCAAATGACACTATTTCCCTGTGACAATCCCTCAAATAATCGGAACACAATCTCCCACCTTCAGCATGGTGGGTGTAGGTATCTGGGATCAGCCCTATACTCCCACAGCCTGATTGTCCCACAGCCCTATGTTTCTACATTTGTAGGAGTTTTCTTGAAAATTAGGCCCTTTGTTCCCATGTTTTCCTTCTCATGTAATTGTATCTGATTTTATCCCCCTCTCTCCCAATTTGGTAGTCAATTTCACCCAATCTATAACCACGTAGCAATGGACTACAGATGGAATGCAGCTTTTAGGCAATTCTGGACTCATGCACCTATACCTCACTTTATTGCAAACATATAATGTGAGAGCACATTGTCCTTTTAAATAAGCCAAACTACATAGCACAGAGACCTCTCATTTTCTAGCTCGAGGTCAGCTGAGTCAAATAAAGTGTACAGTGCATCGGTACCTCTGGAAAGTCCTTGGCAGAGAGAGAGTATTACTTGGAGTCCCTTCCCTGCCCCCTGGAGGCGTCATAGGCTCATGGGGGAAACGTTAATGAAAGAGGGATGCCTATTTTAAAACTCCTCTGCACCGACCTGTCATTGTCATCAAGTCCACTGTGCTTATCTCTTGGTGAGTGTTGTGCAGGTACATATGCATGTGTGTTTGTGTGTGTGTGTGTGTGTGTGTGTGTGTGTGGCCAGGGATAGACATTTGTTATGATGCAATGTTATCCAGAACATACAAGTCTATACAGGATATAAAAGCTTATTGGGAACTGGAGATGGATGTAAAAATTGAAATTCTTCCATCGAACAAAGCTGTAGAAAACACACATGAACACTCTGTCAACTCTAGACACCTTTAATAATTTAAGATGATTCACAGACTTCATTACACTGAAACAAAGTTACATTCATTTTTCCAGATGTGTAACCACTCTGTGGCACATGCCATAGCAGGAAAGCAGACTTTCTTCATGTTTTTTGTTTGTTTGTTTGTTTGTTTGTTTGTTTGTTTGTTTGTTTTTTTTTTGGGGGGGGGGGGGTATTTGACTATCAAATAGTCTGAGGCAACATAACAAGACTTGCTGCTGCTCCCTGCTCTGATATCTGACTATCAAATAGTCTGAGGCAACATAACAAGACTTGCTGCTGCTCCCTGCTCTGATGGCAGGAAGGCAGGAAGTAAAGTCCCAGGGGAATGGGCGGTAATTAAGAATAATTGTATTGTTATTCATTTATTTATTTTTTGCTGTTGTTGTGGTTCCTTTAGAGTAACTCACCACACCCATTCATGTGTATGTTTGCATGTTATTATTTTTTTCTTTGTTTAATTTAAAATGAGGAAAATATCTGTATTATTACATCTTATTATCCCTACCTCAATGAAAATTATTTCAATGAAAAAGCTGCAACTGCAGTAACATATAAATGTAAAATGCTAATCTGAAAACTGACATGAAGCCTTGCATGACTGCAGCCGTACATACTCTGCTATATTTATTTCATATCTGAAAAAAGAAAACAAAGCACTTCAAAAGTCATCTTCTTGACGTCAGAGATCATAATAACATTTTTCACACCTGCTACTGTCTGAACAGGATAGGATAGGCTCCGACCTTTGACTTGTACAGGGGGAGCACAGGACACTGTGGTGCAGGTATGATAAGATCCAAACCGCCATAATGAGGAGGAAGGTTGCCAGCTGTGGGAGACGAACTGTGTGTCAGACAAGGGCACCTGATCTCTTTATAAAGTGTCACAAATAATCGGTCCTTTCTGTTTGGTCCACTTTCAGGAGAGGTTCTCTTTTATTTCATTATTATTACACTGCACATTCCCTGGAAAGGAATCTAAACCACTTAACTGGACACAAGCTGAATCTACCTACGGTAAGTTTATTCAATTAAACCTGAACATGTCTTTATTTTACTAATACCACCATTTATTTAACTGTGTGGTAAAAGTTGTTACATTCTTCTTTTTGTGTTGACCAGGTGACTCAGGATGAGCCTGCACCTGTGGTGTTTTTTCTTCCTGTTTCTCTGTTCTAGCAGTAGAGAGATGGTCGTGGGTAAAACCAGACCACCAAGGTACTCATGAAGTTGCTCCCTGCATTGAGACATTATTCATTATAAATGTCAGATTGATTTGTCACATTGAGTAAATGAGTTTTTCAAAGGTATATTTACTGGAATTAAAACTAATAAAATGCAATAATAAGTTTGACACCTGTGTTATAATGATTTCCAACAGTGAAATTAACAGTGAAGTCAAAAGCTTTTACTCATCAATAATCCCTCTCTCAGGCTGCAGTTATTCCAGATGGAAAAGGAACAAGACATCAACCAAAACCTTAAAAGGCATTCGGATGGAACATTCACAAGCGACTTCACCCACTTTCTGGATAAGATTAAAGCAAAAGATTTTGTGGAGTGGTTGGCCAGAACTCAACAGGAACGGTGAGCTCAGCAACATTTATACCAAAAAGCTTTTATTGTAAAACTGTAATGGGACTGAGAAAAAAGAACAAAGCAGAATGCAGAGAAGTGAAAAAGTCATATAACCATCAAAAAATGTTTTCTTTCACATTTACCTGTAGAACAAAGCAACAGGTGATCTTTGTGTGATTTTGAGTCGCTAAAAATGTTTTACTTGCTGTTATTGTGTTTTTGATAAGTTGATCTTTCTTCCGCTTGACTTCAACCCCTTATACTCTTTTTGCAGATGTCATGAAGATCTTATCCAGTTTGCAGCACAAGTTTAAAACAGCCCAGACTACTTGTACTGTGCAATTGCTTCGTGTCGTCCAACAGCATTAAAGAGGATATCAGCTGAAACAAAAACATGTCTGTCACTTGTTCATGGTATTCTCAAAGAAAAAGTTATCTTCTTTTTATAATGGTTAAAATCAATCATCAGTGTACAACTTCTCACTGGAGAGTTATTCCAAATTGTTTATTATAACCATTTCATTGTTAAGTTTTCAGTGTTAAAAGCTTAGCCGCCAATTGAAAAAGAAAACAGTTTTTTTTTTATCAATATTACATACACATCCAATTTTTCTCATACTTTTCTTCAATGTTTTTCCATTGGAAAATAAGAGGAGGGGAAAATAATATCAACATTAAAATCCTATTTTTCAAAGACAATTTGAATTGGTCTGTTTGCCTCTGATTTTATGTACAAAATTGTATTTTTAATTGATTCAAGGTTTGAGAATAAAATCTATAAAATTGGCAGTGTTTTGTATTGATATTAGGTACTAAAACACAGTAGAAACGTCATACCTACATAAACCAGGTAGTCCATTGGAGGGCGCTGTTGTTCAGCAAATTGGGAAAAATGGGCTCTGACTGGTTTTAGAAACCATGTAAAAAAAAAAAAAAAGAAGCAGTATGTGGGTGTCCAGGCATTTTTTTTGTTTTCTTTTTCTCTGCTAACTGTCTTGCATACACTTTGAAAACACAAATTCACACGTCGTACAGTGAAGCTGTACAAAAAGAGGCAGAATATAAAGCAAGTGAAAGAGCTCATGCAGCTCTCATTTTTTGAAAGGGAGGGCCTGGTGGATTTTGAGGGTGGAGGTGAATGGTGGGTTATAATGGAGGTGGCAGTGTAGATATTTTCTCTCCCTCCCCCTGTGTGTGTGTGTGTGTGTGTGTGTGTGTGTGTGTGTGTGTGTGTGTGTGTGTGTGTGCTGGGAATAGACTCGGGGTTACTTATGTGTCTGCCTTGTTCCTCATTGAGAAATGTGTGGTGTGAGGAGGATGCAGCTGTGGCGGTGGGGGCTCCTCCTGGCTTCTTGCCATTAGGCATGATGGAGAGCTCCCTCTTTGGGCTTTTTCCTCTCTCCTCATTCTTGACTCTCTGGGGGAAAAGGGAGACCAGAGGAGGAGGGGAGAAGAGAAGATGAAAGTAGAGAGGGAGGGAGCACCAGCAGAGCACAAACACAAGCCTGTGATCTCAGTCAAGGGTTGAAATGGGATCAGATAGTAGGAAAACCCCCTTTTACTGCTGGCTATTTGTGCTTACTGCCTGTCTGACATTTAGCAGTATGGCTGCAGCTAATTGAGGAAAAGGCAGGTAACAAGAGGACAGAAATAAGCCTTTTTTTTTTTTTTTTTTTTTACTGTAATGTAGAATCATTTGCAGTAGCCCTCATACTAAGCGTTTTATCAATTTCAGTTCATTTCATATCTCTCCTCAACAGCTCTTCAGGTCAGAGAAAACACTGCGCTATTTTTAATGGCTATATCCAGTCACGTTCAGGTCTTCACACAGTGAAACCACATGGTACGTGACAGCATGTTTTAGAGGAGGGAGGTGGGATGACTGAAAAGGAGCATAGGAGTGTAGGTGTGGCTGTCTCCGAATTGGGTCGAGCTCCTCACCACACTGAACACAACCTATTATGGCTTCCATGATAGGTTATGACAAACCAAAACAAGCGCTCTCCTCTGTCCGTGCGACCCCACCCAAGGAGCCGCCGAGCCGGGCGGAGGAACCGTTCCTGCCTCCGCCTCCTCCAGCACAACGGACAGCGCCTTTGCATCGCACCGAGCAGCGTCGTCCGTCTGCGGGGCTTTACCGCTCGAAGGTGTCGCTAACCAGACTAAATATAGGGAGAAACGTCGTTAATTTAGCAGGTTTTTCCAAGCGTGGGAGCCGGTTTCCAAGGCAGCCGCGGAGCTGATGGAGGCACCAGGCCAAACTGGGAGTGTGCTGCTGACTCAGCCACGACTGCTGCATTAATTTATCTGCACTGCAGTGCTCCACCACCTCCCTTCCCCATCTCTTTTCCTTACCTCCTCCTCCTCCCTTCTCTTTCTCTCTCCTCCCCATCTCACTTGGTTTGGGGGTGGGGGTGGGGGTCAATATGAAGCCGGTTCCCACTGCCTTCATGATATATAACAGACACACAGATTAAAACAATTTTAAAGGAAAAAATCCAGGCAGAGGAAGGACAAGCGGGGGAGGGAGATGCTGAGCATCCATGTGACCTGAAGGGGGGAAAGGAGCCAGGAAGACAAAATTTTCCATTTATTCAGTGACTGCTCTGTCTGAGGACAACCCCATGCATCATTTCCATATCCCAGCAAAAACCTGAAAAGGGTTTCCTGCCCTTGCAGAGTTGTAAACACATATACATCCTCCCACATTGTGTCTTTGGCTCTGTTTAAGTTATAGGGCTGGTGACAGAAATATCAAACCTCTAGGCTATTTACTTATGTTGGTCTACAAATGGAGCATCCCAGAGCAGATGGACTGAATAATTGGTCTATAGTCCATCTTATGCCTGTGAGGGGGATGTTAACACAAGGCTCTTAACAGATTCAATAAGTCCATTACATTTGAAAGGCTGCCTTTTCACGACCCCGTTACCACAGCGCCACTCAGCTCCATTTCACAGGATGTTTTTGCTTTGCACTTGCATTCTCGTACAGCAACACAAAAGTGAAATAATCTGAACAAAATGGTTACCACTACACGAGTGAAAGTCTAGCAAGATATCAAGCAGTTTCAACAAAGCAACAAATATCTGAATCAAGAACAAGTAAACAGTTCTTAGGAAGAAAACCCAACACAGGTTGTAACTGGAAGGCTGCTTTATTGGTAATAAAAAGGTTCGTGCTCAAATGAAGACAATCTTTCATATATTCTTACCAAGAGCCCAAGTGGTTGTGCAACACACCATCATAATGTACTGTATATCCTCTTTTATCACGGTGTCAAATGATAACAGTTTGAAAAGCACTTTATAATTTGTCAGCAAAAATAAAAAAACAAAACAAAACAAAAAAAACGCCCATAATAAACCATGCTAAAAAAGAATGAATCCTATAATCAAATACTGATACAAAAATAAATTTCAGATGGAAACAGAAAATTTGAAGAAACCAAACAGAAATATAGAAGGCAAGCTGCTTTTTCACAAGCCAAGTGGGTGACACACATAGCACTAAGAACAGGACATTTTTTGAGTTAGCTGTTTTTCTGTTAACATCACACACTGTTGAATATTAAGATGAAGTGGGTTGTCTGGATGAACCTCCGGCAGTATTTCTGACTTGTCATCCCTGATTAATGTTGTGCTCACCCCCAAACCCCCACCCTCCACTGTTTGGAAATATTTTTTGTTTCTTTTTTTATAATTTTTATTTGATTTTATAGATTTTTTTTTGTTATTTTCAGTGTGGCATCAACATCCAAATTTGCAGAAAAAGCAGAAAAAAGGCACATGCCATTGAGTGGAACACTAGAAACAAACCATTCAACTAAAGTCTTGTGAGGATGAGAGGCCAGTACATGATTGTTTGCACGTTGAACTGTAATGGCACTGATGTGTGGGGATGGAAAAAAAAGAGACCCTGGGGTGGGCTCCATGTCAGGGTGGGAGAGGCAGTCAGTCACACCAGCTGACGTCCTCAGGAGATCACTGGTACAGGAGGTGGGCAGTGAGGAGAGTCACCTGTGTATTTGTGTGTGTGTGTGTGTTTGTGTCCATGACTGAGGGTGTGTCCTGTATACTCAGTGAAAGTGAGAGATATGACAGTTAGTGAAAGATGTGCTGGTAACATTATCCTTTCATCATGATCAGGCTACAATCCATGGCAAGCAGCTCCAGTAATGCATGAGCACATGAGCTATTCCCCAACATAGAAGGGTACTGGAAACAACCAGTTTTTTAGACATCCACTGAACGTGTTGCACATAAATCAAATGTGACAAACAGTGTTCTTCTGTTTTACGTATATACATATAGACATATATGTATACATGTATATATCTTTTGTATTATATAATATCTATATTTCATTCAATTTCCGTCAACAAAGTGAAAAGTGTCTCAAAAAATCCAAAAAGGTAACAAATGTGACAAAGGGCATAGCTGGAAGCCATTCTATATTATTGTTATTATTCATTTTTTGATTATTAGTAGTAACATTTTTAAAATCCTGTATTTACAAAAAACACAACAAAGCATGCCAATAAAATAAAAGAATATAATACAATATTTATAGTTTCTCTCAAAAAGTTCGTTCTTTTCAGCGATTGTGCCATTTACATCATAGCCTGCACTGTACATATATATGTTTTTGTGGTTTTCTTTTTTTTTTTTTTCTTTTTTTGCTTCTTTTCTTTTTTCAAGTGTGAATGTATCATTCTAAAACATTACATCCAAGATGAACATGGGTAAATTGAATGACATTACTCACTCCTCCTGTGGTTTTCATTGGGAATGTATTTGGTTTCAGTGTGCAGCAGCCAAACTGATTCGGAGACCTCATATTGTAAACAGACCTCAGTCACTGTTACAGACAGGGGCTTCTGGTACAGGCAGTGTTAGACACACCAAATGGCATTAGTGGTGTGGAGACGGACGCCAGATTTTTTCGTCTAGTTATCCGCTTATAAATAGGACCATCACTCCTGTGTAGAAAAATGGCAGGAGCACGTAAAGAGGCAGTTGTGTCTTGTCTTCTACTTGACGAAGCCTCAAGTCTTTTTTAATTTTTTTTTTATGAAAAACACCCACAAAGCTTATTATACAACATAGCTGCATCAATGTGAGGCCTGCTGATGTTTTATCTGGTCAAGTGTTCACATTTCTACCTCGATCCGGCTAGTTATTATAATTTTTTTTTTTTTTTTGAAGCGGATGTTCGTATTTGAAAGCCTGCAAGTACATGAAAAGATGGTGCAAGGCTGGGTCCAACACCACACAGTGTTCAAGAGGTCCCACAAAAGCACAATGATACACTGACGGACATGGGACTTTCAGCACTCTGACTCAGACCAAAGCACTGCTCTCCCCTCCAGCTCATCCATTTCTCTCTTGTTCTCATGGCAGTCAGTCTAAAACCCTGAAGGGAGGGGCTCTACATAATTATTGGTCCGTGTTTATGCTGTTTTTATTTATCACCCATCCCCCTCCCTGAAACGCCAGACAAATCCATTTGATTCTACAGTCCAAAACCACAAGCCCTTCATGGCCATCCATCTTCCATACATGCGAGGCACGACAAGGCATATCCTTGTGAAAATTCTCTGCTAACTTTGCCATGTCAGGTGGACAGTGTCAGTCTCACTGATCTGAGCCTTTTCTGAGAATGATTGCATCACAAGGACATCAAAAAGGACTTCAAGGCTGTTTTTTTTTTCTAAAGCTGGCAACTCAAATTGTCTGAAAAAGCACTACCTAAGACATCATTCACTGGGAACTTCTGACGTGGGTCTGACAGAGTAAAAAAGAGCAATTTGAAATTGGAAATGCATGAATCACAAAGAGTGCTGTCTAATGTCCCTACTTAAATGCAGTTTGCAGTTCTTCCACTAGCCCAAAAACAAAAAGTAAAAAGCAAAAGTTATATAAAAAAATCATAATAAACCTCATCTCTGTCCCTTTTACAGAGACTACAGCAGTAGAGGGGATACCTTTGACACACAAGCACACCAGACCTTTTCTGGTGCCAGATATGAGTTCCTTGGCATGAACTATCACCTGCTCTCATTGTTGTAACAGGGACCATGGTTCAGTAAGAAATATGACAAGGTGAAAGATGCAAGTAAACAAAGATACGAAAGCCCCAGATTTGTTTCAGGACAACTGGCACGGTCCTTCAAATCTGTGCAACCTCATTATGAGGATGTTCTGCTTCTATTGGATAAACACCTTTTCTACACCTCCAGCATTCAGAGCAGCAAAAACTATTTTGAAGTTTGTGTTGTTGGCTGATCTGACTAAAACTGTGCCTCTGAGTGCTTACATCCCTCATTCAGCTGGGACATAAATGAAGGGCTGGATAAAAAGATCTGTCAGTTCAAAAGTAAAACTGGAGAAGGGCAGTATCATACAACTATCATTCCCCCTGTATTCTGTATGTCACTATCCCAACTCTTGATATTCCAGGTGTAGTTCTCCGGTGAACAGCCTCAAACTATAATCAAGCCACTGCAGTGGTCTGAGAAATAGTGTCTTGTGGACTATGATTACTCATGCATGATTCCTGATCAAAACATGCCTTCATGCAAGTCATTTCTATGCATTGAACGAGCACAATAATTATTATTTATCTGGAACTCGGTCTGAGCAAGTCTCCTTCAGCCCAAGTCAAAACAATGACTAATGACCCCTACCCGGTCAGTGTGAAAGCCCATGTAAAAAAAATGTTTTTCATTATGGCAGTATAACAAAGAGGAGATGAAAAGACCAGTGACATGGGCTAAATGTTATCTTTTTTGCTGCTCAAATAATGTAAAGATGCAAGTATACTCAGCACAAACAAACAAAAAAAATCTTTGTCTACTCTTCTGGGTCACTCACCTCCCCTCCCTTGCTAGTGTTTTTCCTGGCTAAACTTGCTTGATTACAGTTCTTCTAGATAAAGATGGTAAACTCAGTGTTACAGACGCTCCTTTAGACTGCAAAAACAGTTCTAGTTGGATCGGTATGATCCGTCCCGTAGCATCGGAGCTTTGCTTCGGGGGTCCACACTTGGTGGTGGCAGGGATTTTGCAAATCTCCAATCATCAGCAGAGACTTCTGTGCCTTGGAAGTTGGTCCCAAAGAAATGTGTGTCATTGGCCGTCACACCATGAGTCACTGTTTTTTTTGTTATTTTTTGTAAGTTTTGTATTTGTTCTTAGTTTCTGATAACTTGGTCACTATGCAGCAAAGTTCGGTGGTAAACTGATTGTGTTTGGTTCAGCTGTCTTTGACGACATAACAAACCACATTGCCTCAGCAGAATTTGAGTCTGTAAACATTTTTTTGAACGTTTTTGTCATTTGTTTTCTGTTTCTTTCAAATGATCACTTTTTCTACATTTGTTGGGTGTGGGCTCAGAGTCTCATCTCACTGTGTTTTACTGGACTTTGAGTCAGTGAATCCTAACACTTAGATTCCCACTCATCTTTTTGGTTTTTGTCCTTCTCTTTCCTGGCCCACTCCTCCTTGTTATCGTCTTGCTTCTCTTTGTCAGGTTTGGTCACGCTATCATAGGAAGGGAGAGAGGCAGTGGATGGTGTGCTCTCCTTCTTCTCTTGGTTGGTCCCGCCATTCTCAAGTTTATTGTTAGTAAAAGTGTGGCGCTTGAAGATAATGCCCCGCCTGATGAGGTGGGCACGGTAGGCATTCTGGATAATTCTGGCAGAGACATCCTCCTGTTTGCGGCGGAGAGTGGTGGTGATGGGCTCGTACGACACCTTGGACGGGTTGGCTGCCACAAAACGCTCTTCCATCTGTTGCCTCAGCATGTCTAACTCACCACTGTCACCCAGCACTCGCTTTGTGAAGGCAAACAGGATGTCCAGGCAGTGAATGCGATCGCCACTCACCATAGGCATGTCCATGGCTATTAGTTCTATAGTGTTGGGCTTTGGCACACGAAGTGGATGCTCCAGTGCATCTGCAAAGTCTGACAGCTTGGCAAAAGTGATAAACTGAGAGGCAGTGGGGTCGAACTTCTCCCATATCTCGTAGAAGGTCTCAAAGTCATCCTCGCTGAGTGGATCGGCACTCTCCTCTGTGGCTACACTGAAGTTCTCCAAAATGATGGCAATGTACATGTTGACGACAATCAGGAAAGAAATAATGATATACATGACAAAAAAGAAAATTCCCACTGAGGGGTTTCCACAGTCGCCTTTCACAGATGTACCAGGGTTCTCCAGTAAGGGGTCACAGTCTGGAGGGTAGTTGAGGATCGGCAGCAGTAAGCCGTCCCATCCGGCTGATGTGGTAATCATGAACAGAATGATCATGCTGTTGCCAAAGGTTTCAAAGTTGTACAAGTCATCGATTCCCGCTCCGTGTTTTACATAGCCAAAGTTGGACATGCCAAAGATAGAGAAGATGAACATGACCAGGAAAAGCAATAACCCAATGTTGAACAAGGCTGGCAGTGACATCATCAGGGCAAAGAGTAAAGTCCGGATGCCTTTGGCTCCTTTGATCAGTCGGAGGATACGACCAATACGAGCAAGTCTGATCACCCTGAACAGGGTTGGTGACACAAAATACTTCTCAATGAGGTCAGCCAGGAACATACCTGAGAGGAAGTTGAAGAGAAACAAAGAAATAAGAAATATTGAAAATAACAGAGCTCAAGAGGAATCATCTACTTTGGTTGCTGTGTGTCTTCAAGCTTCCTCACTCACCAACAATAGAGAGGATGACCACAACCACATCGAAGATATTCCAACCATTGGTGAAGTAATAGTGGCGAAGGGCAAAAAGCTTCAGTAAGAACTCAGTGGTGAAGACGACAATAAAGATGAAGTTGACCCAGTAGAGGACGTTCTCCGTTTCATCTGACTGATCGTCTGTTTCCACCATCATAGTGACCATGTTGAGGCAGATGAGTATCATGATGGAGATGTCAAAGACCTGCTGTGTCACAAAGTCAAACACCATGCCCTGGACTTTGTTCTATAAAAGGAAGAGAAGACAAAAGAGTTGCTGATTGTTCAATCATTAAAGGTATTACAATTTAAAGTGTAGTAGATACTTGGAAATAACACTACCTGTGGTCTGGGGATGGGCTTTTGAGGCTTTTTGGAACCCAGTTTTTTCATGGCATTGTAGTACTTTTTCTGTTCCTCTGTCATGAAGATATCCTGACCTCCAAAGTAAAGGCATAAATAGAGATTTGGTTATAATCATGTCCAGAAATTAGAAAATGGATTTACGTAGAAAAAAATGAGATAAGAGGTCTTATCTTTTTCTTCTGCTGGTTAAAGTTGTCAATGATCACACCAATGAAGAGGTTGAGGGTGAAGAAGGAGCCAAATATAATGAAGACCACAAAGTAGATGTACATGTAGATGTTGACTTCATAGTCAGGCTGGTCTTCCACCTTTAAGTTACAAACAATATTTAGGTAAGTGTTTGATTTTATTGGTCAGCGTGAAGAACTAAACACAGATTTCAGGAAAAACTTGCCAAGCAAGGGATTAAGAATTCAACTGGGCTCTTGTAGCTGAAAATATGGGGAACAAGCCACCAAACATCAAAATTTGCCCAGCAAAAAGACTTGCACCGTGGAATTATCTTTTTCTCTTTGCACTTCAGAATTTGGTTTCAGTGGGTTCCTGATTAACACCATGGGGTTTGATGAATCCTGTCAGAAGTCAAATGTGTAATCTTTTAGCTATGCTAGGTTAACTGGCTGTTAGCTGTGAAGTGGATGAAAACATTTCCCGACACTTTAAAAGACAATCTGTAACACGGAGAGATGAATCAGCTCTATAATAAACACTGAAGAAGAAATGACTTTACCTCTCTGGAGTCCACAGCTGCATACATGATGTCCATCCAGCCTTTAAATGTTGCCTTTCAAAAAGAGACACGTGGTCAATACATTTGTTGTAATTAAAAAAATAACATACCAGGTATAATTTTAGTTGAAATCATAATAAACTCAAACTCAAACCGAAACTGATGCATATCCTGTGGTACAGCTTGTGCATAGAAAGAAACATGTGGATAAAGAAAAGTGAATGGAGACACAACAAATATACACATGGATATGAACAAGAGACTGCTCCAGAGTACTGTGAGAGTAAATAAGTTTAGAGGAACAACAGATCCTCAGGTGAACCACAGAGATAGAATAAATGAAAAGTGTTCAGGGAAATGGGAAAACAAAGCAAGTTATTAACACACAAATGGAGTCAGACAAAAGATGAGGAGTAACACTCTCACCACTTGCAGTAGAGCCAGGTAGCCGGCGCCCACATTGTCGAAGTTGATCTTGACATTCTTCCACCTGACTTCAGAATAGTTTTGCATCCTGAGGGCCTCGCACTGGGTCCTGTTGTTGACCACGTCCACAGAGAAGTATTCCTCTGAGGTCTCATTGAAACAGTAGTAGTACTTGCCCGCAAACAAGTTGACACCCATGATACTGAAAATCAGCCAAAAGATGAGGCAAACCAGCAACACATTCATAATGGAAGGGATGGCACCCACCAAGGCGTTGACTACCACCTAAACCAGACCAGGGGAGACAGGATATGATAGAGTAAGAACCAGGAAACAGACAAAGCTCATTCACCCCCTAGTAAGACACTGCATACTGTTATGGCTTTGCACTTAGTACTTGACCAAGCTATCCGGCCCCTTGTTACAGGTGGTGTTAAGAGCAGCAGCTTGATCCTTTTATGATTTATCGCAGTAGATAATAAGTACCGCTCACTGCTGTGATGTACATGCTGAACTGTATTAATGAGAAGGAGAGCTGTGTCAGTCTAATTAGAGCAGTACTGATGTGACTCTGAGATGCTCTTTGATCTCTGAAGCACACGGCTACAGCTGCTCAAGTGCCTGCACAAACATACATACCACAACTTATTCACACACACACACCTATTCAGGCAAGTAAAGCTGACAAGTATCATTTGGAGATTCTGATGATGTAATGATGCATAGATGACATATTCACATAGCAAGAATTACAGCCATGTTTTTACAAAATTGTATTGTCTTTTTACCATTCTTAGGTAGAATAGTAATTGTTTTCTGTAGGGTTCTATTATCCCTATATGGAAATAAAAAGCTATAAGTATTATTTGATTTATTGAGTTATTTAAGTGAATGCACATTTCAGTTTTGTGGTCCTGGTCATTTTTTTAAGATTACAGGTACAGACACAAATATCATCCGCACCACACATTCAGGCCTATGCATATGCATACATTTAAAATGTTTCTGCTGATATTTTTACTGTATGGATATGAAGTAAATATCTTAGAAATGATTAACAAAATACTTTGGACAAGTGTTTGCCATACCACTATGAAGTGCCCACCCTTACCACCCCATTGACATGGTCAATATTCTAAGTCTCACTCCATAACTAATTCAACATAATGGCAGAAAGAAGTATATCAAAGTATATTAAAATCCCCAACACCACCCAAATCTAGGCCTGTCTGACAATCCAAGCTGATATCCTGCAGATTTCAAGTAGCCATCATAAGCTCAGCAAATAGTGAACCGGTCACTACCAGTGTTATGCAGGCCAACCAGCAGCTCTCAGGCAGACAGCTGAGCATGCATGTCTTTGGCAGACTGGTTTTGTGGAGCCATATTCCCTCCTCATGACAAACAGACAGGGTGGATTCTCTCAGCGTGTGCATGACCAGCACAGACTCACTTGTTTAGAATGAACTATCTTAAATGTTCAAGTATGATGCCAATTATTAAAGAAGCTTTTTTTTCATTGATTTAATTACAATGTGATTTAAAAAGTAGAGTTGGGATTGCTCCACCAGAGTATTGCTGTTGCACTCACTGAGAGAATAACTCTTTGCTTGATCTGAGATTTAATTACATCACTTTCATTTATTCAGTATTTTAAATAGTAAGGCCATGCTGTGTGGAAAGCATTCTCAGAAAGAGGGAAAATGGCTTTAAAAATGCATAATGTGCATCGGCAGTTACAGTACATGCGTGTTACATGGCATTGTGCAATCTCAAGAACCGCTCAAATCAATAAATAAACAAATAGAGGGATGTGTGGATAGAGAGATAGCAGCTATTGAAGTAATGATTGAAGCTCTATATGTTCAGTCATCTTTTCAACATCTGTATGTTTGAGCGTGTGAAAAATATCTGTAGTACAGTATGGTTGAGCTGGGAGACCAAAGCTCATACGCTTTAACAACTAGTTTGGAATATACAATGATGGCAAAAACTATCAAAACACTTGGTATAATTGAGAAGTTGAATTTGCAATCATAAAACAAATTAAAGTCTATCTAAAAATCTACAAAGGCATCATTATACTCCATCTACCATAGTGTAGAGCCGTCATAAGGAGATTTAGGTCATTTTCCTAATAAAAAGTAACACTGAAAATAGGGAATTGTCTCTCTAGTCTAGACCTTAAACCCATCAAGCAAATTTGGGCATGTTGGAAAAGAAACTTTCCAGATCTTTTGAACATTTCAAGGATAGCCTTCAGCTAGAGATACAGAAGGCAAGAGACAACAGAAGTGTTGAAGTTCTTAGAAATTATAGTGAAACTATATCAGAGATGTGTGCTGCTGTAATTTCTGCAAAAGGTGGGCATGCCAAATATCAAAATTAAAAATAGATAGAAAACAGCAGGACTCACTTCATCTGATATCTATTGTGCTGAGAGCAACCATCTGCATGTTTTATGATCAGGATTTGGAGCTTACTAAAAAAAGGTCAGTACTTTTAGATCTGCCAGGTGTTTTTTTACAATTTTTGCCACCACTGTATTCTGGTCTGCTTTTACTGATTGGGATTCAGAGTGATACCTAACAGCAGCATGAAAAGCACTAATATTAATGGATAGAAAGCTCCCCCAATCAAAAATAAATTTGCAACCTGTAGTGTCACAAAAACAGGGGAGATGAATAGAGATTGAGATAAAACAGGACTGAGATTATAAAGCATAAAAAGCAAAGCTCATAGCAGAGCAGCCCATAATCATTGCATGTTAAGCAGTGCAATGTGTCCAATAGAAGCTACGCTACTTATGTGACAATGTCAAATTGGTGTTTGCTCCTGTGATGCATCTGCTGTGAACATTCGACCAGCAAAGATGATAAAAGTTCTCATCATTCTAACTCTCCAGAATCTCTTTCATTCATTGGTGTCTCTCCATTCATTTCCCTATGTATTTATTTATTTATTTATTGTTTTGACCTCATATTTTCTGATTTCAGTTTAAACAAAGATGGCCCCTCTATTGGTGAACACAGACACTTTGATAATACATCAATACAGCAGGATCCCAGTCCTGTTTTCCTTTACATTACTTGCCCGCCCTCACCTCTCTTACTGCATACACCCAGTGAACGAAGTCATTCATTGGGGTATTGGAGTACATACACTGCATTAACGTCTATGGGTTAAAGACTTGAACCCCAAAAATGACATGACCTTAGCAAAAGGTCTACTTTTGACCTCTAAGTTTACAATTAAACCCTCATCTATGACATTATACAGGCCCTAAAAAAACGATGCAGTGGCATCACAGTTTTAGACCCTGTGTATCCCATATAAACGAGATATCACATAAAATTAGGTGATTGCAGAGCCTGGTTTGTCATTTTTGAGACATACCTCAGAGGAGGGGTACATTGCCTGTCTGGTGTTAACTGTGTTGCCCCTACAGGACAGATCTAGTCAATCTTTGGGCCACAACCCACCCAGACCCTTGAGTCTAAGTGAGCCCAATGCTTCCACCCAGTTTCACTTCCTGTGGGAGTGGCAGGCAACAGGAAGCTATGGCCTTCTCTATGTACTCTGTGCATGTGTTGCCATGATGTGACAGCAGTAATGCCTTGTGTGAAATGGCAGCCAGCATATTTGCTAAACTTCTGCCTGGATTCCCAATAGGTGGCACTAAAATGGCCTTGGGAATTATCAATATGGATAATATGTAGAAATATTTACAGTAGTAACCTGCCACCAAAGCGGACGGTTAGCAGATCAATCAGATTGTATGACTCAAAGAGCTGACACTGGCAGAAGCTAAACAAATATTTTCCTCCCAAAGCCACATCACTGTGAGTGTGTGGTTTCTGTCTCAGTCCCTGATGCAGAAAGATCCTGGACAAGCAGGAGAGTGTATGTTGAGCCTCCAACTGTCCGGCTCAGAGGAACCAGGGCCAAGGTGGAGTGATTAGTGGAGAAACAAGGGGGTGGGGGTGCGTGCTGTGCAGTAACGCACACGTGGGGCTTAGGAGGAGGTGTGGAGGGTCTGAGGTGAAGAGGAGAAGCTCAAACTAGAAGACAAAGCAACCAGACCAAGAGGAGTGAGTAAGAAAGGAGAATGAGATCAAGAGAGAAAGATAGAAAGACAAGAAACAGAAGAGACTACAACTGACAACAACCAGGTGCAACCTATCGCTCGCTTCAGTCACACAGTCTACTAATCACATCTTTGTATTTTTGCAAAAGGCAGCTGAGGCAACCAGAGGCAACGTAGCAGAAAGAGATTTCTGCTCTGTAAACCTCCAGACTCAGATACCTGAGTGGTTGTTTGGCAGCTGCACTGTAAGCAGTTTTTGTGACTGGTTGGACAGAGGTTGTCCTGCAGCTTTTTGGTTCATGCTGGTTGTTCTCGATGCCAAATGCATTAAGGGATGGGGTGAGCTGGGTGGGAGGGGAAGGGAGGGGTTATGGGGAGGGGGTCTTCTTTAAAAGCAGTGGCCAAATGAAGGGCTTATTGTTGATTTGAATGCTCTATGAGATGGCATGTAAGTTTGGTTAGCTTTGACCAATTTCACATTCACTTTGGCCAATCTTGGAAAACAAAGTATGATGATGTAACCAGAGTTTCTATTTGTCACTTATGTGATGAGGCAGCTTTGTGAAAAAAATGTTGCTCTTTCTGTAGATTTTTTTAGTGGAAGAAAACCAATTCATCTCTCCAACATCTTTTGTTACATATTCAATTGAAATGCATGTGATTCTACAGGTAATGCAATTTTACTGTTACTTTTGTCAGTCTCCCAGCTGCATCATGACTTCTTTGGCTCTAACAAAGGCATGGTAGAGGATTGCGCATGAACAGTGACTTCTTGGCTTTCATTCCTTGTTTTAAAAACAATCCCCCAATATCTTGGAGTATTTTTGTCCTCTTAGTTTGTCTTTTAGATCAGTTCTAGCATGCTTTAAACTGTTGAATGGGCATGCGGAAGGATCAGCTGCTTAGCTTTGGATCTTACCCTCATCCCTTCAAAACGTGACAAGGCTCTGAGGGGTCTCAAGGCCCTTAGTGTCCTGAGTGATTTAATGGGCCCTAGATCGGAGTAGCCCAGCGCATTAGCTACAAGGCTGACTATAGACACCTACACAAAAACAGAGAAGCAAAAGAGGTTCCAAACTGTTAGAAGTGAGAATATTCACTATAGGGAAGAGAGACGGCCCTGGCATAGGCGGAGAGTTTCTTGACATACACACATAAATCTTTGCATGTATATGCATGTATAATATTGCATTTATACATGCATATACACTGAGAGAGAAGGTCAGTGTTTAGTAAAGGATTTATGTGCGTAGTATTTTAAGAAGCAGTGAGCCAGAGGGATTGTTTGGCTGTTATTTTGGGGAAGTTGACGAGGTGTGAAAAGTCCTTTGTACCTGCAAAGAAATTTTTGGTTGAGAGAGAAAGAGAGGAGATATTGACATAAGACTCATTTAGTGAGTAAATTAGGCAGAAAAGAGTGCTACATGATTTAGTAAAGACACAAGCAAAGGGACTGGGCAGAGCAGAGAAGGAGGAGTTGGGGAGGGAGGGAAGGAGAGAGGTCACCCTGTTGAAGCTGATAAAAACCCAACAGACTTGAGAGCCTTACCCTTGCCCCTCTAACACTGTCTCTCCATGTCGTTCTTGGGCTGAGGCATAAAATCCCATACAATTTAAGACAGACAAACTAACGGAACCTAAGAGAAAGAATACAAGTAAACATGTACATGTGTGTCATTTTGCTTTTTCCTTTCTCAGACATCAAATACAACAGCATTTAGACTCAAAGAGGAGAGCCACAGTCACATGAACCACGCACATTAAACAAGGATGGAGAATAAGGGCATACTGGATACAGTTATTAGCACTGGATGGCACTGAAAGGACAAAAATAAACAGAGTACAGTCGAGTTACACACAGTTAACAGCTTTAACAGCACATAACCTTAAGGAAACTGGTGCAAATCCTTCTGGCCAACAACAACCAGCAAGGCACTGCAGTAGCTAGAGAGTGCTTCAGATTTTTCAATATTTTAGAAAACTGAATTTATGCTTAAATTGTATCATCAATCCACAAAACAGTTAACAATGACATCCACAGCAACATAATCAGTAAATGTATACCATAAATAGATATACCGTATATCATTATGGGCCTTGTTCATGAACTCAGACAATAAAACCAATTAATAAAAGGGGAGAGTGGTGTAAATTATAATTTGGTAAATTATGAGTTGGTATACGTAGATCTCCCATGGCCCAAAGTTAGCTTAACACATGTTCAGCAAACAAAAAAAGAAATAAACAATGGTTGGTGTGGTCTGTGAGCTGCACTTATGTTCTCTTTTTGAGAGCTTGGAGGCGACCTACTCAGCCTTAATGAATTCACCTGAGATATTCTGCTGCTGCTGCTGCACAGGGAAGTTTTGTGAAAAAGGTTTTTGCTGTTCTGTGTCAAATTACTCAAATGAAAAATGTAAAGAGGAGGGCGCAGTATAAGAGTCTGACTTAGAATCAGTCTCGTAAAAATCAAAATCTATCATTTTCCCTGGCCAGGAAGCTGAAGGACCTAAAAAAGGAGGAGAACCAGTTCCTTACAAACAAGGGAAAATATCAAAATTGGACACGTGAAAGCACCTCCAACCAGCCACTGACATCAACCAGTCAAACTCACTGCAAAAAGTACACAACATCTAAAGCTTACCAAAGTCACGGAGGGAGGTTTATTTTAGGCAAAATCTTCATTTTGACTGGAGGCAATTAGCAACCATCTCTTTCATCAATAAAGGGGTAATGCATAAAAAACAAAGAAATATGATTAAAATGTGTCATAAATTCAATCCATAAGTTTAGGACCAAGTCAAGAATGAACATGGCCAGATCTTTATGCAGTCTGTGTACTGACTTTGATAGAAAGTCCTCGTCTGTTGTTCAAACAGAAACCCCAACCCATGGCTGTTTTAAGGGGAAGGCAGTAAAATAAAGATTTTGCCTGGATCTACACTACAGTGTTTTGGGTAATTGTCACCTTCAGCCTGACCCCTTGGAGAGCCCCTTTTGGGGTGTCCTCTGACCCCCTGCTGGGACAACTGTCTGGTAGTGACCTCAGTGCTTCAACGTCCTTCTCACAGAGCTCTGCAAGGCAAGGCCAATGACATCTGGGGCTGTGATCCCATGATGACGACAGCACAGATCAAACAGAAATAATGCAAAATAAAAGCAAAGGGAAAAACAACAAAAACAATGATGATAACCTGAGTGAAAAAGAAAGATGAATGGAGTGTGACATCTATTATTATCTAACTAATATTTTATCATTTCCCTCTATTCTTCCCTACCGGACTTTTTTTATTCTGTTTATTTGTATTGCTTATTCTGACTGCTAAAAAAGTATTTATCCATTACAAAATTTTTGGGATAAACTTATTTACTTTGCAAAATATGAAGTTGAGTTCTCCAGTGCAGGTACTGTTTTTACTATATAAACGAACTATCTGCTGCCTATTTTTGATTTATTCTGCTCTGCGCCATTATTCAACAAACAAAAACACTCTTAAGATGAATATCAGAAAGCCAAAAACCAAATGAATAACAGAATAAGACATCAACACAAGGGAAATGAGGAATAATGAAATACATGCCGGTCTAATGATGGTGCCCCCTCTGAGTCCATTGTTTGACCCCACAACACAAAACGGCAGAGGCACACAACACAACCTAGACTCATCAAACATACATTTTTGAGGGGAGGGGGAGCACTAGTGAAGACCAAACTTACCGTCTGCCGCCTGTCACCAACCATCATTATATGCCAGCACAATATCACCACATTCCTGAGGTTACACTTTCAAGAGGGAATGAAAGGGGGATGGGGAAAGGGAGGAGGAGGAGGAATGTTACTTCTGTAACATTTGTAACAACTTGGGAAACGTGATGTCCTCCACTGTCCCAAGTGTTGGACTTGACAACACACCTACAGGGAGGGAATCTATCATGGTAGCTACCAGAATTAGTATGCATTCATCAAATCTAGAAGCACCGTGTGTTTCATATGTGTAAATCTTACATTTGTGGATTTAATGGCTGTACTCTGAAAATGTTTACATATCATTTCCAATATCCAAAGAGTTGAGACACTGTATAAAATGTTGATAAGAACAGAGTCCAGTGGTTTGCAAAATATTTACAAAACATGTTCAATTAATTATTTCAAAGACAGTGTTTGAAAGTTTTAGTGAGGAAATTGTTTTGTAAAAAAATGAACATCCATTTTAATTTCAGCCTTGCCAAATACGGGATTTAATCCAGGTGATCAGTAGTCGTAGCTGTTGTGGTCCTTTGTTGTGTTTTTCATTTCATGGGGCAGTCAATGTTTTCAATTGTTGATAGTTAATGACTGCAAAAGGCAGAATTAGCACCTGGACTCTTCCACTACAGAGCTGTACTGTTGTAGCTGATGAAGAATGTATTTTTTTTTTACACTGACTGGCTGAAATATGCATGGTCTTTCCCAAAGAAGGAAGCTGGTGTTGTTCCAAAACTTGTTTATATCGTTTAGTACTAATGGTGTCTTCCAAGATATGTAGGCTGCTGTTGAAATGGGCCCTTTAGCATCCTCATATAATCAGGACTGTCTGGCTTTTGAACCAGTGGGTCTAGAGATCCTTATTTTCTTTCAACACAGAATGTATTCTCTAAAATAACTAATAAGAAGCCACAAATATGGCAATCCAGTTTAAATGTTTTGATCTTGTCCTTTCATCAGAGATATATCACTAATACTCTTAATCTCTCTAAAGTAGAAAATGACATTCCCCAACTCTGCACTGCAGAACCTCATATTAACATTGTTTAACTATTTTCTCGTGCAGTCAACTGTTTGTCACTTGGTTTTTTAGCATTTCCCTTCCCTTTTCTCCATTATTATAAAATAATAAAAATGATCAGTCCCAGCATTTGATTGAATCACTTGCCGTCTATGTACTGTTTTCAGTCCCATAAAAAGGGTTTGATGATTTGCAAATCAAATTAAATCCTGATTTTATCAATGTTTTACACAGCATTTAAACCTTTTGGAATTGGGGTTGAGCTTTAATTTCTCTATTGTAAAAACACATGCATTCAGCACACTAAAAGTATAAAACTATGTGTACATTGTTAATGATATGTTAAATGTTATGTCTCTGTATGGGATCAGGGATACAGGTGTATATGGTGAAACAACATGGCAACCTGTACCATTGATAGGAGTCCATTCACAGGTATTGGCTGAGGTTTTGTACACTGTAAGAGGTGGTTAGTTCAAGGAGAAAATCAAAAATAAAGGAAATTCTTCATCAGTCACATGAAGTATTAATGTGAAATGTTTTGATCTCTTTAGAATTCAAAATTGTTCTCCTTGTTTTCTCTTTAAAGTTATTTGGTCAGAATACATACTCAATCAGTTTCAGCATCTAAGTAATCTTACAACCTCGAGTTATACTGTCATACAGACAAAAGAACTATTTTCTTAACCAATAAGAAAAGATTTCAGAATTTCCTTCATTTCTGTCTTTCAGTCTTGACCCACAAAAGGGGCAGAGAAGTACACAGAGAGAAGAGACAAAGGCACATATCAAACATCTTACGGGTCAGAGACACAGGCGGAGACAACTTAACAGAGACACATCATTTACACATTTCATTGCCCTGAGCATAACTTGAATATGGTTGTTATCAGAAAGTAAGTTCTTAATCATTTGTAAATTGTCCATATTAAGAAGATGTTTACTTTCAGATTTAGATAATTTATTTTTTTTGGTTAATAAACCTGCAAATTTGCAGAATTCTGCTAATAGTAGTGGGAAATATGAAGTAAAAAGCTTGTGGTTTCCTGGAAAAGTGAATTCACAAGCAGATATTTTTCAGCATATTCAAGCATCTCAGAGAGACAAAGTAAAAATTGGTACTGTTGCTGGATGGTGATGTAAAGGTGACCCCAGCATGAGTTTACATCAAATGACAGATTAAGGCACAGTCCTGTACAGGACTGTCCCTATCACATGTTAGCACATGATAAAAAGTCCTTTTATAAACATCATGCCAGCTCACCCAATGCAAACCATGAAGCAGGAAATTAATATTTGATAGCCTGACCTTTGAAACCTAACCACACCCATCAGAGAACAGGAGCAACAAAAATATTGTCTCCTGTAATTTAAACTATGGCATTTGAATGGCTCTTAACAAAATAAATAATAAAGCAAAAACTGAATGTCACTTCAGAGACACCATAAAAGCAGCTGGTTAAGCATCAGTCCTGTAGTCTGACAGACTACATGTGTCTATGCACTGACATGTTGCCGTTGGATGGGTGTGGTTCAGGTCTGTGCAACTGCTAATATGCTCTTGTCTGAGATAAAGAGAGAAATGAAACAAGAGCAAGACTTACATCCACAATGAAGAAGTCCAGCCAACACCAGGCATTGGTGAAATACTTCACAAAACCATAAGCAACCCATTTCAGCAACATCTCCAGGATGAAGATATAGGTGAAAACCCTGTCAGCATACTCCAAAATGGTCCGAATGGTTTTTCTCTGCTCAATGTACACATCCTCAAAGGCCTGAGAAGAAACAGGAAACCAGCATCAGTCACAGAGATGACTGAGGGGGAAATATTCCCTCTCTTGATTTATGGTTGCACTAATGAAATTGTATACAGCACTACAGCCTGTTCATTGATCGTCACTCAAAATGATTTACAATATTAGTATACGTGTGTTGAGTATTGGAAAGTATTTCTGTTGGCATTTCAGTTCACTCGACAGCACATGCAGATATACAGCAGTCCTTTTTTTTTCCTTTGCAGGATGTGACATGCTTAGGAACAAGGCTCCGGTCCATCCCCTAAAATAGATCCTCTTTTGATAGATGGTACAGTCCATTAATCACATCTCGCTGACTCCTCCCCTTACCAACACCCGCACTAAGGAACCAAAGTGACTGCACCACTGATCAACCTGTTTTACCATCATATACCTATCACTGTGAAGCAGTTCATTTTTTAACATGCAATTTTTTTCCAGTCTTTATTTAAGATGCCATTTCCTCAGGTAAGAAAGATGTGCTTCATTTAGTTATGGTGTAAATTCAGACAATCAATTTTGTGTAATTTACTGTTTGACTAAATATTCCTTACCAGGGCACCACTACTGAGGAGGATCATAAAGATGATGAGGGTCTCAAAC
Organism: Thalassoma bifasciatum; assembly: GCA_008086565.1. Classification (NCBI taxonomy): domain Eukaryota; kingdom Metazoa; phylum Chordata; class Actinopteri; order Labriformes; family Labridae; genus Thalassoma; species Thalassoma bifasciatum. Next base: position 401,854 of record RPOG01000249.1, on the reverse strand, counting down.
CAGTTGTGCTCCACGATCAGGTAGCAAGTTTTTCTCAGGAACCACCAGCTCTTTCCCCAGCCAATAGTGATATCAACATCACAGCACTTATACTTTGCCACACACGCTAAGGAGACACAGGAAATGATGTAGATGAGATATTCATTTAGGGTTACAGCAGATAGAAGGGATAGCATGTATCACGGCAGAAGTGTAGCCATTACATATGGATAGGTTAAGAGACAGACTGAAAGAAAGACAGACTGATAAATAGAGCCTCCACGTGTGAGTGATTCCCCTTAATGAAACTGTCCTTCCCCCCACCACACTATCATTTCCACTCAGCCCAGGGGAGTCTCTGGGCTGTGGGGTGGAGGTAATGGGTGCAGTGGGATCAGTGGCCTCACCATCTGTCCAGCACGCCTCTGGTTCCATGTATTCCTCTACGGTCTCCACCACCACCACCTCCTCCACATCTGGCTTTATGTCTATGGTGCTGCCCTCTGATGAACTGGTGTCGTCCAGCTGCAGAGAAGCAGATGTGTGAGCATGCAAGCTGACAAAAGTGAAAACCTAAATACATCTCAGCACATATGCTGATAAGAGTCAGACAATTTTTTCGGTCCTATTTTGAAAAAAATTGAATAGTTCAACTAGCTGTGAACAGCTTCTGGAAAACTCTCCTTCCCACGAGCCTTTGCTCCCCACTGTTGCAACAAAAAAGGAATGTCTTAGTTTTGTTTTTGGTCTGGAGAGGAATGATCTTAACTATACTTTTCTTTGATCAGGACAACTTTTTACGGGATACAGGGCAGTGAGGTAGTGTATTTATTAACAGTTACGTTGCACTGTTGTTTCATTTGGCTCTAACTAACCTTCAGATAACCATAGACAATTGTTATTTATATGCTCTGTTTTGCTTAGGAAGCAAACTTTATGAACTCAGTTTGTAGAAGTTTAGTAGCCTGATTTAGTGCTTCTTACAGCTCGGAACTGAGACATATAACGTCAGCGAATCAGTGCTCATTCACTACGCAGAGCAAACATAACCTGGCTCTTTATTTTATTGGTAGACTCCAAGGTCTGAACAAATCATTGCAGTATAACTGCTGCATGTTGGTTGGAATGAACAGTATCACAAACAGCTTAGCCCATGCTTTAACCCTTGAACTCATGTTTTAGCCTTCAGCCCGCATTTTCACCTCTAACCCATGCTCTATCACACCCTGTTTAGCTTTCATCTACCTTCCTGTTCTGTTTCTGTCAGACAGTCCAGCTCCAGTTTCCACGATAACTACTAAACAAATCACAGAAGGAGTAAAGGCATGAAATTTCTATACTTAGAAAACATTAAAGTAAAATTTTCCTTCTTGTTTTATTGCACTTTTTGGCAATTTATTGGGGATAAGTACACGTTTCATTTAAGTTTGGGACATAAAGATTGTATTTATGCTATACGAGAGTTCAATGCAAAAAAGACATGGCAGCATGTAAAGATACAAAGAAATCCTCGAGGAGACTTGACATGGTAGGTATTGAAGGGTTGAAAGAAAAACCCTCATGTGCCATTTGACCAAACCAGCTTTGCTCTCATTTTGAAATGGACAAGCTAACAGCTCTGAAGTTTATATATCACTGACATGAACACTCAAATGGGATATCAAATTGCAGCTCATCTGTTGTAAAAACTCCTAAATGGATTTTGTCCAACAACATACAGCAGCAGATATCCATTTCATCCACATCTCCTGCTTCTCTTAGCCACTTTAGATGATTCCCATTGAGAAACAGGGTTGTTATGTGTCTTGCCAGTGAAAAGTGGTCAGCCACATCATAACTTTGCTGTTCTGAGAGAGGAAATATACTGTGTAGAGTAGCTAAAGGCTTTAAACAAAACAGCAAAATCAACAGCACTTGCAATATAAAAACTTCAATGCTGTGGACAACGTGTTTTTGCTCTAAACGCTCTCAATTCTATTGTCACTTTAGCCATTTGCTGCCTAATTATGAACTATTTAAGCCGGACAAAACACAATAACAAACCTCTTTGCTGTTTTCGTTGTCCGACTCGCTGCTGAAGTCTTCTGTGTTGAGGTTTTCAAAGTCAGACTCCCCCACAGCTATGGGCACGCAGACAGTCAGGTTCGGGTTGTGGATAAATGACATGTGGTCTTCGTCGATCATATACTTTCCCACGCTGCTGCCAATGCCACTAGTAGTGCCGTTACCATTCTTGGCATAGTCCAGGTCTCGGTTGATGTCTACTCCAGTGTGGTTAGCAATACAGTTCAGTTTCTTGTCATACATGTCGTCCAAAGGCTTCTGCTCATCCTCAACCGGTGGTTTCCTAAGCAGACTGGCAACTACTATTCGCATCTTTGCTTTAAACCAGGCGATTCCTTTCTTGATACGCATGACAGATATCTGCAGGTTGTTGGGCTCACCGTCATCATCTGTTGCAGCCAAGTTGTCAGCACTAAATGAGCTCAGCAGCAAGGCAAGGAACAGGTTCAACACCTACGATAACAGAATAATAAACAAGTAAGTATATGTTGAGCGCTAATCTTTTCATCTGACAACATCTTTGTTCTTTAGGAATGGTATGGGAAAGCCAGCAGTGTACCCAGCATTACCCGCCCAGTTTAGACACTTACCACAAGGTTACCGATGACCATGACCATCATGAAGACAATGAGGCACATGCCCTGACCTGCCACCTCCATACAGTCCCACATAGTCTCAATCCATTCGCCGCACAGTACCCGAAAAACTATCAGAAAGGAGTGGAAGAAGTCGTTCATGTGCCAGCGGGGCAGCTCACAGTCCTGGGCGATCTTGCACACACAATCTTTGTAGCTCTTGCCAAACAACTGCATGCCGACCACGGCAAAGATGAAGACAATGATGGCCAACACCAGGGTCAGATTCCCCAAGGCTCCCACAGAGTTACCGATAATCTTGATCAGCATGTTGAGTGTAGGCCATGACTTGGCTAGCTTGAATACCCTCAGCTGAAATGGAGTAGGGGATTAAAAGTCAAACAGAAATAATTTAGTTACACATTCAAAGCTTGGTGTTTTATCTGCAAGCACATACAGATGACAAAGACTCAAAATGTGCATAATCTAAATGCTAAGTTGCAAACTCATTATTCTATCAGATGATTTCTAAAAGGGAGGGGCTAAGTTGACTATTTACCAATCGGAATGATCGCAGCACAGACAGGCCTTCGACATCAGCCAAAGCCAACTCTACCAAACTCAGCGTCACAATGAAGCCGTCAAAGCAGTTCCAGGCCTCTTGGAAATAGTAGTACGGATCCATGGCCACCAGCTTAAAAAGCATCTCTCCGGCAAAGATCCCAGTGAACACCTGGTAGATAAAGAAAGGAGAATATTTATAACAGGGGCTTAGATTTGACTATTTGTAGGAAGTATAAAAAGGGAGTCCTGACTTGAACTATTTCATGCCTTGAACACATATTTTATGAAGAAAAATCAATAATAACCTATATATTATACAGCACAGTTCTGTAGTAAGTATCAGTTAGTTAATATCAGCTTATCTATGTGTAAGCTGTTAGGTATTTAGAAGACACATGTTGGCACTTTGGTGGTCTCGCTGCAGCTCAAATAAATTACACAGGGTTATCCTTCATTATAAAGAAACCATGATGTTTAAATACATGATGTGAGTCAAAGTAAGGCTTGTCTGTATGTGTGAGTGTGTCCACCTGAAAAATCCATTGGCCTTTTTCTGAAATGATTCTGAAGCTGAAGTTGAAATAACACTTTTCTGAGCTGCATGAATTGTAAGCATTCAGTTTCTGCCAAGAACTAAACAATTCACCATGTCCTTTGTTATGCACATGGCTCAAGAAGGCTGGAATAAAAGATTTTTCTTTTTTTCGCCAAATAAGAAAATCAATGTCATTGCCACCAGGGTGTAGATTTGCTCTGCTTTATTCTGGATACTTGTAGTAAAAAAGGCCAGGTTGTGTTAACCAAGTCATGATTCAAGCACCATTTTAGAGCAGCTCATTGATCAGGCTCCATGAAATATTAATGCAGGCCTTCCACCAATCAGCCAACCAGTAGAGCGACTGGCTGGTCCCACTGCAACAAACCATGGATCCACTCAAGGAAAAGAGAGAAAGGAGAGAAAAGAGAAGACAGGGGACGTGTGTGTATGTATGTGTGTGTGTGTGTGTGTGTGTGTGTGTGTGTGTGTGTGTGTGTGTGTACATGTGAAGAAATGAGTAACACAGAAACAAGGAAACAGCAGGATAGGTTTGAAAGTGATTTTTTTTCCCTTTCAACTCTGCATTGGCTATGAAAGAGCTGCCAGTTATGGTCCTAGAAATAACACCTTTCTGGGAGCTGCAAAAAAAGGGAGAAAAGATTTTTACCAGGTGAAGCATGTATTACAAAAAGATTACCACTCACCAGGTTGCCTACAGACAGCATATCTTCAAAATCTTGCGTCATTGGGTAGTGCTCCATTGCCATGAAGAGGGTGTTGAGGACGATACAGATGGTGATGGCTAAGTCCACGAAGGGGTCCATGACAATCAGGTTAACAATCTCCTTGATCTTAATCCAATGGGGGGAGCACTCCCAGATCAGGAATGTGTTAGAAAACTTATACCAGCATGGTGGACACTTGCGCTGAGACTCCTCCAGCTCTGAAGACATAGCGCGGATTAAACGTCAAAAACAAACAAAATGGCGTGCTTGAGATTACCGCATGCAATGGTAATAAATAATAGAAAAACTGTATGCATTGTATGTATCTGGTATTGTTGGATATGCAAAGCAGATAAGCAGGAAATTCATGTCAAACTAATCAACCAATGATAGCAGCCCTAGTTAAAGAATAATGAGAGCAGGTTAAATAGCTGGGTTAAAGTTGCAGTACCCTCCACTAGTGTGTTGGTAATGACGCTCATGACACTGTTGGCCCGCTCTTTCCGCCCAAAGGAGGTATTGAGCTGGTCCACAGACACCATCAGGGAGCCCGACAGCTTCTTCTTCACCTCAACCTCAGTAGTTGGCTGTCAGGAGGAGAGGAAGAATCAAGCACCCATGGAGAGGACATGAACACCATCCCACATCACCACCGGTGGCCGGCGGAGGGAAGTGCACAACAGCATTGGCAGGAAAAAAGGTGTTGAGGATACAAATTTTTTTGGAAAAGGGTAGGTCATGTTTAATTGTTTTCTATCTCAATGCTGGTTTCAAGGAAGATGTGTGTATGCTGTAAATGCATGCAGGTCTCAGCCAAAGTGGGAGCAGTGGTCTAGGGCTACTTGACCTAATTGTGTTTGAATGTAATTAGCTCATCCAGATTAAATAATAAATGAATTGTGAGATATTGTGCAAGGAGAACTGCTTTTGCATGAATGCATTTTCAATCCTGTCATGCAATAATGGAGGCTTTGCTGCCATTGCAATATAATGATTAGGTTATTTTACATAATGTCTCCCAAATCTGGCCATATTACTGTTTCTTTCAATTTAAGGCTACTGTGTCTTCCTACTTTGAAACCACACAACTTATATTGCAACCATCAAGTCAAGAGCATCGTAAAAGTAATATGGAGGCAGGTAGGTCAGATCAGTCCAGTTGTCATGCATGAGCATGCTCCAAGTCAAAGAGAAGGAGAGGAAATTACAAACATCATAGCCATTGTTCTACTGATCTATGTCATGCTTGTTCTAATTTGGGGTTTAAATCTACCATGCTAACTTGAATGAGACACATCTAATCCACTAGTGTTGACCAGGGAGAGTTCGGAAAACAGAGAAATGTAAAGACAGACAAGGACAGCAGCCCTCCTTTTTTCTTTGAATTATGCACACTACTGAGGCCTGATAGGATGATGTGTTTTATTAATGTGTTTGATTTGGGATATATGCTGTGTAATAAGAGAGAAGTTAAAAACGTCTATGGATCTATAGTGTTGGTCCCCTCTGTTTCCTGTGCCTGCTTCTGTAGATCTACCCACACAGGCTAGCAGAGGACCTGGATGCTTGGAGGAGGAATACATCAACACACTGGAGCATGTTAACTCGTCATTAAATACTTATTGTTAACAAAAATGGTTTTCAATTACCAAACGTGTTAAATAAATTGGATGACATCCCACGTATAATGTGATGTATATCATATTTATCAAGCTTTGAAATGTTGCCAAAAGTCTAATGGGAAAATGGGGATGCAGAAGAAGTATAAAACTATGCCTGTTTGATTTGTGTCTGTATGACAATTTGAGAATGGTGTATGCATGTACATATGTATGAATAAGTACTTTGAAATGAACATTCATAACATTGACATTCATTGTTCAAATCAAACAACAAAATTGTCTGGAAGTCACTGACAGACCCAGTTTATCTAAGCTATCAAATACAGGGCTGGCTATGGTTTATTCTCTGATAAATGAATTTTTGTCTCCATCCTTTGCCTACTGTTGGAGGGCAGCATACACTGCAGGGGCTGGGGGAGGGGATGCGCGAGCGCTTAGCCAAGAGATACATACGGACTTGCAAAGATGACACAGTAGAGGATAGAGAGCAGGAAAGAAAAGGAACGGACGAGAGGGGGGCCATGCCTAGATAGGTCTACTCATTGACTTCCTTACACTGTCGTCAGTAGCTGCCTTATCTATTTTCACCTCAGGCAGAAGGCGTCCACCGGGCCCAGGGCCGATGAGCGACACCACTCCGTTGCAATCCACTGTGCTGTTCCTCTTGCCGTGAAAGCCGCTGTAGCTGCTGCGCCGGTATGGGCTGAACAAGGAGCCCCGACGCTCCTCGCACTCCTCCACTGTGCTGTGTTCGTCGTCTGCAAATTCATTCTCCGATCCCACATCCTTGCTGCGGCCTTTGAAACTAAAGATGCTGCTTTTACTGTTGTGGCGGGACAGGAAGGGCGAGCCGGGTATACTGAGGAGGGACTGGAGGGGAGGAGTTAGAAAATAGAGGTGTGACTGTTGTATCTGAGTCACCACTGATTGCACCATCACGTTTAGGCTGTTTGTCATCAGTTCTAGAGGCCAGAACAAAACACAACATCTGTGGAGAGTGAGAGCATTAAAGCAACCAGGACACTTTTCCCTGAGGAGGCGTCCTCTGTTGGAGCAATCTTATGACTCAATAAATAGGGAGAAGTACATAATTAGGTCAGTGGTACCCTACACTGTCAAGGTCGAACACACAGGACAAATATACAGGCAACAAATACATCTAGAGAGGACCATGAGTCATGACAAAATCAATCTTGGCTGCTACAAGTATTGATCCGAGTCTCAGTGCAGTCTCACCTAGAGTATAAACGAAAATCACATTTTGTAACATAAATCTTTAGCCTGTGCAGATGGTGGATGTACTGCAAAACACTTCATGTGAGTGAAACATGTGAGTTTGTGGTAATGTCAGGGCTTTATTTTGAAATTCTAGGACGACCAAATTTGCTGATCTGCAAAAAACCTTTAATACGGTTTCAAACAATTTTAACAGCTATGCCTTTCATGGTTTGGATATAATGAGTGGCAAAAAGAGAGGAATGACATTGCCTTGCTTCTGTTTTGGTTTGGTGGGTATGGTGGGTTTTCAACACCATGTGCTGAAAGCTAGAGTCTGAAGCATCACTAATTTAAATACAGAGATGCATTATCATGCATAATTTCATCAAGAGGAAGCACAGCAGTAGATCACTAATAAGAGAAGATCAGATAGTACAAAAATACTTGATTGTCTGTTGCTAACGCACCAGTCTTTTAGGAAAACTCATTCTTTCTGCCTTGATCATTGTGGGTGCTGATCTTCCCTCTCTTAAATCTCTTGACAACGCACCAGCAGGGGTTAAATTCTACAGGGTGATGAACCTCATGGCTGGTGAATGACAGGATCTTCATTCTCTTCTCCTAACAGTTCTTTCTTCAGTCATCTTCTCTAACAACAGCAAACATTCCCCCAAAACTACTTTTAAGAACATCTCTACTTCCAAGGTATATCCACAGCCACACCCACCCATCAATAAAAATCTTACTCTGTTGAACACAGATTAAATGCAAGCAGTGTAAGAGTCAGGCCTTGACAAAGCTGCAGGACTGCTTCCTCTGAAACATTAATGTAATCATAGTGAATAATTTAGGATCTGAACTTGTGTTTCTATGTGTAAGGCTACTATATGCTCCAGAGCATTTGAAGGCATGTAACACTGCAGTGTGCAGCAGCATCATGATGAAGCATCAGTTTGCCTCACCTGAAAACCACCCACACAAGGAATAACTTCTACTGTAGTAAATAGTTCTATATTAACTAATTAAGAAAAAATGGGCTTAAAAAATTGCAATACCAATTGCAATAATTTTTAGAGTTCACTGCTTCATTCTGTTCAGCTGAATTCCCTGACTCTCCCTGAAATGATGGTGACAGACTCAGACAAAGTTGGGGGCACGGATCTGGAAGCCGCTGACTTTAACTCTGAAAGTGTTAAATTAAGCACCATGTAAGATATTCGCAATGGGCAAACTGTAAGGTTGTCCAAATCCCTGCTATGCTCCACTCACATTCAGCTCTATCTCATTCAACCACTCACGCTGCACATCACTCTGCCCGACCCTGATAGGAGCAGGTGAGATGACAGAGCGCTAAGAGGGTGCAAGTTGTTGCATGTAATATGTTAAAAGATATAAATGGATACTCATTTAGATCTATTAGTAATATGATTGGGCATTGACAGGATATATCAACTTAGTTCAAAGGCTCAAATATATCACTATATATTAAATACCTTGGGAATATTTAGATCCTGATGATGATACTAAGATGAAATATTGTGCAGCCCTAGCTTAAATCATTAAAATCTTTTACTGTTAAAAAAATAATCTTCAGATATGTGAACTCTGCAGAGACTAACTTCATTTAAATGGCATCAACAAAAAAATATTAATAGCGATATGAACTCGATTTTTTTTCTCAATCATCTGCACAAGACATGAAAATGAACTCCTCTAAAGGAAAAAGGGAAATTTAGTGCTGCAAAGAGGCTACAAACCAAAGCATTATTCTTATTTTACTCACCTGGTTCATAATGGAAGACTTCCGACCCAGGCGATTATCAGGGAATCGAAACCGGCTTCTCTTGCTGCCATCGTCTGACTCTGACTTGACAAACTTCTCACTATCCCCTTTCTCCTTCTCTTGCTCTTTTTGCCGCCACTTTTTCTTTCGATTACGCCTCTCTTTGGCACTCTTTGAGCTGAGCTTTGACATCTCAGATGAACTGCATGACAGTCTCCCTCCTCCATCATCCTCCACTGCATCTTCAGACACCGTGCCTGCAGAGGTCGCCATGGCTGCAGCCTGCAAAGAAAAATACCAGAATCAAATCTGAGATTCGACACAAAATAGCTCAGGAGATTCCTGTAGGACTCCATCTTGCAGAGAGCCAACCTGAGCATCTTCTTGCTGTTTCTTGAGCTGCTCCAGCATGGCCTTGAACTCCTCCTCCTTCTGCTGGGCCTCTTCCATTGTGGCCTGATTCTGCTCCTCATATGCCATGGCCACCACAGCCAGAATCAGATTCACCAAGTAGAAGGAACCCACAAAGATCACCAGCACAAAGAAGATCATGTAGGTCTTGCCTGCTGCCCTCAGTGTCTGCCATGACACGGTTCAGTGGAGGTGTGTGGGAGGGAGTTGGGGGGGATGGATTTAGAGAATATTAAACACAGTTAAAGACATTTTAGACATAACCTCAATGTCCAAATATAGTCCTGTGTTGACCTCAATGCCTCTGAATTTAGTCAGTTGCTTCTGGAGGCAGGGAGCAGATCACCCTGGTATTTTTGGGGCAAAAGTCAGCTCATCATAAATCTCTGCGGTTTCCACTGGAGGATTCAGAGATACAACAAAAACATAGCTTCCTGACATTCGTACATCTACAGCTCAAAAACTCATCCATCTATGATTATGTCCAACAGTGAATATACTGATACCCAACATCTGCCCTTATTCTGCATTACCCTGTTTTCTTGATTTAGTTGCCCCAAATCAAGCTAAAAGAAAAAAGATTGGACAGAAAATTGAAAATACCGGACAAATCAATAATAAATGAAGATAACATGTCATATTGATTATCTTGGAGGTATCTGAAAGTCAGAAGAATCTCCAAGTTTCTTAGCAATGTGTTCTATCTCATGGGTTTTTCACTGCAATGAAACTGACCCTCTTATTTTGGAAAAAAAAGCACCTACTCTTAACAAGTAGTTTACAGAGATGATGGAAACACTTAACCTCAGAGAGAATTAGATATATGCTTAAAGATACACATGGCAAATTTGAAAAAGTGTGGCACCCTTTGATCTCCTTTTAGCAGTCAAAACACTCAAACTTTGTTTATGAAATGGTAGATGGTACTCCTTTGGGGATGAGGGTGGGTGGGCATGGGTTTTACTTTTGTTTAGTTTTACTGTTAACCTCTGCAAGATAATTTTGGAGACAATGGGAAAGCTATTAAAACTTCTAAACATTGTAAACTGCTTACCCAGGTCTTTGGAAATTACTGCTCTTGTAAGAAAAAATAAATTTCTTTCGGAATTGCTTTGTAGAGATCTTGTTTCTTTTGCATAAATACATTGAAACATGATAATGTGTCAGACTGGAAATGTGTATCAAAAAATGCCCAATTAAATAGCCAAAAATAAAATAAGGACTTCAACTAACTCTCTTAAAGTCCTCACAAAATCTCATGTGAAAAAGGAGCACAAAAACCTTGGGGGCAGTTCTGGAGCTTGAGTTCAGTTTTTAGTTGCAAACACAGCAGAACAGTCATTGTTTCAAAGGCACAGCACACTATGGCTGAGAGAGCCTGCAGTTGCAGCTGAACTTCACATATGGGATCAAAAATAGAAGTCTGAAAGGAAATGCTCCCATCAGGTCCCATCTTCCTCATCGGCCTTTCTTTAGGCTGAGCTTTTAATATTTCATACATCCTTCCTTCCACCTGGCTTCTGTATGCAGAGGCATGGAGGTCTCTACAAGCTTAATGTAGAAACGATGACAGTCATGGCAGAATCATCCCGGTAACAGTATTCAGATCAGGAGACTCACAGTACAAAGAAGGGAAAACAAAGATGACCTGCTATTTTTTATCAGAGATATGGAGCCACAGCATCCCTGTGACAAATCAACGATGTGTTTAATGGTATACTCAAGTAAGAAGTTGAAATAATTCGTTTTTTTTTCTTTTTTTAAATTCATGTAGCATTCAGTTCTATTACAAATATTATTTCTATTTTCCTTTAATTTATCAAATTTATTTTAATCTTTGAACCCACGTGTAAAGAAAATATATTTGCAGCAAAACAAGTTTAAGATGAGACACTAGTTCAAAAACTACAGGGGTGTGAGTGGTTTTGCACATCAGTACTTCAGTGTCTATTCTGGCTCACAAATAGATGTGATGCCTAGTATTGTGTTAACTGTGCTTTATATGAAACAAACTGAACCTGTTGAATTATGAGCATTACCAGCATGTAAAGGTTTTCCCAGAAGTCCTGTGTCATGAGTCGGAAGAGAGCCAGGAAGGCCCAGCCAAAGCTGTCAAAGCTGGTGTAGCCATAGTTTGGATTCCTCCCAGCTTTCATGCATGTGTAGCCCTCCGGGCAGCGGCTGAGGGGTGGTACAAGAAAGAGAAAGAGAGATGCAGAGAGAGTGAGAGAGAGAGCAGGGCACCCGTCCCAAAATGACTCAGCACTATTTACTTATCATGCAGTCTGACTTCAGACAGATAGTAAAGCTGCAGCAGGTCTTAGAAGACACAGCAGAGAAGGCAGAGAAAACATCTCACCCAGAATCAGAGCTGTTCCCACAGAGGAGGGCATCCAGTTGGCCAGGGAGGAAGTAGAAATTGGCTGAGAAAGAAAAAACAAACAGCAGTAATGAGTCATTTTAATCACATTCTGTCACAGCTACATCTGTTTATTCTGCAGTGGTCTGTAAATTTGTTCAGACACATTTTTAACTTCACTTGTTAGTGCAATTTCAATTCAGAACAATTTATTTCAAAGCAATTCTTTTCATCAACCCAGAGCCAAAATGGCATATTGTTCTGTTGTTTCAGCACATAGGATGACTCATGGCGTAGCTCGCTGCCAGCTCACTGTAGGTGAATCCATCCCTTTACTTACTGTCGTTCATGATGTACTCGTCCCAGTCAAAGCCCTTGCTGCCATTGGCTAGGTGGCTTTCGGTGATGTTTATTGGCCAGATGACACACTTGTGGCGCAGGTTGCCCATGAAAAGCTGGAGACCAATGAGGGCAAAGACACTCAGGCAGAAGACCGTCAGGATCATCACATCCGAAAGCTTCTTCACAGACTGGATCAGGGCGCCCACAATGGTCTTTAGGCCTGAGGGGCAGCCACGCACACACGTACACAAAATACAGGTGATACAGGAGATGCTGATGCTTCAGGTATGTTTCATTTGAGATTCTGCTTTTACTAGAGACTTTTTTGATGACTAATGCAAAGAGTATGCTCTATCTTATGGAAATGTTTTACTGGTAAAAACCTAGTTTGTGCAAAATGTTTGAAGAAATGTCAATACTTGCGACACTTATCTACAAATTTCAATGGAAGATTTCAGTATAATAATAGACTTAACTGTGTGTAAAACTATAAGAAAAACTGTCCAACAGCCGTTAAAGGCAGAAGTTATGAAAATGAAACTAGAAATACAGCTTATTTTTAAATTTGAAGTAGTCATACAATTATATCTAATTTACAGATAACATACAATACAGCTTTTAATACAAAACAACAGGAAATACTTAGGAGCCTTCCCACTCTTTCAAGATACATCCTGACAAAAGAATTTAAAATACATCAAATCCAAAGTCTTATTGGCCTCTGACCAATGTAAATTTGCCTTTTTTTGAAACTGCAAAGTTAAAAAGAGGGGGAAGACTGTAGAAAAGTGAGAGGAAATTCATAAGGAATAGAGCACAGCAGCACAAATAGGGGCCATAAGAAAGACAAAGGCACAGGCAAGGGGGCTAGAAAGGACATGCAGGTCATTTAAACTCCAAGGCTGAACAGGAGCAATTCAATGCCAGTGCCAGTGCAGGCACTTTCTTGAACTGTCTTGTATAAGGAAAGCACCAACTCCCCATACGATGATCCTCGAGTCTGTCTCACCCACACCTTCACTAGAAGAATCAATTTACCTTTTGAACAGGCATCCTCTGGCAGCTTTCACATGGACCCACAAGGAACTCTAAAATCATCGTAGGATAACCCATACCTCCCTTTCATTCAATCCCTGCAGGTACAGTCAGCTTCTTCTTAAATATTTTCCAATGTAAGAGTTTAAATTTGGAAAATATTGTACAAATGCTCAATTAGGAATGAGAACAGGATAATCCTGATTAATAAAAACAACTTTTCTCATTCCAAAAATATGTCACTAGAAATGTACAAGGAGCAATATTTTTTATTATTATCCCAAAACACTTGAGATTTTCCAAATCTGCGAAAGAACAACTGCAGAGTACAGTTATTTTTTTTAGCAGTGTTACTTTCCTTAATGAACTAGGAATATTTTTATAATGTGGCGAATTGAATTTTCATAGTTCTTACAAAGTGGCACTGCATAGCCAGTTAGCATAGATCAAAGACTGAAAACAAGGGGGAACAGTGCTCTATTATAAGAATTAAAATCAGTGCAAATAAAGCTCACCTAGTCCGATCCTATATATTCATATATTTTAATTTCTTTTTATTCTAATTAATCCCAATCCAAAACTGTCTGGAAAGCAAAAACACACATAAAGGCAAACAGCTCTGATCTCCAGAACTTTTCTTTTTTAGTATAAGTGGATTCTACATAATATAGATCGATGTGACTTCTCCCAGCATACTTTGATTTTCAGTGTTTACTCTTCAACATCTGGAGAAGAATTAAAGTGAACTATTCAGTATTAAAAAATGTTTTTCATGACTTTAAAACTTCTTTGATCATGAGGTTTTTGCAAACCACTTGCCCACTCCAGTTCCATCAGCGATGGCTGAGTGGCAAAAGTGAGGACAAAACCTTGAGAGGAGGTCCAGCAACAACTAATGCTACATTGGCAATGGTCCTCCAATAATGCATGTAACATTTAAGTAAAGGATGATAAAAGGTGCTGATTGGTACGACTGTTTGGTTGCTCTCCCTTGTTTTGAGTCTCCCAGCTAAACCAAGCGAAGCCAACTTTACTTGGTGAGTAAAGCTACAATAGGGCGCACATGGCTTAGCAGTCTAGGTATAAAAGTTTGATAAATCTTAAAAAAACCTGAAGACTCTTTTTTTCCCTTTTTACAGCTGAATGGGTCACTAAAAAGTCATCCACAATGTTTCTTTTGAGTGAGCTTGACATCTGTTCAACATCCTCTATCAGCAGATAGAAAGATGGGGGGTCATTATCACTCAAAAAGGTCAAGAGTTCATTCAAACACCACATCTGTGTCTAAAGCCTCTATAACTTGAGCACATCATTTCTTTTCTGTGTAGTATATCATTCAAGTAGGTTGTAAAAAAACGAAAAGAACAAAAATCAATAATCAAACTAAAAAACAAGAAGAGGGCAAATCAAACTCTCAATGCCATTTGTCAGCCAAGCTCTCGGTAGGCTTATATTGTAAAAGCAAGTGACTGAAAAGCATCATGCAGCATAAGAGATATGTTCACAAACTAGGCTTGGCAGTCTTCATTTATAATTAACAGGAGGTTTCTCTGGAATCTAGCTCAGCGCTAAAATATTTTTCATTTGAACATTAACATGCACAAAGCTCAGTTTTGATCCCAAAAACATGGAATCGTCTGTTTCCAATTTGATTGTAGGTAATAAATGTGTAATAAAACTATTGCTTTGTAAGTACTATTTATCTAGGTAAAGGGAAAAATTGCTAAATTTCGATCCAATTTGAATTCTTAGGTGCAGTACAAAGCTGATAAAAACCATACAATTATATTATCTTAGTAATGGGAATAATCTTTAATCAATTTTCTTTACTAATGAACAGGAGTTTTACTTAATCTGAAAGCTGGTATGAAAGGGGTTAAAGCTATTTCTTAAGAGCAACACAGCTGCCTTGGAAGTGAGTCTCTTAATGAGATTGCTACTGGAGCAGAAGAGAGTGCAGACACTTTGGAGGGCCCTGAAGGAGACTGCAAAGCCTATCAAAAATGTATTAGTACCATTTTTGATAATTTTGGAGAAAAAAGAAATCAAAAAATGGTTGTCTCCAATTTTTTAGTAGTTGCTTAAATCATAATCTTAATCATAATAATAGTGAGTAGAAAAGAAAGGGTGAGAGGATCAGCCTTAGTGTTTAAACTGAGTCTCACCTGGAATGACAGAGATAGTTTTCAATGCTCGGAGAACTCTGAATGTTCTCAGCGCAGATACATTGCCCAGGTCCACAAACTCTGTTATATATCTGAAATAGGGGAAGGATCACACACAGAACAAACACGATGACAATAACCACACACGCCAAGAGCACAACACCACCGAACCAGGAGGAAACGACGCCACTCACAGAGCCTGTCCACTGAGGAGAAGGGTGGAAGGTAAAAGGAAAGAAAGACACATACACCTAACACCGACCCCGCCCCACCATCCCCTGCCCCATCCTGTCTTACCTGGAATTACAGAAATAGTTTTCAATGCCCTCAACACCCTGAACGTGCGCAGAGCTGAGACATTGCCTAGGTTTACAAACTCTGTTATATACCTGCAGGATCAAACCACAGTTACAACAGCTTGTTATTTACACAAAGAGATGAGGTGAAAAGGTGAAGTCACACACACAGACAAGCCATGGGTTGTGAGCTCTACAAAGAATGAGGATGCTTTTGCCCGGTGATGATCATTTTGGGTATATATTTTCTCCAATAGACACATGAAGAACATGGTATTCAATGAGGTGTAGTTGTCCCTGGGGTAGTGGGCCTTAAACCTAATGCTGCAGACTCCAGCAGATGTTGAGAGACAATGAATAAAAGAAAGAGTTGGAGGAAGATTAATCTGATGAATGAGACTGAGGTGTTGTTGCTGTCAGAGAGGCTGCAGAGTGTCACATGGAAACCTTCAATTCCCAAAGAGAAACACCAGAGGAGTCTCAGATCAATGGAGGAAACAGATGATGTTACCAGACAAAAAAAGAAAGACAAATTAGAAAAGGATGAACAACCTGTGCAGCAGAAACCTAATTTAATCTACCCACCCGCCTTAGCAATAAGATAACTGTATTTATTCATACATTTACACTTTATCATTTGCTGACAGTCAAAATATCAGAAAGAATACTTACGCCATTGAGATGACCATAAAATCCAGCCAGTTCCATGGATCTCTTAGAAATGTAAACCCGTCTATACAGAATCCTCGTGCGCAGATTTTTACAAGAGACTCAAATGTATAAATCCCTGTGAATGTGTACCTGAAAGAAAACCATTGACAGAATTGGTCCATTTGGTTGCATCAAAGTTTATATTTATCTTAATGTCTGCTCCCTTCAGCTTTGCTTCCATATCAAGGAAGCAAAGCTGAGCAAAAGACACAAGATAAAATGTAAATGATTATATTTTCAGCAGCATGATATAAAACTCTTTTAAGAGTAAGTAATCGGGTTATATCTGGTAACTGCCTCTTTATTAACAACCAATACATTTACTGACAACAGATGGACATGACACAAACTTGGACTTGCAGTAAACATGCATGTGCTCTACATAAATGGGTGAATATATTTAAAATATACTTACTCTACTTGTTTTGACCACTCAGGGGGATCACTAAAGGTCATGAATATACAGTTGGTCAAAATAGTACACATAATAATCATGCTGAAAAGAGTGAAGAGGAGGTTAAGGAAAATATGGACTGTATATCAGAAGAAATCAACATCAAAACTTGTAAAAATCAAAACATAGCAATAAAACTAAAACTACAGATATACAAGAAGACCAGTCAGCTTTAACAGCTCCTGACATATTAGGGGTTAAATGTTGTAAAAGCTACTTATAGCACTTAGAGTGAGGTTATGTGTGCCCACCACCACAGAGGCCATTATTTTACCAATGAAATATTCAAACGGTATATATTTAGTGGGAATGCAAAGGCAAGACCGAAACAATGGTATGTTTTTTTATACTGCAAAGTCTTTAGTGCTGAGTGGGAACAAAGGAAACCTCAGCTTTAAAAGCAGACAGAGGTCAGTAATAGCTGTGGGCTGTGGCTAAGAATGAAAGGAAATTAGGCAAACAAAAGGGCAGTAGAATAATCAATACTGTTCAAAGTAAAAAGAGGGTTTAGTTTTATTACAGTGGCAGGTGGAGAATGGGGATGTCCTCATCGAGTCTGTGTTTGGTTTGACAAATGTGCTGTGTGTTCTGGGGTTTTTGTAAATATAAAAATTATTCCTGGAACATAGGGAAGCTGTTAGCGACTAAGATTCTAGTACTGCACAAAAGCTTAAGGTCATTTATTCATTTGAATGATGAATTTATTAACTGTATTGACTATCATGTACCAAGTTTTGAAGAAAAAGTAATTTGTCATATTCATTGAAAAATAGGAGTTTCAATTCACCTATAGTTTTGGACAACATATTTATAAACTGTGTGGGTTCTGAGTGATTTAACACAAAGCATGAAAATGAAATTAAAAAAATTCTCCCTTATTTTGAAAGTAGATATGTGATACCCTTTCTGCTAATAGTCTTTTAACTGTTCAGCTGATTACTTTGTGCATGGCATCAACTTTTGATAAATCTTTTAAATTTCTGAACTTAAGCTGTTCTGGGATGTCTTTTGGTTGAGACTGTGGCCAGCAGTTGGTTGATGGATGTAATCTTTATAATTTGTCCTCAGTAGAGGTACACTCTCAAAGGTCAAAGCCAGTTGTTTAAATGTATTTCTTGTCACCTCACCTCTGTATTTTGTAGCTGTCTTTACTAGGATGGGTTCAGACTTGAGAAAATGTGTGAAAAGCATAACACGCTTATTTGGGGGAATCAGATAGTTTAACTGTTAAAGATGACTGATCCTTTGCACTTGTCTGACTTTGCCAGGATGTAGAAGCCATCGACCAAATGGTTCCCTAACCTTGTTCTTCAATGTCAAAAACATTTTTTTCTTTAAATCTAGCATGGTACTAGCTCCCATCCTCAGACCACAACAAACCCATCTGTATCTGTCTCTCCTGCAGTAACAGTCACAGGGAACATCAATAACAGTACGAGCAGAAAGACAGAACATATCATCATGAATAATACACATGAACAGGAAACCCTTTTGTCTCAGCTGTTAAGACACCATTTGAAAGGATATGAATGTATCAAAATTTTAATAGCTATTCGCCTAACCAGATTAAAAGGACTTATGAAGTACAAGGCAGGTGTGGCACTAAAACGGAAGATTGTCTTCCCTTTATTTAGCACTATAAATGTCTGTGGAAAGAAAGAAGAAAAGAGAGGAGAGGATTACTCAATTAACAGTCCGATAAGAAAACATATTTCAGCAATGCAAAATATGAGACAATAGATTATACATATATTATACATACATTGATATGCTATTCCAGTTTAAATGCTGTAATCATGTTCTCATTTATCTGATACTTGTGCAGAAAATGCACGATAACATGTATTTCCTTATTAAGCCGTATGATGTAAAACACATCCAAGCAGAGTGCAAATGACTGCTTATATTGGTATTTTGTCCCAGTCACTCAGTGCCTTCATACACTTCATGGCTTTGGTGGTTTCAACTGAGGAAAACGAGCAGGGCAGGAAGGGGCGGGCAAGTCTCTTTCTGTGGATAACCTCATAATTGTTTAAATAAAATATGGGGATTTGAATGAAACTTTAATGAGACTCTGCGCATTTGCACAAGTGATATGGGCCCTTGTGCTTTTAACAAGGCTTCCCTCACTACATTAAGCTCTGCAGAGCAGCTGAAGGCTGGACACAGTGGAGTCAAAAGAGAGAATGAGGAAAAGGAAGTTTGGGAAGAGAAACCAACAGTAAGAGACCTCACTGTGGTGTTGCATGACTGCATGTAATCTGAACAATCCCAAAAGAGATGAGTCGCTCTCGTGAAATGTTGTGTAAACAATGACAATAAATATTGTGGGCAGGAACATGGAGCTGAAATGAAAAAGCCTTCTTGCCTGAAGAATGGGGCACATTTCTGCCAGATGAGACCTAGGTGTTAATTTGACTGAGATCTACTGATAAGACAGAACAAATGGGCTCAGTTGAACACAATTATGTAGTTTAGCTCAGTAGTGACTGTATTGTGTCAGAACAGAAGACTCCGTTACTCACACATGATCTGTTAACATTCCCAGTGAGCACTATGATCAGCCGCAAGAGACGAACATTTCTGATCATTTTTACCCTCAAACATGTGACGTGTGCATATGTGCCAACAATACACAGACTAATGCACAGGCATGTACATGTGCATACAAAAATGCATGCACTAAGTTAAGAAATGAGCAACAAAGGTTAAGCACACACATACACAACTGCTATATACGATGAGAGCCTATTTTGTAATGCATGACTAAACTGCTGCAAAGCTACTGAAAATTTCATAATCCAGAGCCGAGCAACAAGGAGAGCAGAGGAGAGGAAAGGCGGAAAACAGGGGAGATGACGAGCCAATGAAGCAGGCAGGCAGGCAGCAACTGTGGCAGCAGCAGCAGCTGAAGAGAAGCAGGGCAGAGAGAGTTGAGCAGAAGACGGGAAGGCGAGGGGAGGGGGGATGGGCGGGAGACGGAGAAGGAGCTTCCACACAGCAGCTTCAGCCGTCAGGCGTAGCTGAAGCATCTGCCTCCAGGGAGCTGCAGCAGCAATCTAGGGCCCCTTCTTCCAGCCCATGTGGTAAATGGAGTGCGATTCATGGGTCCTCCAGTCAGAGACTATGCTGACATGTTGGCTGCTAATCTGCTTGCACTTTCTTTGCCCTGTTACAGCCATTTTCCATCCAACGAAAAAATGATTGAGTTCTTCAATTAAAGGCTAAAGCTTTACGAAAAGAGTAAGCAATGTGCAATATGATTCAACATATTTCTTAAAATGTGTTTGACAAATCTGGAGAGCTGTAAGATCTGGAGCATCTTTCATCAGAGTCTGTCACAAATCATCAGTTACTATGATGATACCACTTTATTTCTTGTACCTAAAGTCTGCTTTTATCTAACTTTAAAAGAAGATGAAGACCACTTTTTGGCTTTGTTGGATCGGATTGTAATGTAATGATTAGTCATTGTTGACGTTCATCGTATGAAAATTTCTGACAATAAAGTTGAAGAAATCTGACTTTATAAGCACAAAAGCAGCCTCACAGGTGGACATCAGCTATACACAGGTGTGACTAGGGGAAATGTTGTTTTGTTTTGGAAGAACTCTATATAAAAACATGAGAATATCTAACCAAACAGTTTTTTTTCCATCTCCAGTAAAAAAATAAACAAATAAATAAATAAATAAATAAGAAAACCTGGATGTTTTATGGACCATGAAGTCTTCCCCAGCTAAAACAATTTTGGTGAGTGTGCCTGCATCGTGACAGAGAACTAGTGTGCTCATGCATCCTTGCACTTGTCATCCATTTCGTCCCTGTCCTCACTTCCTCCCTCCCTCTCCCTCTCCTTGAAAATGATCCATTTCTCCAGCCTTGTGCTGAGCTTGATGCGGCCTGGCTAAGCTCACCGTGGCACGGCCGTGCTCTGGCCGCCGGCTGGATGCCGCGTCATCACCAAGCAAGCCTGCTGCTGCTGTGACACCATTAGACAGAGCCACAGCTGAAGATTTGTGATGGGGAAGATGAACAGCTTTCCTTCCCCGTGATAGTCACCACCCACCCCAAAGTCTGTGTGAGAAATGTGTCCAGAAGAAGCCTCACGACAAAGACATACAGCACAACATTCTTCCATCAAGGTCACCACCTGATCTGACGTCATGATTACTCAAGCTGCCAGATCAGAAGCAGCATCGGCTCCCTGTGGCACTGGAACGGGACTAGATTGAGGGCCATAATTAGATTTGCCTGAAGCTGAGAGCTAAACAGACTGCTGGTAGAGAAAAGCATTACGATGAAAAGCTAAACCCAAGAAGAAAAAAAGACTCCCACAACTGGCATGCATCTGTGGCAGCACTGCATGGATGTGTGCGACAAAAAGTAAAATAAGTGGTTGAGTGAGTTTATCAACAGCCCCACATATTGCTGGAAATGTTTTCCACGTGTCATCTGAATCGTGTCTCCTACTTGTGCAGTGGACTGGTGGTTACATAACAAACGGCGTGCATGGTGTAAAGAAAGGGAGGCATAAAACAGAGACAGCCAGGGAGAAACATCTATAAACTAACAATATCCGCACAAATCTGCTCAGCTAATGATGATGACTAAATACTTTATTACAGGTCTGTTTGTCAGGTAGGGCTTGCTATATGATGTAGACTGGCACTGAGTTATACAACAGGCTTGTCAAATGTTCAGCAGTACTTGAAATAAATGTGATCAGAGGAGACCATTTTGGATAAATCTGCCAAATTTGTTATATAATTATTGAAAAAGTGCAAAAAAGGAAAAAAAAAGATGTGATGGAAGATTTCAGGCTTTTTACTCAGTCTTTTAAAAACCCACCACTATCCTGACCTCAGTGCACTCTGCAACTTGATTAAACTTAAGACGGACATCTTATATTGAATTATTCTTGGTTATCTCTTAACTAAAAAACAAACTCTCAATGTAAAACAGTCTCAGCATACAGGAGCACTACAGTGTTTATATCACTCTGATTTTTAAATGGTTGTCAGCGTAAACATTTACTGAGTCTTCATGTGCTTTTTTCTTAATATATTTCATATTTTTTGAGAGGGGTTTGATTACTCTAACAACAGTTATCTTTCACGCTTTTCATTGATGGTGATATTCAGACACTTTCAAGATCACCTCTCTGCCCTCATACTGAAAAACAGGCATGACAGAAACCCCAGACAGTTACCTGTCTTCACCAAGACAACTTTCAGTCTGTCAGGCTGCTGCTGATTTTCTTTCCCTTCAGAGATTATTTCTTAAACAATTAGGAAAGTCTATCATGTGGAACAACAGTCTCTCAATAGTTACTTGTGCCAACCTTTTCCCCAAAGCCATCTGAGCACATCAGAGATAAGAAAATGGTCCACTCAACAGCTCAAGGGCTTGACTCGCATTCCCCATAGGTTTTAAAATAGGGAAACGCAATTACAGTCTCCATTATAATCATGCAAACAATGTAACTGTCCACACACCAACCTGGAAGCCGACCATTTCACAGCACACATTGTCTCTGTTTTATCTGCGTAAACTCCTGTCCTCGTGTGACTCACGCTGACATCATGAGGCTACTTGTCAGCTGACGGTTGACAGATGTACGTTTAGGATTAGATAAAGAGCCAGGACTTATTTCTACCTGCCTAAACAGGGCATGTCAACAAACTTTCTCGTTACCTCAGCATAACCACCATCAAAATGATATGAAACAATGAAATGGAAATACAGTTATTTGATTACTTTTTTTTTTTTTTACCTTTCAATATCTGTTGGTTGTGCTTTAAATAAAATTCTTGTTACCCCAAGGGGGGTTGTCATTATCAGGTGTGAAACAATGTCTTAATCTCAAGAAGCAAACCACAAAAAACTTTGGTTGAACCCCATGAAGAAAGACAACATGGCTACCACAAGAGTCCTGATAAGATGCAATCAGGTCATATACCGGCCTCCATATAAACCAATAAAGGTCCAATATCAAGCGCATTACAGTGATGTGGGTGAAAGACACCTGAGGTAAAGGGACAAAAACCATTTCTGAAAACAGCTGGATTTCATTTGAGATTTGTAACATCAGTGCCATTGTATCAGACTGATATGACAAATGTTTTATGTTCAGGCTGTATAAAAATAAGATTTTGCAGTCTGCCAAAATCAAGTTTTAATTTTCTATTCATTGGTAAAGCAATGAAATCAAATTCCTTACAGTTAAATGCAGCAAAAAAAAATAGCTGCTGTCCAAGAACCACTGCTTAGGGTTCAAATCAGGCACTGTTTGATGAATGAACGAGTACGCAGACTTAAATCTTAACCAGTATTTTGGCCAAATTTTGATGATTTTTGAGGAACTTTGATGCACTCTGCGCTCAAAACTTATGGATGTTCAATACCCAGCCCAAAACCAGAAAAACATTGAGATTTGTTCTGATAAATGCCAGCTTATTAATCATCATGCCTGTGGTTTTGAAAACTCACTTTCTGAGAGTTCAGGTAGTATGGGTCCAGATCCTCCAATGGTACCGCCACCATTCCTTTAGGGATGTCCCCATAGATGTAGGGCAGACTCTTCCCAGCCTCCAGGTCGCTGTTGGGCTTGGGTTTGTTCTCATCATCGTCATCGCGGTAGCTGCTGTCCTGCTTTGGTGGCTTCTTGTTTTTCTCCTCATTGATGCGCAGCTCAAGGGCCACCAAAGATTCCGGTTTAAACTTCTTGAAGCTATCAGGTCCTGGCGGTGCAATAAGGGGTGCAGCCATGTTTTCATCCTGCAGCTACTTGGTCTTTAGTGTGTACCATCCACAGTAGCAGCTCTGCAGGAAAAGCACACAGACAGAGAAAGTCAACCAAACGTCCACAATTTCTCAACACTTGACTGCTTTCCTGGCATGTAAAGAAGGTAAACACAAACTGTTCTTTGTTACAGTCTGTTCATACAGTTAAACAGAGCTTTTCAGCAATCACAATAAACCCCATTGGTCTGAAAAAGTTCAGACTAATAAAGCGGGGGAAAATAACTAGTGTTATGATGCTATATGTTTATGCATGTGAAAATCACAGATTTTGTTGCACAAGAATGTAAAATTTCATAAGGATCTTGATCAAAATAATATTTAATAAATAAAGTACTACAAAAAAAGGTTTTCCTCATCTTCAGGTTTCTTTTTATCTGCATTATTCATGTCTTCCTTTCTTAATGCCCCAAATATTTGATAGTAGTATCTTGGGCAGGATTTTCATCTCTTGGTCAATGGGCAGTGAATTATCTTTTTTAATCATTCATTATTCACAGTTACAAACAGATTTCAAGCCTCATACCTGCCACAGAAACTTTTCTTTTGTGTAAATGTATAGATCTAGAAACATTTTTAATAAAAACGAAAAATAAATTAATGTTTTGTTCACACCTGTACAGACGCAGATGACAATCTGAAGCTCAAAGCTTCAGATTTTGGAGTAGAGTTTTCCTTTTCAGAACAAACCCTCCTCTTTCCCTCCCTTTCTCCCTGTCTTTTCCCTTGTCAGGCATGCAATATAATAGAAGAAGCAAGCATTGAAATCAGTGTAAGGAGACAGTTCTCAAAAATGTCTCCTTAAACTCCTTAAACTGTTCAGATGTAAATTAACTTTTGGATTGTGAACCAGTTTTGCACAATTATTATGATACCCATAAGCTTTGCCAAAGAAATTATGTAGTCACAATATTTGGTAAGACAATCCAAGCTTTTTTATGTTCTGCTTCATTTACTGCAGACAGTGTTGAAAATCTAAGTCTGGATACAACTTGTAAATCAACTCAAGCAGTGATTTTTAAATTCAATACATTTATATCAAAAATATCACATGTGACGTATATATGTCTGTCAATATGTCAGTGATGCCTAACATTAACCTGATTATACAGACAATTAGAGAAATGTCAGTCCAGCTTTCATATATCTATACAAGAGAACAACATAACTGAGCACTTGCTGGGATGATGAGCCACATGTCGGAATCTAAAGATGAAAATAATTTAGCAACAACCCAGTGTTTAGTACTTTACAGTCAAGAATAGGTGTGGATACCTTTCTCATTTTCATTTGAACTAACAAGGTACAGATGCCCAGTACCTGGGAATGGGTATCAATACTAAAGTTTACCAATTTTCAGTACTTTTGTCTGTGTTTGCAGTTATAAATGTTAAATTGTTTCAAAACCAAATCTAAAAAAATTCAATAAAAAATAACATTTACTTAACACTTTTTTCTAAATATATAAACTTATATAAACAGATACATCATGACAACATTGACTGTTTGTGCTGTAACATCATGGTTGTTTCACAGATTTCCTCAGCATGAAAACCCTTCACTAAAGTTAACTACAGCTTAATAAATAAACCATAACTGTACAGTGTTTTTCCTGAATTATGCATAAATTAATACTCAGCTCTACCTATTCCATGCCCATGTCCATGTCCAGCATGGACAAGTGCCTATTCTTCCTTCCCTCACAGTAACAATGATGCGTTTAGGGACTGAAACATGGTACCGTTTGATTTTACATGAATTGCTACTTTGTACTACTGATGGAATTTGTTCGATAGCTATAAAAGAGTGCCCATTTCATTTCAGTACCCATCCCTGGTTTAAATATGATTATGTTTGTTTGAGTAATTATTTTTTCATACTTGTGAATGGTTTTCTCTTTTTTCATTTATATTCCATTGTCATACAAGGACTTAATAATGATTAACACATTTGTTCAGGGACATTTACAGGCAGATACATCTATTTTTGTGCTCTGTAAAAATGTATGAGGGCCCACATTTTTCCTCAACATTGGACACACTTTCCAGGACATCTATTTAAACCTCTGACATGACAGAAACCCATTTGAGGATCATATACTCCTTTTAATTTTTTGATCAGCAGCAGAAAGGCTGAACACAGAAAGCCCAGTAGACTTAATGGCTGCATGACTCAGTAGGGCCTTTCATCATCAGTGCTGGATGAAAAATAGTGTGATGATTATATGACAACCGTTTTGGACATTTGATCAATATACTGCTGTTAGATAGTGCTGGACAGGTACTCTATGACTATATGGCCTGAAATATTCCACGTTGTGGATCATTATCAACATGTAACCCTGATTTCAGCCTCAGGAGGAGGGGGTGGTGAATTTGTCTTAAATCAGCCATGTCTATATCACAAAGCCTGTCACTTCCCACTTCCTCTCTTTCATAATACAACATTATATACACTGGTCGTGCAAAGCTGCTATCACACAGCAAACGCTCTTTAAACACACAGATGAAAACATGCAGCCTGTGAGCCAAGACGTCTGTTTTAAAATGGACCCCGGAACCTCTCAGTCACTGGGCCTTCTGCTGCTCTGCTGGCGCTGTCCGCTTCAGCACCACATGAGCGCGCATGCACACACACATGCACACGCACTTACATATGCATGAACAAAAACATACAAGGATGATTAAAAGAAAGAAATCATACGCAATCGTCCTGTACTGTAAACTAGGCCTTCTCCTTTACTCGACGCCTGCAGGCCGCCATCAGTTTATCCTTCAATTCCCTTCAGTGTCTCCAAGTCACGGTGACAGCCTGCGTCTTCGTCCTGTGCCATTATCAGAGATCCTGATTTATGAAATCATACCCTGCTAGAAAGATCAGGCCCATTCAGGCGTCTCCTCAAGTCACTTTCTCCTTTTAGAAGACATGATGAGAAATGGCGACTTGTTTACCAAAGCTGTTAATTGAGAAGGAGGGCCTGCAGACGCCATTATGTGCGTATTTCGCCTAATAAACTGGATTTAGGAGCCGGGCACGATCACAGGGAGAGAGGCAGGTTGTACTGCGCATAGAAGTGGCCCAACACCACAACCAAATTGGCCAAGGCACCATTGGTGCAGTGGGTGGCTTGTATGGAGAAAATGTCACGCTGTGGCAAAAGCTACACTGAAAATGCCATATCCACAAGAGAAACGTCGAAACATCGATATGAATAATGGCAAGATATTTATTCTTGTTATTCAGAATATATTAGGTCAAATGCCATCATTTTTTCCCTGTGACATTTGCGCGTTTTTCCGCGTTGCCTTGAAGGATCTGCACCACACCCGTGAAGCCATGTCGACTGCCAAATCAATAAGGGCTCTATGCATGAGATATCCCTGAGAGTGAAGCTGCTCCAAGTAAACACACAATCTGCATTCAAGACGAGATGTGACAAATAGGACGACAAGGAGACGACCGGGATGATGCCACGCCAAAAATCACCCGGAGAGATGTAAATTTCTCAGCCATTGATGGTTGAAGGAGGATCAGGTTACTTACATGGCACCAGCCCCTTTCCGAAGACTCATGGTGTTTTCAGTGAATCATCCTCAAGTCCATTGGGGGTGTTATACAAAAAAAGCCACCAATATTTGGGGAAATGGTTCGGAATGTCTCCTTTGGGCTGGAGCAGTCAGACTGCGCCCTTAAGGATGCCTACCCCTAACGAGGCATTTTCTCTCGCCAATTCTTGAAAAATGCTCGATTAAGAAGTGATTAAAAAAATAACTTTCCATCGATAACAATCAGTTGATCATCTGTTTATTTTCCAAGCTCTTGTCCAGTCGAAAGATGCTCAGCAAACGCAGACACCCTCTTCCATTCCTCTCCGAAAAAAAAGACGCGGGGCAGTGTGCAGCTCTGCGACATTTACGCAAGGATACCGACGGAGAGAAAATCTGCCCTCACCTAACAACACATGCACCGAGCTCTCAAACGATTAAAAATGAAAGGTACTCACTTTATTAACGTTACAATGAATCCGGAATGCCGTGGCAGGACTGCAGATGTGGAAAAGATTGGGGAGAAACTGCGGTTGTCGCCATATTGTTGCTGCTATCTTCCCCCTCAGCGCGAGCAGTTTCCCTGCATAATTGATGACTCTCAGCAGAATGTAGGGGAGTGTCGGCAAGTGCGCTTGGCAAAATCCTAAAGGTCATTTAGGCCTGCAGCCTTTACACCCCCCTGTGTGGTTCATAAAATAAAGACTCCCAAGCTTGGAGACGAGCCTGGATGAGATTGTACACAAAAAAAAGATGCGCAAGGTTTTTTTTTTTCAGACTGAATGCGTTGACTCATGTGTGTTCAGCAGGGTGAATTTGAAGAGCAGTATTTTATTGGTTGTCAAGTTTGAGACACAGAAACACATTTTGGGAGAAAACATTTCAACATGTTTAAGTTAAGTTCTTCAATCAATCCAAAAAGTCAGGACTGTCAACTAAAATTTAGTAAAAAGAGTGTTTTATGTAGGGTGCAGGATTTATTTTGACCATATCACTAAGATTCTGTCACAAACATAAAAGCTTCATATTCAAGGAACCAAAGTATCCAATCTGAAATACTTTAATTTAGTCTTATTGATCATATTTCTGCCCGACTCCTTTTCATTTAATATTGAATTAATATGCAAGGAGTCAGCTCTTAATCTGACCACCTGCCTCTTGTTTTCTACTGTTATGTAATATCTGAGTGAGTGAGAGTGTGTATGAATGAATACAACCAGAGTAAATGAAAATCTTAAAATAACTCACTTTCTATTGACTGTGTGCCAACTTTCCTGACTTATTTTGAGACAAAAACTTGTTTTCTTTTGCTGAGCATTTGTCAAAGGGAACCAAAGATGTAACTCCACCTTTTGATGTGGTGAAATGAGCTTTGAGAGAGAGCTCTGTGTATTAAAGTGCTAATACTTTATCAAGAGTAACCAATCACTATATACATTTGTAAAATGGTGACACTTAGTTTGATTTTTTTTTATTTTTTAAACACATCTGGTTATTTCTTCTTATTAACTCAAAGAAGTCACACTGACTGTATAAAGGTAATACCTTCGTTTACAAAAGCCAGTGTCGAGGAATTCCCTTAAAGGGGAAGTCAAGACTTGTGGTTTCCGAGGATAAAGACTCCATTTCCCATGAGCACTTGCACCCACTGTTGTGAGTATGTGACTCATACCCAAGCGGCAACCTCTGATCTGAAAATATGAGACAACGCAGAAGTGCTAAGATCTGTTGTTTGTCGAGTGTCCGCTTGAGGCTGGCTCTGGAAGTACCAGAGGCCAGATGCACACCAAGCCAAAGAAAGCAGAAATTAGCATGTTTACAGCCTGAATGAATGGAGATCAGACTTTTTTAGCACCAAGTTTCTTTGTACAAGACAACTTTTGACCCGATACAAAGAGACGAGGTAGTGCATTTATAACAGTCACATAGCGCTATTGTTTGTAATGTGACAATAAGCAACTCTGTAAACTTACTTTGTATCGCAGTTTGGCAACCGGCTACATGCCCTCAACTTGCAATGCTTGTGGATCCTTGTTATGCCCTGCGAGTGGTCATCTACAAAGCAGAGCAAATATAACTTCACTCTTCATTCTCTTTATTGATAGACTCTTAAGCTTAAACAGAGCTCTGTGGCATAACTGCTGCATGTGGGTTACAATGTACATTATCAAAAATACCTCAACTCATGTTTTAGCCTCTAGCCTGTGCTCTATCACTCTCATATCTTCTTAGCTTCCTTCTGCTCTTTGCCCTTTGTTCTTTTAACAGTCCCGCGCCAGTTTAAGTCATCCATCCATTTTCTTAACCATCTATCCTACTATTCAGGGTTGCAGGTGGCTGGAGCCTATCCCAGCTGTCATTGGGCGAGAGGCGGGTTGCACCCTGGATTAGTTGCCAGTTAGGGGTGACATAGACAAACAACCATTCACGCAAACACTTACACCTACGGGCAATTTAGAATAATCAATTAACCTAACGTGGGCATGTTTTTGGTCTGTGGGAGCTAGCCGGAGTACCTGGAGAGAACCCACACAGGCAAGTGGAGAACATGCGAACTCCACACAGAAAGGCCAACCATGCCGGAACGGGGAATCAAACCAGCAACCTTCTTACTGTGAGGCTAGAGCGCTACCCGCTGCGCCACCATGCAGCCCCAGTTGAAGATATTTCAACATGATTATTCCAAGAAATAATTCTCAGTAGGGATGCACCGATACCAATGTTGGTGCCGATACCACGCTGAAGTACTCGTAAAAGTACGTCAAATACTACAATGAGTACCAGTTAGAGCAAATTGGCTTGTCATTGGATCCAAGGTAGAGGACTGCTGACTGTTAAAATGTCAGAAACATGTGCAGGTGCATCATGGTCTTCATTTCATTTGATAAAATGAGTGAATGAGGACATAAAGAATCTCAACATCACATTAGAAGTGCAGTGACGTTACCAAGTAGTCAGATCAGTACTTGGTATCAGTGGGTACTCAGATCTACTTGTACTTGTACTTGGTTTGATAAAAAAAGAGGTATTGATGCTTCCCTAATTTTCAGCAGAGGAAAACACAGATCTCTCTTTTCACTACTAAACTTTCTCAGCTGGTGTGCCAAAAATCAATCAAGTCTGACCAGATAGGGAAGCTTGGAATTAACATTAAGAAATGACTTTTTTTTAGTGCTGATAATCACATTTTAAATTGGGGGTTATGATCTGGCATATAGCTAGATATGGGATCTTTTTCAAGATCACTTAGAAAATCGTCACTGTCCCTTTAAAGTCAAATTTGCCAGTGGTTTAAATAACTTTGGGTTTGACTGTATTAAAGAAATTCACAACTGATTGAAAACGCAGTTATTGCCATCCTGATTTGGTTGCCCAGGGGTTTAAATGGGAGCAATAGGGAACCCCTGAGCTGCCACCAGTTTGGTTGTCGCCATCTTCTGGGGGAGTAGAGGGTGTAGCTGTAGGGGAGAGGAGTTAGCAAAACAAACAAACAACCAACAAACCGTTGGTAAGGTAAGCTGAACACTTAGGTACGGGAAGTGGCTGCAGGTAAATACAACCCTAAAGAGTTACTAAAAAATCACACTTACCAACATAAATTAAGCACTGACGTCTTCGAAGGCCAGTTCGTGGTTTAACGACACGTCACACGAGGCATCAAAGTAGAACTTTCCCCGCCGAGGGTTTGTGGTCTATTTGGTCATTTTCATGAAGTAGGTCGAAAAGTTACTCTCAAGTATCACAGAATAGAGAAGTCGGGTTTCTCGTGGACAGGCGACTCAAAGTGTACCCGCCTGCCCGGGGGGCGGGGGTGTAAAAATGTAACAATTTCAGTTTTCACTCTAGCTGTTGTAAAATTGATGTTAAAAAAGCTACTCACACCCTGGTAGTAAAGTAATGTGCTCAAATGTAGAAACAATGGTCTTAATTTTCAGAAAGTAAATTTCTAGAACATTATAACTTTTTGTACTAAAATGAAGCAAACCAGAATTATATTAGAAATGCACTGGTTACAAGAATATTATTTCCTCATTGGAATTTAACTTTACTTGGATTGAGTACACTATTTTGTACAAATACTTAAATTTATATTAAGCATGTTTATATAAAATATACCAATACTCCACTTTTTTCCATTTAAATTAGATGGAGAAATGTTTTTGTGATTCAATCCACGTTGACCCAAAATTGAAGCATTGTGATTTTCCTTTCCAAACTGTATTAATTCAGGAGACCAGGCTATTAACTCGCTCCTTTACTTATATTTGTATACAGGTCTGTCTGCAGAAATGTGTTTCAGGGTTAACTGGACTCATTAGGGTTTATTTATTTTTCCCTGGTGTCCAGCAAAAACAAGAACAGTCAAGTACAGAAATACTTCATAAGAAAACTCCTGTCTCTGTGTGTTTACTTTCTGCCTGCTGCCGAACAGATTGCAGGAAACTCAGTCAGAGCTCCATGAAGGTGTCATGTTTAAAAAGTGTGGACCCCTGGGATGAGTTACCTCGCAGGTTTGCTTTGCCAGAATCAGCCAGGTTTGCCAGGTTTACAGGTTGGCAGAAGACGAGTCAGGCAGCATGGGTGTCTGCCGCACAAAAACTGACCATCAGATTGGACTGATCTTAGATCTGCTCCATCCTGTTCTGAAACACACAGACAGGAAGTCTGTCAGCAGTAAATATCACTGATGTTATCAGATGTTTGCAGGCTTGTAGCCATCTGGACTAAGTTATTTTAGCTTTTTTGTTTTAATGCCATAATCCATCAGAGACTTCTTCCTGTTCAAACTTGATTAATGGCCTCTGAAACCTGCCAAGTTGTTTCTCACAAGAGACCTCTGTATTTGTCTCTTGTCAACATGCTCAGACTGTAAGTGCACAAAGCAGGAGTATACAAAATAAAAGAGAGGTAAAACACAAGTCAGCAGGTGTAAAGTATTCATTTAACAGCATACTGGATTAACTGTAGACAAGACAGACATCTGTATTAACATTTGAAAAGAAAATTAATGAATCATATATTACAAACATAAAACAAAGAAAGTTTAAAAAAGACTTTCTATTTGCATCCTCATATCTTTTATATTGCTAAGCCTCTTCTGTCTGTGTTATTATCCGCAGAAAGAAGACTAGAGTCAGTTTGGCCTGATTAAAGATAAATACTAAAATTGGATCGCAGATAAGTTGTATTGTATGTCTGTTCTTTGAAATTAATGATGTCATGTTCCATGGGAACCAATCAGGATCTGGAAATTTGGAGTCTGGAAAGTGTGGAGTCCGAATTTTGTGACAAGTAAGAGACTGTTACCACGTAGACACCACTGTCCTTCAAACCAAACTTAAATCATAGTTGCTGCTCTGAGCAAAGCTAAAAAATATTGCATTGTGCGTGCTGCACAAGAGTGTAAGAACTCAATGTATGAGGACTTAACAGACCAATCACCCTGGTGTCACAGCTGAGATACACCAAAATCACAAGCAAACAAAAATAACCAATTTCCAGTTTTCACTTCATAGTTAATATCAGAATAATGCTTATTTCTATTTACAATAATTGATGCTACTTCCTAAAGAAACCCCTTGAAACAGAGCTCTTGGGGTTTGTAAAAGGTCTAAAGGCTCATTCATAGCTCATCAGCTTTCAGGTCTGGCCGCTGAGACAAACTTACTATAAGCAGACACGACTTGAATTATCAAGAAGTTTTCTTCAGAGAATGTGTTTTTAGTTTCCAACTTATTCATGAACGCTTTTTTATTTACTTGCTCTCAAAGTTTAACTTCTAAATATAATGCAGTCTGAACCTCATTTGATGGTAGGGTAAAAGGCTACTTTGAAAAATACACCGAGAGTGATTGAAACATAAGGGATGTTTACATGCTACAAGGTGGTGGCACTGTTCATGTAACAACAGAAACATTCTTATGTGATTCCCTTCATCTCTTTATCAAACAGCCAATTGTTTTTAATATAAAATTGTAGGATGTGATCATTTGTGCATTAACATGGATAAGATCTGAAAAAAGTAGGCTGTGACATCATCAATGTCTATTTTTAAGTTTTCAGCTGTAGTCTGACCACCACCTGGTGGTCATAAGTTGTACTTGTGTTTTCATTCGGCAGCTGATTCCTGAAGCTTCTAGAAAGTAAGAGAACATAACAGAAGAATTTCTGACAAAGGATTTTTTATTTGACATGAAACACATCCAATGACAGTGTGACAGTGTTTTTGTCAAGTAAGACATGTTAGAAGTTATCGCACCGTTGACAATTTCAGAATGTCTTTGCTGCAGCTCGACAATGCATAGTGAACAGACAGTCGTTGAGGTATACATTGTGGGCCCTTGAGTTTTTATTTTTGAGTGAAGATCCAAATTTTATAACCTCACATGTTCTATTACATTTTGTGCTTGGAATAACTATGGAGGTTTGAAATGCATGTTGTTAAGCACAACACCAGAACCGAAAAGACTGAAATAAATATTAGAAATTGAGATGGCAGATATGTCGAGTTGCATTGTCCAAGATGAGAGCTTTCATCAGATATCAGTGCTGATGAAAACAAGGAAAAAAGATTCAGAAATGAAGCAGTGAGATGTTTCCAATGTTGGCATGGAGAAGGAATGAATTATTTTCACAAAAAGGGCATCCAGGAAGAAAGTCTCTATGATATGACATTGGAGGACAAAAGTCTGTCAACTTTTCTTTATTAAATAGCACCAATGTCTATTGAAAAGGCTTGAAGGCCAACATGAAATTATAAAACTTTATTAAAACTTGTCGAAGTGAAACAGCGGCAACAAAGCAGTTATCACACACAGTAGCTCAGAAGCTTCACTTAAGTTTCTTATGAGTAATTGTAACTTGCTCAACATACTGGCTCCAAACATGTCATCAGTGGTTTATTGATGTGCTATTTTGAAGTCAAACCAGGCTTTTTCAGAGGAAATGTGCAGTTAAAAAAAAAAAAAAAAAAAAAACAAACAAATCAGAAAAAGACAATGAATTCCCTATAAAATAAATCTGATTCCAATTTTTAAATGGAAAAATTCAAATACAGTGGAGGCGACAAAAAAATGACAAATAAAGAATGCTTCAATAATCTGGGATCTTATTTTTTTTATACAAAAGACAAACCTTGTTGCACCAGAAAAGCCAAATATCACTTAAACAAACACACATTCACACACACTCCCTCACTCCCTCATGGACATACACACACATATAAAATGATATCGGGAAAGTGCACATTGTTCCTGCCAAAATAATCTGAAACCTGTTTTTTTTTTCTCTTTTGAATGTGATAAATTAACAATGCAGAAAAATGCTATCAAGTATGAAAGATCAGTCAAGTTTTGATGGAAAAAGTTCATATCCATGTACACATTAACACCAGTAATACAGTATCTGACCTCTAAAATACAGTTTACAGACAATAGCCTTAACCTCTTTTATTACCTCCATTTTTAATAGGAGGATTTAGCATTTTTAAAACCACGGGCTGATAACTGATTGTTATTCATCCTTAATGTTTTTTTAAGGTTTTTGACATTCAGAGAGATTGGGTTTGATGGATTTGATGAGATGAGAAAGGCATGACAAAAGTCTTCGCAAAAGAACAAAACAAAGCCCCCTTCCTTTTAAAAACATGACATGAGCAAGTTTTCAGCTGATTTCTCCAGTGAAAATAGTGGCATAGTTTTTAATTACACCAATGATAGTTCAGCTGGAAATGAAAGATTATGCATTAAAAGCATTAAAGTTCCACAGGTTTTGTAAGGCAAAGTTCTGTCCTCTATCTTCATATTTTGTTTGTAAGAAATTCAACAGTCCATCATCGTTAAAATGAAGTTGGTGCAATAAAAAAGGCACTGACCTGCCTTCTGATGATCTACACTGATCTAATTAACTGTGATGCTAACATACAAGAAATGTGCTTTTCTTTGCTTTATCGGACTGAGAGCTTTGAGCTCACTTACGTTCAAGTTAAGAAATTCTGAATCATCGAGTCAAACTACAACGAAGAATAAAAATCAAAACATCTCAACCCAGTTTGAATGTTCACTCCTGTAGTTTTGAAGGATTTCAACATATAAAAACTGACAAGCAAACAGTGTTGGCCTGGTTGTGAAACCGTCGATGTTTGAACTTTCCCCCATTCACGCCACTTTTCTGACTTGAAAAAAAAAGTAGGAATCTAAATTGTTGGAAAAATACAGTGAATGGAAGAGCAAAAAACCTGCATTTCTGCAAGAGTCCGTTTCAAGCTGACCAAACCAAACAAACCATCATGGACTTCATATGTAACTCAACTTACTGCAGCCTGAATCAAGAAGTGTTACTCTTTCCTTTCCTCATTACTTTGTGACAGCCATACACAGGGTGAGTTTTATTGGTTATTCAAACTTGTCTCCTTTGATTATATCAAGGCAAAGAGACATGTTCAATTGGACATACGTGCGTTTACCAGGGAATGCTTGGCTGTGAGTAGAAGTCAGCATTTCCAACACAGCAACCAACATATTCAGGCTCCAGAAGCCTTCAACAGAAACCAACAGGTAAGGTAACCATCCATGTTTTGCACAATGTAGTTTCAGGGGTTGAGAAAACTCAATCTATTTATCGAGACCAAGCGATGTGGTTAAGGAGAAATCTTTGAGAAGAGTTTTTCCATGAAAACCATAATATGTTCACCTAAGCTGTTTTTTCACTTTCTGACAGCAAACTGAGGTTACCTTCACTCCAAATTAACATGTGTACTCAAATGCTTCATCATTTCACCAGCAAATTTGTGCTTTAACATACTTAATTCGTACTTCACAATTACAGGAACTAGCTAATGATCCAACTTCTACTCACACGGATCCTCTACAAGTTGAACATACAGAATCCCTGTGTGGTTAATTTTGGGAATTTGTTGTAACATATGATTGCTGAGAGCCTGCTTCTTGATACTGAGATATCTATATCTGGTAGGAAGGTGATATGTTCGGTTCTCTTGCCTTTTATTTGAGCTGCACTCGCTACTGGCACTGTTTAATACTGATGTGGACTTGCTTCGGTAAAAGCAGCAAACATGAGCGGCTGTCCCCCAAGAGGCAGTTGAGACAGGAAGTGGCCTCAGATGCGAGGACTTAAAGTGCAAGAGGGGATATTTCCAGCTCCCCTCAGCAGTTCCAGTGCACAATCCTGCCTTCAAGATACAAGGGGGATAAAAAGAAATTATCAACAAGCACACAAAGATGAATGGATGTAAAACCAAGGAATGGAAGGAGGGGGTTTCTTTCTTTGACTCAATTTTGTTATTAAAAATGTACTTCAAAAAACATGACATGGAGCGGTGAGGAAGTAATGGAGAAGATTGAGATCACATTTTCTCCTTATGATAAATGGACATAAAATAGAGGAGAGAAAGTACCCTTCCTCCTCTTCGGTAATCTAGTGAACCTGGTCTGCAGTGATTGAGCAGGTGGAAGCAAAGAGGGATCAGAGAGGGAAACATGTCTCATCACAGTGAGAGTACTGCACTCTCTTTCCTACATTGTTTGGTGTTTTTAATGTCTGGTAATAATCTGAGGTCTAACACTGCAGGGTCACTTCTGAGCGCACCAGTGTGTCTTCCTCCCTCATGTCTGTCCTCAGAGCCTGGCTCAGCTTTCTGCATATGTTAAAAGAGGGCTATCACATGTTGTAGGCCACGTAGATGGGGTCCAGCTGGTCTGCCAAGAATGAGTCCCGTAGGTGCATCCTCTGCTTCTCTCCTCTGGAGTTGATGGGAATCACCCCGGGATCCACAATGACCACCACTCCAACGATGAGGTGGTGCTCCTCCAGGACCACATTGGTAACCAAGGGGACCAGGTCCAAGGCCTCCTGCTCTGAGCCGCTCAGCTCCGCCACAACCACCAACAGGTTGGTCCATGTAAACACAGCACTGAGGAAGAATAGGAGTTCAGTCATTTGATTCCATGAACTACACCTTTAAAAAACATTTGCTTATATCTTCCATCATTTTCCACAATCTCATTAATTTCTTTAACACCTTCATCTGCTGCATTCCCAACAAGAGTATTTCCAATCTGAATGTAATGGATAATTGTGAGAGAAAAGACAAGTTCCTTGGCCTTCCTATCAGATATGATAGAGGTGACACATGGAAAAACAACTTTGATTTAAAGGAATAATAAATCTCATTCATGTGATGTCTGTGTCTGACACCGTCATCGATGAAACTGGGGCTGAATGATTTACAGAAATAACTGAACTGCATATAAGATAAAAATATAAAGAAATAACTTTTCACTCTTTGTTTGACACTTATAGGCCATGTTTGCTACCTTCTGACCATTTTCCAAGTTTTCCTGCCAATTTTTGCTGCATTTTGGCCATATTTGCCACCTTTAACTTATTTTTATTGCTACTTCTTGCTGTTTTGGCCACTTTTCCCCAATTAGATTGTTGCTCTTGCAAAGGTATTTTTCAACAATTTTGCTTTGGTTGAGCAGGGTGGAATAACACTTGTGTAGAACATAAAACATCTACTACAAAAACATTTTACCTGGTATTCTAACACATCTGAGGTTAAAAAAATTAATGCACTTCCTGTGATTAGAATATTGCAGCAGGCCATATTACGATTTATTCTAAATTGCGATTAATTGTGCAACCCTGGCTGAAACTATGCAAACATTAGTGTTGAGGGGCATCAGTTGGCTGTTAAGGTGGGCGCTTCGTGTGCAAGAAATGTAGTCCTTGTTACAGCGATCGCTAATTTGACTTTGCTGCCTGACATTATCTACTCTTTACCTCCATAGTTCATTTTCTCTTCATCAGTCCTATCCCATAAAGGCAAAAAAGTTCAAACAAATAACTCAAACATGAAAAAATATGGTGTGGCTTGAAAGTAATTCAGAGCAGGGTTACAGTTTGATAGACTCGAAAGTGAATGTCAGGTTTGGTTGGCTTCACTCAGAAACAGCTGTTCCTGAAATGGAAACAAGTACTTGCATTTTCATGAAATTCATAAAATCATGTCTTCAACTCAGTCTAAGTACTTCTGCTTGAAAAAGAAACTCAATTTTGCCTCGTCTACATACCCTGAAAATAACCAGTACTAATGAGAGGCTCACCTTTCTGCAATGCTGCGGTGGGCTCGGGACACAGACGTCTCAATGTCAATTGGGTGATAGCGCAATCCCCTTAACTCCAATGTTTCATCAAGGGAGCCCACAACAAACAAGGCATCATGTCGATCTGAAGAAAGCACAGAAATAAGGATTTGTAGTTGCTTTTTTTCAGAATTGAGTGTTTAAAGGTCAAATTCACAATGAACACTGCTTTACATTAACAGATGACGTTAAACCAAATTTCCACCAGTATGATAAAACTTAACTTTTTCAGATGGTTAATCTGAATATGCAACAACATAGATAATAATAAGAAATATCTGCCTCTCAGCATTGCCATCTGAACATCAATATTTCAACATTAGATTCTTCAAATACTCATCGCTACATTATAATAGGACAATGTTGCTGTTAACGTATTATGTCATGATACCTTTTCAAAGATCCAACGGAAGAAGAGGCTCAAAACAAACTGATTTCATCCTTTTAAAACTGTCCTCTTACCTCCACTTGCATCAAGTAGCTCTGTTCTCTTGATAAAGCCCAGGTAGCCCGTCCTGGCCCAAAGAGTCTGGGGGTCCCCAAAGCTGAGTCTAGTGTTGAAATGATCTGCCTGTAGACTCTCTTCCCCGTAGATGGTGTAATAGCCGCTGGCGCTGTGTGGGCTGTTTACCCAGATCTGAACAAAAAAAAAAAATTGACAGAAGTAGATAAATGATATTTCTGGATTTTTTTTAATTTTTTAATTCTTGAACTTCAAAAGGGTTTCCACCAAAAGTGATTTAAAATACCCTGAATTATTTTGTCTACTCACCTCTCCCAGATGTGAGTCTCCCAATGGGCCTCTGGTCTCTGGGTTGACAATGATGACTCTAACTCCTGGAAGAATCTTTAGGGAATAGATGTTAGAAGGTTTAGTTCTTATTTCATTCTTCTTTTGCTCTTGCTCTGTGGCCAGTGCAGGATAACATACTAAGTGTTTCAAGTTTGTAATCAGTACTTACAGTGCCAGACTCCATAAGAGGAAGACTCTGCGGTGCACCTCGTTCTACCAGCCTCACCCTGAAGAACATGAGACAGCTTGTTAAACATTCTGTTCGATTGTAGTGACACACCGTTGTTTGCTACATTGCCCATATCGCATGGTTGTCATTGTTTCTTGTCTTACCTGTCGTGCCGCAAAGACTTCATGTCAACATAGACAGTGGAGGGGTCTGGACCAGCAGTGCCCTGTAAGAAAAAAAAAAAAGATTTTCATACAATTTTAACATTAAATATACAGAAAAGTAATGAGAAAACAATTATGTGTCTGAGTGAAACTGACTTGCAGGCAGATGGCCAGGTTGACCCTGGAGCCAAAAGCGGTGCTGACAGCACGCGGCGACAAACCGAGATCTTTGAAGAGCTTGGAGAAAGACTGTGTCAGAGCAAGGCGAGGACGCTCCTCTGCTATCACAACACAGCTTCGCACGCACGACAGATTCAGACCCCGAGCCTGGAGATACACAGCAAAGGATGGTTCACATTTGGAACACTTCAGTGTTAACTGAGCCGGACGGAAACAGAAACTCAGAGTAATGACATTTTTATCCAAACACAATTAGGATCAACCACACAAAGTATTTGGAAAGGAAAGACAAAAATAAATCACTGGTCTAGTTACAAGAACTGACAAGCTGTGGCATGGTGTCAGAGCAACTGATTTTTTTTTTAATTTTTATGACAAAAAAAAAAAAAAGAGAACACAAAACTTGCCTCTGCTAGTGTAACCATTAAGTGCAGGAAAAGTGAAATTATGCACCAAAAAAACATTTGAAATGATTGAACTAGACAATTGTGCAAAACAAAATCTCTGCAAGAAATTACATTCCTGTGCAGGAGTCTCATAACTTTGCTGTTATTGTTGGAGTAAAGACAGAAATAACAGAGCAATATTTTCAAAAGTGAACACATCCTTCTGGGTTATTTTGGGAGCCTAAGAGCGTGATTCTGACCTTCAGTATCTCTGTCTGGGTGCCCAGGCCTTTGGTGCAGAGCTCCATGACAGAGTAGGAGCAGAAAGTGTCTCTGATCTTATATTGACTGAGCGTGCTAAGCCACAGGGGCAGGGAGCACTCCAGCTCCAAGGGAGGGATAAGGATGGACTGGTGACCTGAGTAAACACTTAGAAAAATACACAAAATAAATAAATCAATCAATACAGAGACACTGCTACATTTACAAAGAGAGGTTAAACATGACATTTCGTCTTCCTGTGACTAAACATTGTTTTTTTTTACCTGGAGAGGCACCACAGAACAAAGCCCAGGCCACAGTACGGATCCAGGCAGATGGCTATTTGGCGTGAAGAGTAGAGCTCGCACTGCAGCTTGATGGAGCGGCACAGAGTACTGATTGCAGCGTGAGACATCTGATAGGAAACAGAAAAATACACTTTGTGCCTGAACAGAATTTCACAATATTAACAAATGCAACACGAGCTCTTGTGTTGGAATTAATAGAGAGACATGCTATTTTTGTCCTGTGCAAGTTAAGTGTGGTAACATTTCAAGCTTCTTAAGGAAAACATTGATTATGCCAATTTTGTTGAGTGATGATAATTTATGTGTATCAACATCTCGCCAACCCTGAAATTTCTGCATTTTCTACCACCCTCAGTCTTACTCATCAAATCTCTGTCCAGAAATTCACTAGCCCCGTTAGTTATCCCTGTAGTTTGATGTCCTCTTGAAGTCATGACTTTGAAACAAAATGAAGCACTGTAAGTAGCAACCTAGTCACAATAAATAAAGACAACAATTAGTCCTCACACATATTTTTGTAAACCCCAATTTGAGTTTAAGCATTATGTGATCCAAATCTTAGGTGTATTATATTTGTTGAGTTTCATTAAGGGCAGGTTTCACTTAATATTTGTGTTGTATTTAAGCACGACTTGCTGTCAAAATGGCAGTGTCAGACTCTTGTGTTTTGACTCAAAACTTTCACTACCAGAGAGACAAAAAGGAATCTAATGATTACAAAACGTAAACCTCATGAGCTGAAGAAATCATAGATTTTATTTAATCAAAATGGTTGTTTCTTATTATATGTGAGTTTTGAGAGTGTTTTACCTTGACTCCAGTCAACATGCCTGTGGTGGACACACTGAAGTCCAGGTAGGCCAGCATCTCAGCAGTAGGGGGTTTATAAATGTGTGGGGGCCGCTTCCTGGGGAGATCATCTAAGAACATAAAAAAGATTTCATTTATTTTTACTCATAAATCAAAATACAGAATAAACTTTACCGTCATAGCGCTGTTTGTCATCAGCCTGTGCTGCAAACCTGATAAGTTGATTTGTTTCTGTTTGTAAGACTGAAAGCTGCAGGTGCTTCAATGAATGTTTAAAACCCTTCAAGTGAATTATCAATTATTCACAATCCTTTCTTTAAGATATTCAAGACAGCTTTTAAGTTTTATTGCAAAGTAAACACCAAAGACATATTTTCCTGACAGATAAACACTGAAGTCTCAAATTTTTGTTTAACCTGATTAATTCACTCCTTGAGAGTGTGTGTCAGAAAAGCCATCAAGTGAAAATATGGATAAAGTTGGTTACTTTAGATCATGCAAGGCACCAAACCTGTGTCGATGATAGTGGGCCATGTCTTGACGTTGACGCTGGCAGCAGCCTCCCTGGACCTGAGGATCCTCATGAGAGGTTGAGTGGTGAGGATGCAGGCTGCTTTGCTCACCTGTAATACCAAGGAACACAAAAGGAGTTCATTCTTAGACTTTTAATATCACAATTTCTTTCTTCCTGAAAATAAAGGATGTTTGTTTGATATTGTGTGTTGTTTTCTCATTGATGCTTCCAATCCATCTCTACTGGGTTGGCTTCAGTTGTAAGGGTCAGCAGAAGAATTTCTACTGTGAAATTTAATTATCTTTTCATTGTTTGAAACAGAAACAGTGGTACGGAGATTACTTTTGGTTTAAATGACACTGTGGTGCATACTCACATCAATGATCATGCGAACGGTGGGGAGGGTAGCAGCCAGGTTCTGTGGGTGAGGTGGCCTCACAGTAACAGGAATGACCCCCGCATAGAGGCAGCCATAGAAGGCAGCTATCAGGTCAATACCTGCAAGAACAGGAGATGAAGGAGGGGGAGGAGGAGATGAAGCCCTCATGAACTGCACAGAGGAGGATCAAAAACAGGAATCTCCTCATGGAAAAAACAGGAATAAGGATGTGAACTGTTGGTCAGTGTGTACCTGGTGGATAAAGCAGCACCACATTGTCTCCTGTATTGAGGCCTCCTCTCTCCAAAAGGGTTGCTGTGATTTTCTCTGCTCTCTTGTGCAGTTGAGAACATGTGGCTGTGCACACTGCCACCCCCTGCAGGACAGAGGAATAAAGCTGAACTCATACAGTCAAGCAACACAGATCATCATGCATTGTTCTTTAACTAAGACAGTCCAATTTCTGTACACACCAAGACCAATTAAATTATTTGTGTGTGTGTGTGTGTGTGTGTGTCCTACCTTAGCATTGAGCAGCACATATAGGACATGGTCTGGGTCTGTCTGAGCTCTAAACTGCAGAGCCTCAGACAGGAACTGGTGCTGTGGATGAGAACCATCACATGGACTTTATTTTCAAAAATTGGAAAGCTTCTTCAGTGACGCAGAAAAGTTCACAAATAAAGGCCAGCTAGTAAAAGGAAAAAACACAGTCGTCTGGAAAAAGTCAGCACACTTGCCCTTCATGGGTCATCCAGTCCAAAACAAACACTCCTCTCAATGACAACTAATATATTTGTTCATTTCAAACACACAGTGTAGAACAAGAAAACAAAGCACCATTAAAAAAACCTCACAGATGATCTGTGACACATTTGTCCTCTCACATAGAGACACACAAACAGACGCAAATAAAGTCCAGATATTGTTTTTGAGAAAATGTAGGGCCATGCTAAGACCAACTCCACCTGAAAGGAGCCACTAGCAAAACTAACAAGCTATAGGCTGTACAAACAAGAGGTTCAGATGATTATATTTCAGTACTGTGGTAAATAAAAGAGATAAAACAATAAAGTATCAGTTTCCTATAAAGGCAGCGGTCAAGAGACCATAAGACAACACACAAAAAGACAAAAATGTTTCACCAAATGATAAGAAAAGACAAATATATCAAATAACTGGTGACATGAAATCACTATTTATAGCCACCTTTGCAATTAGTCAGACAACAGGCCAACAGTCATATCATGCACACCAGCTGCCTGAAGCCATGCTTCACGTGGGAGCATCACAGAGAACACAGCGAGCAGAGGTGCACACTAACGAGATGTTAGCGACTGTTCATAACCCTGTGCTAGAGGTTTCCATTTAAAACAAGAAACTTTCATCCATTTAGTGCAGATAAATGATTTTCAGTCCAAGAATTTGTTTGGGCAAAGCTGGCGGACAACTCTAGTCTCCAGAGAGTTTGTCCAGGGACACTTCCTACTGGAAGATGTCTGCTCTACTCAAGATTAAAACATGTAACTTAATAGTTTTTGTGTGCTGACCCCAGCTGGACAAGCACCCAAATTGGGAAATCATCTGTGTGACAGGCAAAAGCAGTAGCATTTGAATATCAGGCTAGCACTGCTGCAGACGCACATCTGACTGACAGAAGCAGCAGAAGCAAAGACGGGTTCAGTCAGGTACTGAGCCTTACCATCATGGTGGGCCACATACAGAGCTAAAGCCCAACTCAAGCAAAGTAGAGGTAGAACAACATGAGATTTAGAAATTAGCATCACTTTTTGCTGACTTTTACATGGTTATCTTAACAATGTTAAAAAAGCATCTGACAAGCTGAGATGTGAGATTTCATACTTCTCACTGTAGTCTTATCAATAATTTCTATATTGCCATAAAAAGATTCCAGTAGTAGATAAATTGCTTATAATACAATTCAGCTCAAAGAAAGTCTGTACTACATAGTGACAGAAATGACAGCATTTATTTCATTTGTGTTCAAGTTAGAGTCTTGCAGAGACTACATTTGACACACCACTTCTGAATAACAAAAGAACTTAGAATGAGTCATCCATGGTCACAGCCATCATTAAGGTTGTCTAAGGGCAGAGTGGTCAAAGTTGGGATGAGAGTCTGTGTGGCAAACTCTACCTTTCTGATCAGATCCTGATCCTCCACAACGCC
Source organism: Thalassoma bifasciatum (assembly GCA_008086565.1). Classification (NCBI taxonomy): domain Eukaryota; kingdom Metazoa; phylum Chordata; class Actinopteri; order Labriformes; family Labridae; genus Thalassoma; species Thalassoma bifasciatum. The sequence continues at coordinate 357,345 of RPOG01000249.1, read as the reverse complement.
CAGCTCTCTCCCTGTCGCCTGGGCTATCCGTTTCCCTGCCACCAAGTTCCCAACCAGCATAGAAGCAGGACCAACATCCACTGAAAGGTCACAATGATCACAATGGTCAGTGTTATGATGGCACAACCCCCAATGCTATCAAATAACATATAGAACAGATACTTCTGTCTTTACGGTGATGCTATATCAACATCAGTAGAGGACAGTTGAGTGGTCTACCTGGCTGTTTCTGGCGGGGTTTGGGCAAGTTGGTAACACAGGTGTGTGGGCACATGAGGATGTTGCAGGGGTGCAGGTTTCCCTCCAGAAAATTCTGCTTGGTTTCACAGATGTGGATGCCTCCAAGAGGAGTCTTTGGGAGAGTATTGGCTGGAACGAGGGCGAGGCAGTACAGGCCGACCTGATGGATACTGTCGATGGCCTGCAGAGATAATTTAGTTTAATAAACTCAATTCAGGAGTTCAGTAGGGCAAAGGCTGCGTGTGTGCCCAAACAGAACTGAAAGAATAAGAGGGATACTGTAAATCTGACTTGCCTGTAGAACTCGACTCATCCACTGGAAGCTATCTTCTTCACTGGCATCTGGCCTCTGCTCTGCCACAATCACTATCCTCTCATCATAAAACACTGTCACAGAGAAAACAGCAATCCTGCAAGCAAGACAAAGGATAAATTAGAACCCACATATCTAAGACAAACTCACAGAAAGAGACTGCGGGAAGGAATGAGCACAGTGATGAATATCAGTAATAAAAACACAAAGGGTCACAGGTAGCTGTTGGTGTCTCACCTCCCCCTGTAAACTGTTTTGACAGGCTCCACAGCCAGCGCAGTGGCCACCAGGTCATCTGCATTGTGCCGCCGCCCGCTCACCAGCAGCAGTCCCTCATTTTTCCCCACAACAAATACCAGACTGCCCTGTGGAGCAGACATTGCATTGAGTCAGAAGTTTCCAAAGTCACATATCTTTTAGGCTAATATAAAAATCTTTTTCTTTTTTTCTGTGCATGGATTTACCGGTCCTACAAATCCAAGCAGACCAGTTCGACTGAAGGGAATTTCCCCTATGGGCGCTCCAGCTTGGTTCACAGGAATCACCTGAAAATGCGTGGACAAATCCAGCATTCACCAAGAGAAACACAAAACAGCAAATCTCAATCAGACTTTTTTTTTTTTAAAAACCCCGCAAAAAAACTGATAGTGACTTTGAATCTGCTACAGAGAGATTTGGATATCAAACATAAGTGATGACGATAAAAGAATGATATGATAACAGCATCTCATGAGCCTGTTTTTATAAATTAGGGAAAACTAATTACAGGGGCCAGTGACTTATCACTTAATATCATGAGGTAAGAGATAATTGTTAAAACAAGTGTGGACTGAGTTGCAATGTAACCTCTGGATAAAATCTTAACACACCTCAAATGTGTTCTTGGTGACACCAGGCAACCCATAGTACATGGTCCCTCCGGCCCGAGAATTGATCACAATCTCTCCAATTTCATCTGTCTTGCACAGCTGAGGAGGCCCGTCAGGTTTCACAATGCACATCAGAGCTGAAACACACAAGTATGACAAACTTTGAATCCTCTGGTCAAACATGTATGCTAGTTTTACAGTGCCAATTAAATAGTTGTAGTGACTGACCCCCTGGCATAATGTGGCCCACATCCTGAACCGTGAGAGCTGAGTTCTTGTCTTCGGTGTTGACCCTGATAACCCCATGGCTCAAACCACCCATGGACAGGATAGCCCTGGCTGGTAGAGGAGCTCCTCGAGCACCAGGCCTGAAAAAAAAGACAAAAAACAATCAACCATAATCAAACTGTCAGATGTTAATATGTAGGTAATTTGTCTGATGCTCTGTGTTGTTTGGATGCAACTGGTTTTGTATCTGATTGTTTTTTTCCCGGAACATGTGACAACCCCTATGTGTTACCTGCGAATGGCCACAGTGAGGGCCTCTGGAGAGGTGGCACATGGGCAGATCACCTCAGGCTTCAGACCATGAGACTGAAACACATTCAGGAAGGCATCACAAGATGACACAGACCCTGGATGAAAAGATAAATGAGATTAGGTTAACCAGGGCTTTAATCTGTTTTACAAAGGATGTACATCAGAACTTCTCCTCCCCAAAGAGACCATGTATGGTTTGAAAAAGCGACTCACATGGGTTTGCTCCATCAGCCACAATAAGCATACGTATGGAGGACAGGTTGATATCCCTCTGCTCTTTGTGGGCCATCATGGCCCAGTGGAGATCTCGGCACTTCACCAAGGCCACACGTGCTAACAGAAAGTACAAAAAACGTGTTATGAATATATATTGTGTTCAGTGCTTGTATACCAAATTGATACATAGTTTCCCTGAACAACATGTTGACAATAAATATCTTTTTAATCTAAAAATTCTCATTTAATATCAGCCCTTTAATGTTCTACTTTTGTCTCCTAACTTGATTGATCTTTCCAGTGGGATAAATGTTCTATGAAGAAGAAGAAAAAGATCAAATATGGGAATCCAAGAAAAGTTGGCAAACCTTTGTGAATGTGGACCCTCTGCACCCAGGACATGGGACATGCTTTCATGACGGCATATGGCACCGTGATGGTGTGGATTCTGTTCATGACACTCTGTAAAAGGAAAAAGTGAAAGTTCCAAAATATGTATGCCAAAGTTGAAAACCACAGTAAAAATAATTGATACATTAGCTCTCACCGTTAAGACCCCATGCCACAGGCCCATGTCTTTTTTGCAGTCCAAAACATTGACCAGCGTCTCTCCTACAACAGAAGATACAGAATCTTAAGTATGATCAGCTAAAAGTATAAAATCTGTTAATACTAATGTTTGCATGTGAAATATAAGTAAACAGAATTCCATAATAAAAAATGATAAGCTGTGCTGTAAAGTGTTCACTAAAAATGTTTTGATGTATGTTTGGATGTATGTGAATATGTGAATCTAGGTATGTAGCTTTATGCATGTATTTCTGAACATATGTACATCTATTTTGAGTGTAAACTTGTTACACTTACAGCAAATCCAATGCAATGGCGTTGCATGTTTGTAAAACAACTGCTTTTCCAAAAAAAAAGTTAAAAAAAAATAAGAAAGTGTAAAATCTGCATAATTTAGGCACCTCCAGATATGTAATTTTGTGGTCCATTAGAGTGTGTATTCCTACTCTGTATGATCCTCAGCTAATCTTCACCGAGGTACCTCTCCTCTTTGAGCCAGAAAGGATAAAAATAAATTATAGGGCAGGCTGCTGCTGAAGAGCCGAAGAGCTAAAGAGCTGAGGTCTTAAAACTCTAAAAATCGTTTTTAATGCTTGGTTTATAACTGTAAAGTACCTCACGCTGACACACACAGAGTTAGCACAGGAGAGACAGAAAGCAGAGTGAGTAATTAAGAGAACTGAGCTCTGACCTTCACAGTAGTTACAGGCCTGTGACAGAGCCTGACAGTGAGTCAGCATGGCAATCTTGGAAACAGCAACTCCCATTACTGTTCCCTCCTTACTCGCTTTGTACTGTGGTGAAAGAAAAGCATAAACACAACTGATATACATATTTCAATAAGAGTACATGTTAAAGTTGTTAAAGTTTAAGGTCAACTCTCTATTTTCGTTACCAACTCTCTAGCAGAATACTAAAGACTTTTAGTGCAAGGTCTAGACATCCATTATCTCAAACATGAGCCATACTTTAAGAGTTCAGAGGAAAAATGTACAGCTGCTCCCTTCTTTCATTTATGTATGATAATTTAAATCACTTGATTTGCTACTCAAAGATGAGAGTCTTTGAAGTATGATTTCATTTTCTAGAAAGTACCTCTATGTAGGCGGTGTCTGTGTTGGCAGTGGGTATGTGAGGCTGCCAGTCTTTGGATGGTTTGGTCAGATACTTTGTGTCCGTCACGACCCATTTCATTCTTGGCCATCCTGGTAAATATCATAGCAATAACATAAAAAGAAATGTGTTTAAATATTTCGACTGACACAAAGCAAAAAGAAAACTTGTAACAAACTGTATTCCCACCAAATCAGGCTTGATTCAAGGTCAAAGAAGAAGAGTGAATACTTTACAAACTACAGACTTATAGACACACTCAGTTCTAGTGTATTTACTTTAATGATTCTATGTAAAAGCAACCAAAGAGTTTGAATTTGAAAGAATCTCTGCTGAGCAAACAGCATTTGGTCAGCTTCAAACTAACCTTTGAACTGGATGATCTCTCCGTTTGGTGTCTTAGGCAGCCCTTTGAGACAAACCTCACTGGTCAGCGCCAGACTTACACCACAGCTGCCCAAGAGGAAGCCAATCTGCTGGCTGCCTGCATCCTATGGGGGGAGACAAGGGTCAAAAGACTTATGACACAGGTGGAGGACAGTTTAAAATGCTGAGAAAATGAAACCACTCATATTTCTTAGTGTTAATGGATTGGTTATGTGATTTTTATTTTCAAAAAATTTATATCAAGATTTTAAACACATACATATGGTATTAATCAAGTTTATGACGCATTTGACTTAAAGTGCTGTGCATGTGATTGTGTTGCACTTCCAGTTATTATTACCTGTCGTGACAGTGGGACTTCAATGGGCACTGGGATGACCTCAGCTAACAGGCAGCCATAGAAAGCCACCCAGAACATGCCTGGGTCACTGTTTGGGTAAACCAGCGCCACCTGAAGAAGAATAAATGCACCTATTGTACTGTGCTTTTTTTTGTTGTACTTTCTTCATCAAAGACTGAGTAAAAACGAACAGTCTCTTACCCGATCTCCAGGTTGGAGGACGGGTTCTGTTTTAGTGCCAAGTTTATTCAGAAGTGTATAAGCCAGCTTCAGGCTGCGACTCCAGAGCTTGCCTGTAAAGAAGATGAGGGGAAAATGACTTAATGTACTGTTGACTGTTTGTTTATAATTTCTTGCAGTGTTGTAAAAATTCCAAGACAGTTGAACTACACAGCCCACTTTAGATCCATAATAGAAGAAATGTAGGTGTTCTGCTCAGGCCAACAAATATTCTCTTCAGCTGATTCAGTTTATATACTGGAGGTGTATTTTACATTTCTAAGCAGGGGGCACAACATCAAGAGGCCATTGATCCCGAGCTTCTTAAAGTTATAAGGTAACCAAAACTCGCCCTCATTACTTTGTTTACATTGATATTTCCATTAGAAACCTGCTCACCATAAGTGAGTGTGTAAAGAGGTTTGCCAGTGATATCCAGCGCAGTGAGGGCAGGGCTTTTGGCCTGCGTCGCTCCCCAGCGGGCCAGTGCAGCCTGAAGCGCTGGGGGCCAGTTGCTGACCACTCCGAGGGGCTCCCCTTTCACTGGAATGATTTGACGTCCCTCTGGCTTTGGGGTGTTGGGGTCTGGCTGGGGCACTGGACAGAGAGGCACAGGGAGAAAGCTGATGTACAGAAGTTATGACTGACTGTGTAGCACTGATGGCAACACAACCTAAATGTTGTTGAAGACTGTAGTTTTCAAAAGATAAAAGCAAATTAAAGAAAATGTGTAAGCAGTGAGAAAGAATGAGGATCTCCAGGCACCTGGCACCTTAAAAACAATGGTTCTTCCCATAGTGCAAAGGCTGGCTGGATCAATTAATTTTTTAAGTTTTCATTTTGGTCAACAACAAAAAATTGAGAACAGTTATTTGTGGACATATCAACCATATAAACTATTTCGGTCACCCTGTAAAGAATAAAAAACACCAATAAAAAAAAAATAAGGATGACTAATAGCACAATGTGTTTCTGAAAGAGGCAACCTCTTCAAGAAAATCTGAATTTGTTTAACAGACTATGATTGTAAAATGGGTCTTCAAATGTTCCCATTGAGAGGAAGTAAAATTTGGACCTGCATGGGTACATGATTAATGTTTCTCACCTTCTACAATTTCTTCTGAGTCATCCACAAAGAATTCACTGAGTGGTGGTCTCTTTGGCCGTTTGAGTGTGTTTAACAGCTGCTGGATCTTGGTTGAAACCCTGCTGTTGACAGGCACTCCTGGAAAAACATAAAGAACGGTCACAGTCACAAACATATACAAACAACCACAACAACATGCACACACCCACACATGCATTTCTATTCTAACACAAATCTCTACTTGATCATACACGCTCACACAGGCAACCCTACGCACTAGCACACAATCAGGATCTGAATCAGCAGCAGGAAAGATTCAAAGGGGTACTTGACGAGAAACTGACAGGTTGGACAATTTTTAGGAAAACAATAAGGATGTTCTCTACATCGGAGGCTCTAACACGAGACAAAACATAGAGACAGAAAGACAGACTCCAGGTTGGAAAGCAAGCTGATTTGGGTGTCTTCAGCATCCCTCACCTTCCCAGGTTTTGATTTTTATTACCTTTTCTTTTTCCTTTTTTAAATGAAAGGCAAGACAGGGACAGGATTAATGGACCCAAAAGAAAGAACACAAAATATCCGTGGTTAGCAGCATACACCACACAGTGATATGAGAATGATGTTGAGGACGATTTCGGCTCCTGAGCATGTTGTTTTATGATTTGAGACCACTCAAATCATCACCACATACTATCAATGTAAAACAGAGAATGTCAGTCAGCTGCCATGATCGAAACATGCAAAGGGTCAACCCTCAAAATCTCAAGATAACACCCAGATGACAGAAAGTGATTCAAGGAACAGAAAATAAATATCATTGTTTTCCCAGTTGCTAACAAACACCCTGGATAATATTTCAATACCACCAACATCCACTGTGGCCATATTGGCATTTGTGACTGTACCATCAGCAGTATCGAGCATGCTGGAGCGGCTCTGTCCACGACTCATGCCCCTGACTGCTGGAGGCAGATCCACTCTGGACCCTCGCTCTTGGGGGGTAGTAGACGTCACATCTGGGGGGATACTGTTTTCTAGGGGAATGGAAAGTAAACACCATGCAAGTTAACAACAGCTAACCACTAATACTGTGTAGGTCAGTAATAGAGACACTGATCAGTGAGTTTACCAATACGTGTGTGAGCCAGAACATCAGCTAGCACAGACACAGCAGGTTGGGGTTGGGGCTGGGGCTGAGGCTGAGGCTGGGTCTTGGGCTCTCCATGGGAGAGGGTTGAGGAAGCAGACGAGGATGTGGAGGAACTTTGGACGGAACGGTTGATCCAGTAATCAGGGCTCTGCAGGGTCTGGGCCAGCACTGCACTGAGAGCTGCCTTTCTACGCAGTGAGCCCTCATCCTCTGATGCAGAAGATGTGTCTGACAGAAAGAAAAATAATGATTAATTGTGTTAATTTCCACCTTTCAGCTGGAAGTAGTTATTTACAGAGCTGCATTCTGCATTTTGCAGACACTGTCAAATTGAAAAACAGGTTGCACTGTCCTCTGAGTCTGAAGAGTCTAGCATACCTGGAGGTGTGCAGTTATCTACAGGAGACTGAACAAAGGCTGAACGTCTCTTCGTTGGCATTGGCAGTGCCATCTTCTCCTCTTTGTGCTTGGCAAGTGCTGCCTGAACAGCCTCTGTGTGGATGTCTACATAAAAATCAAACATTGACAGTGAGATAGAGAGAATATGATGAAGATGTACACTGACTGGACAGGGTGATTGTATTATGTCTTCTACATGTTTGTTGTGTACCTGATCTGTATCTGTCGTCCCTGGCCCCTCCACTGCGGTGTGCACGGTGGTGTCTGGAGGCTGAAGATGTGGAGGGGCCTGGGGCCTCAGGGCTTGGGCTGGGATCAGCACTGTGGCCTGGAGAAAGCTGTACATCTGGCAGAGATAGATCCACATCTGCATTGCAGAGGCAAATGTGCGTGTCAATACAAACATATGTGGCAAAAGTGCAAGGAACCCACAAAGAAGGACTCATGAAAAGACACAGACAGATTACACTCTATTGTTTTATGTAATCCCATTGAGGATCTTGTAGGCAAAAGTATTATATACAGTATGCTGAAAGCTCTTTAAATTTAGCTTCACAACAGAGCCACTGAGCATAGAATGAAATAAAGACATGTACTTGACTGGTGCAACTTGTTCTGTCAACCAGTGTAGGAAAATAGGCCTGATCTGAGCAGAATTTTTTTCAGTCAACTGTCCTCTCCACCTGCAGAACCTGTTAAAACCTCTGAGGAGATGATGGTTCAGATAGATAAGGAGGCCTGGGGGGGACAAGTGCAGAGGCAGAAGGCGACCTTTGGAGCTTCAAAGCTTCCTAAAACCTGTTTAAACATGCAAAGAAGCTGTCCACAACACAAAAGACCTCAACACTTCAACGCTAACAGGGTGCAATTTTTCTAAAGGAAGCGCAACACCCTGATATATGTCATCTTTCTGTGAGAGAACTGACCAGCACTCTGTGTATGTTTGGTATTTAGATTTTAGGTTCATAAAAGGTTATTAAAAAACAAAAAAACAAGATGATTCATCTTATGCGACTATCCTTCAAATAATGAAATAAAATCTATCAGAACTAAATGCAATGGAAGTTGGCGCTCTTGCCAGAGACACTGCACCGTCCTCATACATGCTCATACTTTGAAAAGGGCAGCTTACAGTCACACAACATGAAAAAAGGGCATTTTTTTGTTTCTGTCTTCCAAGAGTTCATTTTAGAAACAGAAAATTAAAAATCAACTGGTTTTTAAAGGTGTTTTGGATCTCTAATGAAGAAAAAAGCCTTGAATTTTGATTTTGATTTTTTAATTTCAAAATAACTTAAATATGCATTTGATTTTTTTATCTATCAGTGTGTCTATCAATCTGTTTTCTAAGTAGAAAATCCAATCACCAAAACACACCAGCAGTTTACCAATGAGGGAAGAGGTGACTTGCTCATAGTTGTGCAGTAAAGCTATGGTACATCCATTCCTTTAATGTATGCCTGTAAACTAACAGTGGTTTTGGTAAAATGTGTTCCCACTGTGTTAAAGGAACACTCTGAGGGAGATTTGTATTGAGTGTTGTTTTGAATTCCAAAGGATTTGTAACAGTTTTCTCAGCATTTTTAGAGAATCACTTTTACAATCCATTTCTTTTTTACTACAGGTGAAGTTCCAGCTTTGGCCACTAGAGTGCCACAGAAAGCCAGACATTGCCATTGACAATTTGCACAAAGGGGTTTCCCATTGGAGTGAACTTTCAGTGAAGTTTATTTTGTGTTATTTTTTTTTTTCAAGTGGAAAAAAAACCCATCACACTTGTAAGCACACTCAGAATTTCTTTTTTTTGAGTCATTCCTTTCACAGAACAAAGGGAGGGGCAGCAGCTACAAAGCAACCTCCAGTTTACTGAGGTCATTTATTGCCAAGTTCTGATGCAAGAGCTTTAGGCTTCCTCACCAAAGCGTGACAACCACAGAAAATGCTGATAGAGGACAATAAAGTGACACAGAGACAGAAGGAGGCTTTAAGTGAAGTAAAGTAAAATAAAGAGGAGAAGAAGAAGAGGAAAAGTTGGTCTCACTTGGCAAATGTGTGATGTAGGGGGCCAGCAGCTTGGCTCTCTTCTTCTCATAGCCCTTCTGCGTGATGTCACCTAGGAGAGAAAACAGTGACACCACACCGTTATGTTAGTCATAATGACCACACAAACACAGCTGACAGTACAAACAAAAAAAATGTTAAAAAAACACTCACAAAGGCAGCCTCTGTTTTAGCTCACACATACTTAGAGTTGAGTCATTATTTTAATTTCCTTCAAATGCATTGACTGGACTCCACATGCTGACAGTTAAGTCCATTTACAACTAGGCATGGAGATAACACCATTGTTTAGCCTGATATTAGCCCAGGTGAACAAACATAATGTGAGCACATGAATCTCTCCAGAGCTACAAACCATAATATGATTACGGTTACTGGTAGATAACTAGGCCAAGCAGAGAACAATGGCTAAACTGAAGGCTATCAGGAAAAGTTTTGGATAGACAGCACAGAAGAAAAGGAAGCCATGTGAGCAACTTTCACATGGGACTCAGTCATTTATCTCCTCCTCCACCTCCTCTTTTCCCACTGTAAACCCAGCCCCACCCCTTCCCCTCGTCTGTCGGCCTTGGACTGGCAGGACTCCCACCGCTACCAGAGTTTGTCATAAAGCAGGAGAGAAAGACAAAGTCCACTTAGCTGGGGACCCCAAAAACACACAGTTTGTCTTTGTAACAAACATGCAAGCAAGACACACCCTATGGAGTTAACTTACATACACACACACACTCCCTTTATACACACAAACAACAGGCTACTGCAAACTTTCACTCAGGCATTATTATTTCCCTTCCTCTGTGTCCAGTGATAACACTGTGTGCTATGTCAAGTGCAGTGTGCCAAAGGACTGCTTAGCCTCAGACCGCTGACACCTCCTCCACACTGTAACCCGTGACAACAAGGAGACCCCCCTACACCCTACTGAGATGAGGAGAAGAAGGAGAAAAAGCAAAGATAACAGGGTTGTGTGGGGGTGAGGTGATGAACACACGGTTAGAATCACTGGGAGAAACAAGAGTGAACAACAGCCTTGTATGAATGTGTGTATTAGTGTGTATAATGGATGTTTCTGTTCTAATTCTAACAACTACACAAAGGCCTGTTCTGCAGGTTAGAGAGAAATATGAGCTCATGAAAATTTGGAATACTATTATCTACGCATAACATTTTACTAGCAAAAGTCCTGTATAATAATAGGCGTGATTTCTGCTACACAGAAAAGCTTTGAGTCTATGATAAAACTAAGCTAAACCTTTTGTTTCAGCTCGCTCCTCTCCTGATGTCCCTTTGTCCTCAACGTACAGTATGTTAAACATCAAACTGTTTACACGTGCATTGTTACATATTCCTCTTTTTACATGTTTAAATGTTAAAAAAAAAATCCTTCATCAATTTTGAAAAAATGTATTCAACCAGGAAAACCTCATCAAGATTACAAATCTCCAATAAGAGTGTTCTGGACTAAGACAGGCAGCAACAGGTTCCTCAAAATGTGTCATGAGTCACTGCTGATGTCTTGGATTTTGCAAGCTTTGGCTCATTTTGCACTGCCTGCAAGCAATGCAATACTGCTGCTTCTTATTGTCATACTAAAATTTAGCAGAATTCACTTCTTCTTTCCTGCTTTGTGATACCAGTTTATAAAGAAAAAGAACGTAAACTCTAAAGCTACTGTGACGAACCTTGCTTGTGTAAAACTTTTTTGATAAAAACGCATCATTCGTTTTGCTATACTGTGCCCAAGAAGGTTAAGTTTCTTTCTTGGGGAAATATCTCTTGGTGGTTTGTTTCTCATATGAACAAATGAAATGATTCAAAGAGGTAAATAGTGCTGGTATTTGGTGGGCAGGCTTATAACAACTTTATAGTTTAGAGTTCAACCAATTTTTTTTTTTTTTTTTAATCTTAGATTATCACGAACAGAAATTCACAGTTATGTGTCTGTGTATTATTTGTTCACGTTTAATTCACATTGTATTGCATTTCAAAACAGTCTTTTCCCCATATAAAAAATACAAAGCAAGGCACGTGTTTTGATTTGGAAGTCAAATGACGTCCTCTGCAGTGTTGACCGGCCAGCTGTCAGTTGCTTCCCATTCAGCGCTGTACTTAACTTCCTCCATTTTGTTTCAGCCACAGGTCTGAGGCAACTCATATCCTCAAGAATAGTGCTTTGCGGCTTTTCAGGATGTGGTTGCCCACTGGTAGCAGCGTGAAAAGCTCCACCTGTTAGTACTCAGGTGTTAGAGCTGAAAATGTAGCAAACTTTGGAACATTTAGTATTATCTAAATGAAACGTGCCAAACTCAAACACAGCCAAAGCTGCCAATCAGCATGCAATGTGAAAGATATTTAGTTTATTTCTGATTGAGTTGTAATTAACCTGTTAACACTGACAGCCCTGACACAGGGATAACACATTGGATCTCTGATTGGCCTTGTTTGCTTTTGCAGATCCCAAAGAGCTGTTAGTTTTTATTTCAGTGTTTCACAACCATCTGATAACTTTTCACTGGATCTTATTCTTGTGTTAGATTAGCACAGCAACTGACAAGCAGACTATGAGTTTGCTGTAATCTGTCCCCTATTTTTGTACTATCCAATGTATTAATCATAAGTGGACATCAAGGAACAGACAAAATTGATCAGAAAAATGTTAAATAGCAGAATGGAAAAAAACACTGGGTGGGAATCCCAAGTGTGACTGAGATTGTGAGTTAAGTCTAAAAGCTCTTGTACACACCCTGGTCACTATCCTTATGTGTGTGATGTTTGCCTAAGAAAAACAGAATCAAGAAGGAAGCTCCCAACCATGTAGATTTTCAGTATGGGTTGAATCAATGAGTGTTTTTCTGATCCTTCCCAAGCAGAGAAACTTTGAGGTTTCACAACACTATGAAAGTATGAGAAACAGGGGAGAGGGGAGGGGGCAGGGAGCAGAGAGTTCATGTCGCTAAAGAGGGAAAAAATCAGAGACTGATTTAAAGAGAGATTGTGTGATCGGGTGCTCTGTCATTGTCTGTGTAAAAAGCTCAAACGGGGTGAAAGTATTCAGCCTCAACTTCATGGCTGGGTGCACAACTTTGCCTGCGATCTACTTGTGACAAAGAGATAGAAAATGTAATTTGCAGTCTGTGTGTCTCTGTTTCTCCTTCTTTGCCAGCAGCAGCATATTTCTTCTGTAGAGAACAGACGCAGAGAAGATGTGCAAGTGTAACAATCAACAGCAAATTGATTGCAGTGGACTGGAGCATCATTGTTGTTGAAGAGACTGAGATCGGTGGTGCCCAAGTGGTGCTCGGAGGGAGGAAGGGAGGGATGGAAAGATGGGGAGAGGAAGGTCATTAACACAGACAGAGCAGAGTCTGTATTGGTGGGGGACATAACAACAGGCGTGGACTGGCACGACCACACTGGCACACAGACACTGAGGGCCCTGAATTGAAAGAGTGACTGTGACAGCTGCTGTAAAACAGAGGAAAAGCTGCATGTTTTAAGAGCAAGAATGTAGTATTTAGAGTGCTGGAATGAGAAAATACAGTACAGTGATGGTGTGTGCCTTTGTGTGTGTGTGTGTGTGTGTGTGTGTGTGTGTGTGTGTGTGTGTGTGTGTGTGTGTGTGTGTGTGTGTGTGTGTGTGTGTGTGCAATCTGAGGTCAGGGGACAGGATATGAGCATTACCCCACCCTGTGCATGCACTGCCAAAACCGTCTCCCTCTGTCTGTCTAGAGAAAGAGGAATGTGCTGATTGGAGAAGTCCGTGCTAACAGTGAGGGCCAACTGGCCAGGATAGCTTGCTCATTGGACAGAAAGCCCCCTGAGGTCCAGGAAGTGAATGTATCGACATGTCAGTGTGTGTATATATACACAGCTGGTGCAGGTTAGCTTGTGCTAGAGTACATAGAGGAATAAAAGCTGACTGAGGCCGGAGATGAGTGGCATTACAGGCCCTCTTTGTGAGATGTGTGTCAGTGTGTCAAACCAGGAACGTGTGCATGTTTTGCTGTCAAGGCACATGATTGACCTGCTCAGTACAGTTTGTTGTTTAGAAAGTGTGACAGAGTTACTATAATATTTTAAATCATGATTAAAGTGCTGTGTCATTCAATCCTGTTTAGATGATCTTTTAAAAGCTGGGTGTCTAAACAGACAGCCTGTTTGAAAGACTCATTAAACACGACATGGTGGCAGCGACCCTCTGACTCTACTTTTTAAACAGCTGCTGTTGACCTTTGCCCTCAGCACAAGTCAGAGAGAGAGAGGTGATCCTCGAACAGCTGATTGCACCGGGTCACAGAGGGGAATAAAACACTAACAGCATTCTCAGTGAGTTACACCAATGATCACAGCCAGCTGAAGCGCATGCTGACATAAAAGGATTTTACAGCCAAAGTCATGCATCCAGGCATTAGTGACCACATCGTTTTTAATCTGCAAAAGCACTTTCTCATCTGACAACAACAGAACACCCTTTTGTGTTGGTACAGCTCATCTGTTTATTGTTTTCTGAACACTGAGAGAGCTGCAAGCATCAAATACACTCATTATGAGTTTAAACAAGAAAAGTTCAAAATTTACTGTGAGTTTGAATAAGACCCTCGGCAAACTATGTACCCTCAAAAAATGAAGAAACAATCATAATAATAATAATAACAATGACCAAATAAAGCAAACTGCTGTATAAAGGTTATTAAACAATGATGTCAGATCAGTACTTGACAATGTGCAAAAACCCAAAGCAATGGATCAGTATGGTGGCTGATGGGTGTATCTACTATGGGAACCAAAGTTCTACAGTTTAACAATGAAATCATTATATGAAGTGCTTATTATATAGATTTCTTGCCTCCATCATGTATTCCCCCATTTAAAGGACTGTAACATGATCATGAGATGCCTCTAAGCTAATGGTGTACAGCACTTAAAGGATACTTACAAGTAATGTCTCTCTGAGCAGCCAAACGACCATCTGATACAACACAAGTCCAGCTTCTTGGTATGTTTTTAACAATAGTTTTGGTTTTCTCAGACCAACCAAAAGAGGAAAACTAATCCCACATAAATGGTGAGTAAATGATGAGCAATGAGCAGAAGTATGAGAACAGTACACAGTCAGAGAGCACAGAGAGGGAAGGGCTGAGGTTATGGATAGAAGAGCACCCTGTATGTGAGAAGTGTCATCCAGCAACGTGTGAAATAAATATTGAAGATAGAACAGGATGGGTATTGGAAACATTATTAGAAACATCATTAGACTTTCAATTTCAGGTGCCACTCCCAGCGAACAGCACTTTAGTCTCTCAGAAATCGCAACAAAGAAATGAAGTTCCCTTGTTTTTCATTCAGTCCGAGTAACACTGGATGCCAAGGGTGCTTTTATTTTTTCGTCTTTACTGATATAACTTGGCTTGTGACTACCTCCTCCTAATTTTTATTTATTTTTTAAAATGCTCTACTGCCTGTTTGTACTGCCAAAGTTTTCCATCTGTTTTGAAGTGGGATTTCATTTTGAAAAGGAAAAAACCACAAGTAATTTTAGAAAATTGAGTGTGAAAGTGCCTTCAGGTTTTTTTCTTCTTTAAAGAAGCACCCTGGGTTATAGATGAACTTCTACATCTATGAGGATGAGATTCAGGAAGATGATGATGGAAATATTCCAGCAGAAACAAATCAGTGAAAATCAAAGAGTCAGCACAATTTTGGGGGTTCTACAAATCAGCCAAAGGTCACTAGCAGGCCAATAATTTCCCTCTAAAACAAAAAGGAGATAATTACTGATGTCAGAGGACAGGAGAGAGTCTGGACTGTAGTTAATATCCACTAACTTAATAACATACCAGCAGGAACAATCAGATTAAAGCCAGTCACAGAGGTACAAGGTTCATGTAAGTGTGATGGTGGTTCCTAAATGGCTTTAAGAATCAGCTGATTGTCCCACAGACATTGCCTGGTTTACCACAACATCAAGCTAACACCAGTAGCAATGACTAAGGCTTCCACTTTCCTGTCCACAATCAAGCAATGAAACCTCATTTGATACGTTTTCTGTTGAGTTTGCAGAACAGATCCATACAATGTGAGGACCCATAAGTGACCACCTTACTTAGACCCATGTATTAAGCCCTCCCGTCACAGAGCTCTGTAATTACCGTGGGCAGATTAGCCTGGTGACACCCAGCTCTGGGAGGAAGCGTAACATAACTGTTTCTGCCACCCACAATTTCCTCTTGCCTCATTGTTTCAGTTCCTTTCCTCACACGAACACAAGCGCATACATGTCACACAGTCTACCCACAAACATGGCAGCACACAGTCAGATGAGGATGACCACCTCGACTACAGACGGACTACTGGTGCATAAAACCGAGCTTTCACGTTGACAGAATCCTGTAGCGTTTGCGTTTTTTGCTTGATCCTAATCTGTAATCTGTTATCTGTAATCTGAGATTACAGATAACCTAACAGGTTACATAGCACTGTCTGGGCATTTGAGTGGACTTACAAAGGAGATAAATGACAAAAAATGTTTAAACTGAGGCTAGTCTACTGTGGAGGCCTGTATCTAAGCCTGTGAGGTCATAGTCAGGCCTTGAGCCAGTGATACTGCTTCAATCTGCACAAAGCTGTCTTTGTTTATCAGAGCAGTATTGTCTGTGCTCAATGTGATGCAAACCTACAACACTGATACAACTCTCACGAGAAACAGATACCAACAAATCAAAGAAAGCTATTCTCCCATAGGGTCCTAGTGAGCAGGAGACAGCAAGGAGGCACGCAGAGCACAAAAACAAATACTCTCAGCAACAGCCACAGCACACACATTTACATGTAAATACACACATAAACACAGGGGATTGAGAGGAACTAACGTCACCCACAGGATCTTATTTATAGAGACTCGGAGCAGAAACACAAAAACAAGGGGCAGACTGTGCTGAGAACATGGCTAAATAGCTCTCAGCAGGAAATGCAAATGAATGAGTGTCACTGAGCCTTAAACTGCACCTGGTCACTGGGTAAAGTAGATGTTAGAGGATTATTTCCAGAGCTCATGCTCTGAAATTACAGCCAAGAAAAAGCATATTTTCATTCTCTAAATTTACATTCCTGTATGAATATTCGGCCTTTAAAAACTAAACTCTGCTGACAGAGTTGGCCTTTCAATCTGGTAGTCTCCACTACACTGAAGGCCATTTTTGCAAGTGAATGAAATAAATAAAAACGAAGCATGGATGAAAGAATACCACAATCTTATGACATTACAATAAAATGAAAAGTTGTAATTTCAAAATGCTTTTTGCTTTTGTTTAAAACACATTGAGTTGCCTTGTGAAAGGGAATAAAGTGTCTTTGCCTAAAATAAAGTGGAGATATGGTCATGTCGAAATAACTCAAATTTGGGCTGAAACTTTTGTAATGTTATCAGATTTCATTCCTCCAGTGTCAGACTGAAAATAATATTCAACAATTTAATATGCTGTTGGCTGAGGTAGAAGATTCAGAAGAATACCAGAAAAGTGAATCAGTATTTTTTCGCACAACAGAAGCAGAACAGACACCTCGCACAGAGTACAGTTTGTCTGAAAACGGATTGAAGCCTTTACACAGAAGTCTCCCAGCTCCAGGACAAATGTTTTCCACTCTAAAGCAGGCCTACAAATCTTCTGGGACCTGCCTGGCCCATGTGGGGGTTTTCGGGCAGACAGTGTAGATGAAGTGATCTCTGGATGGATGAGGAAATCTGCCAGCCAGCTGAGAAAAGGCAGAGGGAGTGTCATTCCTCTTGACAGTGGAAAAAGAGATCTGATTCATTTTCAGGGATAGATTCTGTGGGTCTTAAGTGAACTGTCAAAGCCAATGATCTGAGTTGGGCCAAGTGGGATTTCTCATCTATGATTTCAATCATTTTTGTGATTTATTATTAGTACATATTTCTGTCCAGCTCCTTCAAACAGCTCCTTCAGCACGCTAGGTAAAGTAAACTCATGCTGTAGAGAGCTGTAGTGGAAAAATTGCTCAATGTGTCAAAGTTTTTGAGTCTACAATGAACTATAGAAAAAAATATAGATAAGCACTTGATACCTTCAGTCAGTTTAAGTTAAATGTTAAGGTCTGCCAACAAAGAAATGAAACAAAGCCTGTTTAGATAACCTAAAAGACAGATTTTTATTCAACAGTTCAAAATCATTTTCATTTATTCTGGATTATTGCTTTAACACTTACTGGTAACACTTTCTGCTTAAACACAACAGGTTAGCTGACTGTTTATTTTCACACACTGTCAAACACTTTAAAATACATCAGTTTTACAGGAATATATCTTTATCGTCATTCATTTTTATTTACAAGAAAATCAATAGCAAATTTAAATCAACAGTTAATTGCATCAAACTGCAGCTGACTCAAATAGTAGTCTACAAAGTTAATTATGTCTTGACTGTAATTGGGGCTGAATGATTTGCAAAAGTAATCTGAGTGTGATTATCTTTCTCTAAATTGCGATTTCAATTTATTGTGTGATTATTTTTAGGTTCCCCACATTACTGGAAATGAAAATTGACATTAATTACAGCATGACAACAAAACCATGACATGTTTTTTTTTGCAAATACTGACCTTTTTTTGCCTATTTTAGTCACTTTTCACTCTTTTTTGCCACTTTTGGACTTTTTTTTGTTACTTTCAGACTGTTTTCCAATATATCTCCCAAACTTCTTGCCAATATACCTTGCATTTTGACCACTTTTGCCACTTTAAACTTATTTTTATTGCTACTTTTTGCTGTTTCTGCCTCTTTTCGCCCCTTAGATTGTTGCTCTTGTAAAGGTCCTTTTCAACAATTTGGCTCTTTGGTTGAGCAGTGTTGAGTGGCGTAGAACATAAAACAACAACTGCCAAAAGCTTTTATCAGGTTTTCAAACAAATTTTAGGTTAAAGAAATATTGCACTGTCTGCCATTAGAATACTGCAGCCAGCCATTAGCGATTCAACCTAATTTGGGATTAATTGCCCGGCCCTAATTGTAAGGAAAGATTTTTTTTATCAGCTGTGTTATTTTTGTCTCTCATCTGGTGTGGCAGTTCATAAACAGGGTTCATTTAGTCAACAAAACCTGCACCAATGTTCTTATTGGTCGGTTCAGTTCAGGTGAAAAATAAATCGATGTGGTTTCAGAGGTTTAAGTTCACAGGTATGACATAGTCCTGTTTGTAATACACATATAAAAGGAGATGTGTCGTACAGAGGATGTGGGAAAGGGTGTGAAGTATGAGATAGTAAAAGTGAAACCATGGTAGTGGCACAGGTTGAGGTACAATGAGGACTTGCATGAAATATAACAGACAATAAGAAAAGGAAGAAGTAACTAACAATGTATTGATGTCAAAGCTATACCCTGAATATTGCACTAGCTCCTTTAGCTTTGACTTAGTGGTATCAGTGAAGGTGCAAAGCCTGCTCAGCCTGCACAGCCTACACAGAGATAGACACACGGCCACATGCTGCACAAGTTCTAATTTCAACCTCCCTTTCTCAAACACCTAAAAGTGTCACGAGACAGACCAACCCGAACAGGATGAAAACACTTCAGATAAGTTGTTTGAGAGCTACCCAGATCTAATGTCACATTTTGAATACAACAAACTGGAAGAACAACAAATTGTTTCCTTATCCGAGGACTGGGTGGCCAGCATCCTGAAGCTGTTTTTGTCCAACAGTTGAAACCAATATGACTTCTTGACTTTAAAGCATTCACCTTGTTTGAAAGCAGAGGGTAGAGACGGTTCTCTTGAGACTGTATCTGCACTGCAGTGTTAAGAGATAGAGTCACAGATTTGAAATCTGTTTTCCACTATAGAGACAGGCTACTATGGCTCACTGAGAAATCAGAATTAAAGAGTTAAAGTGTCTATTGCTTCATTACCTTACATTCATTTACAGTCACAGAGCTTCTCTAGGCACTATGATAGGGGTGTTGTACAATATTGTGAGTAAAAAGTGTTTCATAATAACATTCAGATTTATTTCGTAATGATAAGAACACCCGGCTTACCGCTGAGTCAGACAACTGAAGTCACAACAACATAAGTGGGTGGTATATGAGTAAGCAGTAAAGGTTAAAAAAGTTTACACGACAGGCTGCTTTAAAGTAACCACCACAATGAACTATTAGCTAATCGTGGTGTGCTCAGAGTAAAAGGTGATTAAATGAGCATCATCAAAGGGAGTTTAGATGACATTGCGTAACTCCCACTTAAGCCACCCTTCATCGACTCCTCGTCAGTTTTAAGATAGATTTTTAAGTACTTCTGATAACTTTTGATGTATGCAGCCCAAGAACAAGCTCACAGCCTTAGATCCTCCAGTAAAAACCTCCTGGTTGTTCCAAAGTCGAGTTTTAAACCCAGAGGAGACAAAGCCTTTTCCATCAGGGCCCCTCTACTTTGGAATGACCTGCCAGCGAATATAAGGCTCACAGATTTAGTATAAAAAATAATTTAAAAAAACACCCAACAACTTAAACTGATAGCAAGGTAAGACAAATATCTGCGTTTAGTTTTCTGATAAAAAGAAAATGTCCAGGCATACAGTGTTTGAGCTCATGAGTCTTGTGGTGGAAAGAGAACTTTCACTGTGCCCATGAACTATTGTGGATGCACAACTGGAGCTTTCCATTCATGGGCTTAGCTGCACGAGTTTAATCAAGATGGAGCGCTAACAATTGTTGTTTCAGATTCCTTTGAAAACTCTCATGTGCAGGAATAAGAAAAGGAGAATTTCACTCCAACAATTAAAATGAAGTATAAACAAAACTGAAAATGTATAACTTGTGTAAAAGTACAATTTGTGGTGTAGCCGCATTAGATTTAAGAACATGATGTTATGTTTTGACTGATCAATGTTCAAATATGTGTATTTTTTTTTAGTTATCAACATCACATCACAGCGCTGTCAGACTGGGAAGAAAACGTCTTCAAAGAATAGTAACGTTCCATCATCCTGCTTCCACTGTGTGAGAGCGTGCTTTGAGCTCAACTTCATTTCATGTGCATGGTCGTAATCAGCAACTGCCAAAACTCAGCCAACATCAAATCACTTGTGCAATTCAAGAATCAGGTCAAGAATCAGGCTTTAGATTGCACAACGAACGTTTTTAAGATGTAGGAAAACAACAACAACAACAACAAACACATCTGGGGTATTTGTTCCTATCAGAAAATGATCAGCAGCCAATCACTGGAATCCTCTAATGAACTCCTGCAAGAGGAGACCCAGGTCAGTGTGCTGGTGAACGAGGTCAGACAGATATATGGAGGCGTGGGCATGGAGAGATTTGTAGCTGAGGAGGAGGAGGAGGGGTTTAGAGGTGATGCGTAACTTGACAGGAAGCCAGTGTAGGTTGATAAGAGTGGAGGTGATGTGCTGCCAGGGCTCGGTGTGAGTGAGAACCCTGGCAGCTGAGTTCTGCAAAAAGTGGAGTTTTTTTGGGAAGTACAGGCCACACTCAACAGGATTCGTTGTAGTTGTCCAACCAGGAGGTGACAAAAGTGTTATCTGACAGTGATAGTCAGAGTTGGGAGATGTTAAAGACAGATTTGGTGTAAGATTCGTGACTGGACTGAGAGGGTAACAGGTCAAGGATAACAGCTTGGTTGCGGACCTAGGGAGACGGTGGGATGGAAAAACCATCAACATGGAGGAAGAGACCCCTGACCCTCTGGAGGGGCCAGCTTTGGTGGTCCTGACTCTGACTTTATTGACCGGGACCAAACATTGCACAGGCCCGACTCAGACAGCATCCTGGCCTGCCTTGTACACATGTAGCCAAATATTTTAAGAAATGAATACCCCTTAGATTCAAGGTTAGCATATTTCATTTTCTAATACCCTTCTCTCACTTAGTTTGCTCCTGACACCTGATCATTTACATAAAACATCTTCCACATGTAACTGGGCAAATCCATCTAATAGTGCAGCTCTAAGCTTACGTTGAGGTGGTGTTGTAGTTAAGAGATATGGGAGTCAGCTGTGAGGACAGACCTGACCTGAGGTTCACTGATCCATGTACATCATCCAAACTATCTGTTAGTCCAAGTGCTAAAACAACCAAAACAAGCTTCCAGGTTTCTTTATGGACCTGGACCTGATACCTCTTACGTTTCATTTCTTGCTGTGATACTCAAAATCGAGGCTCTTAGACTGTACTTAATAACTAAATGACATGTTAAAAGAGGACATTACAACAGAGAGAAGAGCCTTAACCAGACAGCTGACTCATAAATCAATATTATAAGCTCTTAACAAGTCATGAATGGCCTTAGAGGAACACACACATCCTGCTTGTTGAGTCTGCAGCTGATATTAAAACCTCAAAGGTCTCCTCGTGTGCACTTTACTCTGCAGACAGCTCACTGTCCTGACCTCCCACCACCTACTATCAAAGCCATTACAGTGGCTGTCATCAGGATGAGAATGTATTACTGCTCTGGAAATGACAGAGCTGAATCTGTGGGGATGTTTGACAAGGTGCAACAGATGAGGAAAGTGTAAGAGTGTTGAGAAATGCCCGACAGAGTGTCAGAAACATAAAGCTGTGCGTTAGCACAAACATTTCACTTCAAGTGGAACTGAGGGTGTACAGTCACACAGGGTAGTTGGGTTGAGTCTGCAAAAATCTCCTCCCTATTACTCTGATAGGTGTAGGGATGGGGAAAGAGAACCAGTTCCTGTTAAGATCGTTGAGAAATGGTTCAATTCATCGATATCATATGCATTCTTAATCAATTCTTAACATTACCCTGGAGCAGCTGGAGCTTAAGTATTCTGAAAACTCTGATTCAGGATTTTCCACTTGAAGTTTTACTTAAAAACCTTTAATAATACCGTAGCTTGATACTATTGTGTATAGGAAATTGCACTGGTACGCTAAAGGTCAGCATACATTGATATAACTTTGGTTTTAAAACAGAATTGCAATTTTTGTCACAGAAACATATCACAATAACTTTTTGTGGACAATACTTAAAAATGTCAAAATACTAATAGGTAAATATTTTAAAGGAAGTGCAGGCTCATGGCTGACTTCAGCATAACCACGGCAAGTTTAAGATTCCAAACGAAGCATTGCTTGGTGGCTTACTTTAGCCAGTGACATACAACAAAACAATATGTCACCTGATGTGCAATTTATACTGTTATTCTTTTATACATGTCAAGAGATATCTTAATCTATTGACCAAATTAATATTAATTTACTTACAAAGTAAAATGTTGTTGATGCAAAAAAAAAAAAACCTGTAAAGCTACTTTTTGTGCACAGAAAATTCACAGGGGGGAATTGATACAGGATTTAATTTAAAAAAAAAATTGATTGGCAAGCAGAATCAATGTGGGCATTGGTATCAATAAAATCTTATCAATTCCCATCCCTAGTCAGTGGTGCAGTGGAGGTAGTGCAGCAGACCTGCTATGACAAAAGTGGTGTTCTG
This sequence comes from Thalassoma bifasciatum, assembly GCA_008086565.1. Lineage (NCBI taxonomy): Eukaryota > Metazoa > Chordata > Actinopteri > Labriformes > Labridae > Thalassoma > Thalassoma bifasciatum. The sequence continues at coordinate 334,351 of RPOG01000249.1, read as the reverse complement.
ATAGAGCTGGAGCTGAGATATGCATATGGTGTGAAAAAAGTCTGAGTTTCAGCGGAAAGTTTAGGCGGGAAGTCTTGGGATTAACATTTTGACAAGGCTCTATATTTAAACTGCAACCGCCTTATTAAACAAGAGCGTGAGAAATACTGTGTTGATCTCTTATTGCTTACAGCTGTCTGTGTGTCCTCTTCAGCTCCAAGAACATCTTCACAGAGTCAAACTCATTGCTGTCAATACAAAATAAAGACTTTAATACACATAACAACTGTCATAGCACTACACAGATCTGCAAACAACTCATTTCAGCTAATCTCCAGGAGATGACGACAGTGGCCTGAACTCAAGTTGTGCTTTGACAAACATTACGAGAAGGCTTCCATTCAGGGTAATAAACATTCATGATGTGGATCTACATGAGTCAAGAGGCCTGCACTTTTTACTGAACAGGATTAAGAGGCCGAAGCCCCACCTATCTGATGTGTTTTCATGGCCTTTGTTTTACCTCAGTCTCTTGGGAGTTGAATTAAAGGGGTCCATGACTACAAGCCAAGCTCTAGCACAATGCATTCTGAGGGGCCAGGAGGGGAGATACACATCAGCCTGTTGAGGGGGTTTCCTGACGACTCACTGAGTATTTTCGATAACCATTTGGCACAGCCCAAGAAATAAGTGAGGAACTATTCAAACGTAAGGCACGAGTCCAAAGAAACAGTCAAATGAGGGACTGGCAGAGAAGGCTGGTGACCTTATGGAAACTTTCATTGTACATATACAACAGTAGCACTGAGTCCTGGTTTCCCATCAGCCTTTCCTCTGACGCAGGCCAACACTTTGTCATATAGAAACCAACCAGCAAGCACCCTGTATTCTTTATACACTTTTCAGAGTGATCAGCTGTGGTTGATCAGCTGAAGAACCCTGTACAGAGATGAGAGAGAGAGAGAGAGAGAGAGAGAGAGAGAGAGAGAGAGAGAGAGAGGGAGAGAGGGAGAGAGAGAAGGGGAGAGATGGGTCAGCAGAAACGAGGTCTTGATTTACAACAGAAAGAGAAACTGAGTAGCAAAATCTTCCGCTTTGCTGTCAAAAACCAGGTACACTTGCTGTTTTGATGCAGGTGGAAAAGGGAGGGATGCTGTTATCTTACAAACTTAGTGAGCTTAACACTCAGGGATAGTTAAATTCTTGTTGATAAATCTACAACACAATAAGCTAGCACACCACAAGTGTAATTTCAATGCTTGTATTATTTATTTTTTGCTTCACTGCATCAAATATGATGTGCCTTCCCTGCTTTAGAGTGACAACAGAGACACTTAATTTAGCAAAGCTTCTGACATTGTGAAACCTGGATTAAAAGGAGATTAATTACCCCTGAATCCTTACCACAGATAAACTTTAAATGGATTAATCTCATTACTTATTTGACAATCAGGGAAGCAGAATGGGAAATCTATTATCTGCTTCATTGTCTTTTAAACACCGGTACCATTATTTGCTCTGCATCTTACAATCAGAGCATTTTTTATTTGATGTTTCCCATGCCAAATGACTACCACCCAAATCCTGCACTCAGTAAACTAAACTCAGCAGGCAAGGATGTAAACACTTCATGCTTGCACCTGCCTCACAGACAAATGAGAGCATGTATTTGACAACAAATGTAACCGGCAGAAGATTCACAGTGAAGAAATATTTGCCGATTTACATGGAAAGCAGGGTCTAAGTGAGGCAATCATTTGCCGTAGGTTCACTTTAAAAGCCAGAGCAAAACTTTGGTCCAGCACGCTACAAAACGCTTTTACAATTAGCATACCCAAAGCAACGTTCTGCAAAGGTCAGACAGCAGGCTGATCAGCCTGAAAAGAGCAGTTCTCAACAGGTCATGGTATTTCGCATACAACCCATGGGCGTAACAGTGACCCACATGTAGCAGCCAACCAGCCAGTTGGTTGGGTGAGGAAGAGTTTGCTTCTAGCGGCTGTCTACAAACCAGAAAACACTGGCCTCAGTGAGAAAGAAATACACACAATTAGAAGTGACTCCTTGGGACTTTAAGAGGGTGGCCTCAACTGCAATAATGGCAGGGCTTTTGTGTCAAAGAGATGCTTGTTTTCTCCTCCTCAGGCATGAAAGCGAATTTGTCTTGCCAGCCAGGTCTATTTATATTCACAAGAGCATTCTTCAGCATTAGCACAGTCACATGGCCCGTCATCTAGTAGATATAGCCTTGCAATACATTGGAGGGGTTCTGCATCTACACCAATCACACAATCAGAGTCTCTGTCTCTCTGTCAATGTCATAAAAAAGAGGATCTTTCAGCTGATGAGGTATCAAACACATCTGTCAACGTCGTCTGGTGTGTCACACTCATGGCACCAGACTAAATGACTGCAGGCCACAACAGCCTGCCTGGAGTGGGAAGATTGAGCAATGAAACATCAGAGTCAGTGTTGCCATCAGCCCTAGGGGGAGTTACTGGTAGGTTAAAAGGTGAATACAGGTGTGTTGTGAAAGGAACTGCTGCCACAAAATCTCCATCCACTCTCCCTCAATGGTGAGTCAGTGGTGGCATCAGGACCAAAGAACTTAGTAAATAGCCCAGTAAGGCGGGAAGCAAAAACAGGTTCTTTCACTTTATGTCAGATGGATGTGCCCCGGAGAGGATGACACGCCTAATTACAGTGACTCACAGGTTTACGACAAGCAGGAAACAGGCTTGTCTGAACTCTTGTTTTTCTTCAAACTGTGAGATACACAAGCAGCCTGTTTATCACATCAAGGGGGGGAATATTTAATGTGATGGGAACTTTTATTCAAAGACTTTTACCTCAAAGGAAGGGAGCTCCCGCATGAACATCAGAGACCACAGTGAGACTCAGAACAGCAGACTTTGAGTGACAGAGTCCTGCTCAAGGGCACAGAGGAAGAGTGGAAGCTCACTGACACAGGTGCCACAGAGCATGGTCTCTAGACACACCATTAAACTGTGTCATTGCTGCACTATACTTAAAAACCCAGCGCTGAATGATTTGCAAGTATAATCTAATTTATTGTGCAATTATTATTTGGTTCCCTGTCCTATGTGTTGTTTTTCTGAAAATAAACACTGACATTGATTACAGCATTACAACAGCCCATGCATTTTTTTTTTCTGCTACTCGTGACTGCTTTTTGCCCATTTTAGTTGCTTTTCACTCCAGTTTTGCCACTTTTGGACCTCTACCTTTTTGCTATTGTTTTTTACTCATTTTCAAGTCTTCCCCCAAATTTCTTGCCAATTTTTCTCGCTTTTTGACCACTTAGATAGTCAGTCTTGCAAAGGTAGTTTTTCACCAATGTGGCACTTTGGATTAGCAGGTGTAGAGCATAAAATATGGACTACAAAAATAATGTATCTGGTATTCCGACACACATGAGCTTGCAAAAAAATGTTGCACTGTCTGCAATCAGAATATTGCAGGTCATATTGTGGATGAATCTAATTTGGGATTATTTGCCTTGCTCTATAAACACCATCATTCAACTGCTTGAATGGAATAAACTGGACTGTATTTGTGACTGTAAAATATCATCTTTATAACAAGTAACTAATCTCACTGATTCAATGGGCTCCACGTTAAATAAATGAAGAACTATCAAGGTATGTGACAATGTTTTTTTTCAGTTTAGTTTTAGTTTTCTACGTGACACTTAAACAGCAAAACACTGTTGCTGGATACAAATCTGAATAATTTGTCGGTACTAAAAGCATACTGCATACTGTGATTTGAAATAAAAAATTCCTGCTCTTCTCCCTGATCTCTGTCATATCGTCTCAGCCCTTCCTGACACAACACGTGAGCACGTCCAACAAGTTGAGCATCTTCTGTAGAAAGTGAGACATGTGCAGGTCTGGAGGGCTGATGAGTGGGATGTCAATATCTCCTGGCGTTAATTCAAAGAAAGGTTGGCCTTTTTTCTCATGCATGCCTCAACTTCTACCATTTGGGAACGTAAAGAAGTCACGCTTACTAACCACACACACCAACACACCAACACCCACTCCCACACCACCCTGTGAGGGTGTCCTGGTATTTAATGAGAGCATGTGAATAATTCAGCCTACAACAGGTCTGGAAGAGAAAAAAGACTGCAGCCATCATTAACTATTCACAGTGTAACAGTATTATGACACGTCCACACACATTAGCATGTGCAAACATACTGTATACTCAAACACACACACACATAAAGAAAGACTTTTGCCAATAGTGCTCCACCATCTGCTTGGACCTAAGGCTTTGGCTCTAAGGCAGTTGGGGAAAAAAGAGGTGCTTTTTACATTCTGACCTGGTACTAACAAAAACAGACATGTAGATTTTGATACCAAAGCTAATTTAAATGTGCTGAAAACTTGCAATCAGTACTTTACATTTAAATATATTTCTTGATTATTTTCTCTATTAGGTAAATCTTGACAAATTGCTTTGCCCCAGTAAGATCCATCACAGGAAGTTATCAGCAGAATGTAACGGTGATATATTTGATTTGCTTCAGCCTGGGAAAAGAGTTGTATGTCATTATTGCTTGCTGGAAGTGTTCTAAAAAGGCAGATATATTTATCTTTCTGTATGGAAGAGGTGACTGCTGTGATAACAAAAACAAAATCAATTGTAACATTTTGCAAACTCTGGCAAGACCCAGGCTACAATACTTCTAAGAGCTTGGAACAAAGCACACCCATCACCTATCAGGCCGGAAGGGGTCAAAAGCCGTGGAATGATTTTCATAAATTAGGTTCGAATTTCAGCTTTACAGTTTTGTGAGAGGACCTTACTTTTCTAGTCGTGCAAGAGAAGACGTTCTCCTAAACACAGAGAGATGTGAACCACATGACCTTGAGTTTTAAGGAAGCGTCTCATGGCATGTCTGTAATCTGTCTCAAAATAAGCACTTTGGATGACTGCTTGTAAAAACAGCAGATGACTGCCTTTCCCTTTTCAAAAAAAAGGGAAAGAAGAAGTGTTGTGTTTTCTCAAACCTCCCCTGGGTTTGGAGGGGAGTCTTTCCATGAGGATCCATCAGGTTTTGTCCTACAAACTGTCACTGATGGTTCAGGTCAGAGGAATGGATGGCTGATAGTGAACGGGTCCCTATCAGTGCTGTCACCCTCTGCTGAGGGTCATGTGTCTTAATCCGACAGCGAAATCAGCCCGCTCCTGCTGCAGCTGAATGCTAAGCTACTGTATTTATGGTAGATTAACGTTAGGGCTGAACAATTTGCAATAATAATCTAATTGTGATTATTTTTCCCTTTATTGCAATTGCGATCAACTGTATGGTGATTTTTAGGCTTATCTTATGTGTTGTCAATCAACCACATTTTTGGAAATGAACATGCCCATTTTAGTTACTTTTCACCCTTTTGGACAGCTGTTGGACTATTTTTTGCTACTTTATGACTGTTTTCCATGGTTTTTATCATTAATTCTTGCTTTTTGACCATTTTTGCCCCTTAGACCTCAATTTTTTTTGCTACTTCTCGCTGTTTACCACTTCGGTTGTTGCTTTTGCAAGGGCAGTTTTCAACAATTTGGCTTTTCAGCAGGGCTGAGTAACACTGGTATGGATCATTTAACATCTCCTGCAAAATAAAAAATAAAAAATTCTGGTATTCTTACATTTCAGGTTAAAGAAAGATTGCACTGTCTGCAATTAAAATATTGCAGCAGGCCACATTGCAATTGAATCTTATTTGTGATTAACTGCATAGTCCTAATTAATGTGCTCAAAGATTTAATAGTTCTTCAGTCAAACCAATCAAAAACCGAGTGCCATGCTCAACTATAAAATACAACAATTCAGTTATACAAAAGCAAAGGCTTGTAGCTAAATACTAAAACCCATACAGCAGGATAGGAATGGTTCCATTTAAGTTTTGTTACATTATTAAATAAGATAAATGATTTTAATCATTGGACATCTGGAAACAGAGAAACAAGCTAAGCTTTAGTCTCCATCTTTTGGCTCAGGTTACCTAAACACAGGACGACCACTAGAAAAATGCATTTTGTCAATGAAAAGTTAATCAATCAGTACATTTACATGCACAAAGCGGTCTGACTAAGATCATAGCTCACTCACTTAGTCACAGCGGGGAATCTAGTCTTGTTTGCATATACACATGCAGAAAAGAGAATCAGACTTCTGGCTGGGAACACCTCGCCCCACTTTGCCAAGCGGCGCTGTTTGCATTTCGAACTAGTTCTAGTTCACCATAACAGGAAACAATATTTCAATGACAAAGCCCAGATGGCTGCAACTGTAACTCTATGCTTTTATGCATGTATGTGCCATGGTCGCATGTGCTATGTTGTGTTTGAGCCCTGTGAGCCTATTTATCATGGTCACCCACTTCTTCTTCAGGGTGAAATTTGCTTACACTGAACTTGTTGAGTTCTGCTGAATCCAACTGCAGTCTAATAGCAAGTGCATTGTCCAGGTGGTCAAGCTATGCTTTGCCCCATCTCGGACGGACAACGCTTTTTACATGCATTTGAATTGTCCAATCTTGTGCTGATTAAGCTCATAGTTTGATTTCTAAAACTACATGTAAATGCCCTGAGTGTCTTTGTCAGCTCTGAATGCCAGATCTTCTTGCTTTGTAGTGGTCAGGCCTCAGTGGATTTTGCAGCTCCCAGTAAAAATTTTGGTAAAATGAAAACTTGCAGAGTCCTAACCTAAAACCCACCTGCAAACAAGCTCATCACAGCTCAGCTAACAGCCCCCTCCTACCTGTGCTCTCTGAGAATTAAAACCATTCATTTAAGAGAGAAACTGCTTTATTATGTTTTTCGCTGTAAAAACAAGTGTGTAACAGCTGAGACGGGAGATAACCTCAAAGTCAGACAATAGTTTTTTCTCCATCACAGCAAAAGAAAAATAAAAAAACTCAACAATCATTTGAAGGTAATGTTTGTGAAGTTATCAGTCCAGCATAAAGTAAGTCCTGCATTGTCCTGGATGCAGTAATGCTGCAGACAAGCTATTCAACAGTCAAGACCAAAATCAACTGAAGGTTTTTCATTATTTCAATTGCTGGACTTTTTAAGGGTTCACCCTTTTCATTAGCAAACAGTGAAGTGACTTACAATACTACGAACTAATTGAATGTAGAAAACTGAATCTGTTTGAACTTTTTCCTCTGCCCAGTGGGAGGTGTCCACCAGGTAGAGTTGCTACACAAAACAAGCGGACATGACATTTTACTCCAGTCTCAGCTGAGATATAGTAGGGTGAGAGAGGTGAACTACCTCCCAGAGTACAAACTTGCAAACTAAACGTCATCTTCTCAAGTATGACCAGCCGCCAGCCCCTCCCTTTTCTTCCAATGGAGTCAGCTAATTCCAACAGGCACACAAAGGCTGGGCTCAGCTGAAAGGCCTAAATGGCAGCAGAGCTCCTGGCCACAGCGGCCCAGACCAGCTGAATGGTTGTCATTGTGTCCCCATGGTCACAGGGGGCTAGCAAAACTGGGCTGTTTTTTAAGGGGCCTTTTGGCAGCCCTGTGTTCTTATCCAAGCAACGGAGGAACAGGCATTTCCACTTGGTTCAGAGAAGGGCTAGTTATAGACTCAAGGAAATTACTTATAAGATGATGGCATGCAACATGCAGCCGCTTGAATAAAGACAGATTTCTCTACATGCATTTGAAGATACAACTCCACTAAATGATAAGTATTCATAGCTCATTGAGACAATATTAATTATCTTCATTTTTAGTACATTTGACACTTCAGAGCTGCAATCTGAAAAGCGTAGCAGTGACCAGCCATGATGTCAGACAACCAATGTGGTCAAAGGTAAAGTGAGAAAACAAAGCCGCCAGGACAATGTGAACATGTTTATTTATGTATTTATTTATTTTTGCTTCGTTCAGCATCCAAATGTCACGCCTCACATGTTTCTGACAAGCACATGAGTCCACCAGCAACAGAGAACACTTCCTGCTTACAACAGCATTATTATATTTAGCAATATTAGATATACTACTGGTTGACATGTACTAAAGAAGACAAAGTTTTTACTGTTACCAATGTTTGTATTGTAGGAAGAATAGTTTTCAGTACATCTAAGTTTGAGAAAAGAGAATGAGTAATGGTATCTAGTTATGTTTAAGTATGTAAGTTTGTAAGTATTTTATAAGGGTGTATATGAGTACGTAAGTTTGTGTGTATCTAAGTTTGTATATAAGTATGTAATTTTGTAAGTAATTATCGAACAGTCTTTGTTCTGAATAACATAGCAAATAAAACACCTAACATATAAAATACTTGACTACACTCTGTGAAAAGTTATACTTTAAAAGGATTACATTCAAAAATTACCCCAGACATTGAGAGAGCTACTATTGGGATACTTGCAGAACAGATTATTTAGCATAAAACAGAATGTTTTATCACCTTCCTGTAACTTAGGCAACATGTTGCCTACCTCTTTGATCTATCTTGCGTTAAAGCTCAACTTGTAATGTGAGTGTTAATCTTTTAATTAATAGCCTACATCATCCAAAATCCACCATGATAATGGGATTAACAACCATGATCTTACACACATAGAATGATACATACCTGAAAAACAATTAACCCCAAAGGAAAGTCAGCTTGTAAAAGTCAAGCACATTCTGTAATTCATCAGCTTATATCTGAACAATGGCTGTTATGAGCTGTTATAGCTTTCCATGCTGCTATCATCTTTATAGCTAGCTTTCATTAGCTTGTTAATATGCATATTCATTTCAATGCAAATGTCAGATGCAAATCAATAATGTTTTCCAGGTCCTTTATTGCGTCATGTTTCCATTACAGATTTTGTCAGTGGCATGAGCGAGTGGTCTCGTCACGCGACTGAATTGAGACACCTCAGCTGGAGGAATAAAGCCTAGGTGTCGTGAAGCAGTGAGAATGTCAGGGATGGGACAGTGTAGAGCAGGACTGGAGCTAACAGCTGCTCTGGGGGGGAGGGGTTGATTAGCACTATGCTTAGGATGAATGAATGGTTAGGTTATTTATAGATCTTAATAAATAGAAACATTAATCACTCATTTACTGTACATCTTAAAGAGAAGAAAAAATGTATGAAAGGAAGTGTACACCTGACACAGGTCTGACAGAGAGCTGTAACCCACAATAAGCGCAGCAGGACCATAAACCTATAATTCTGGTAATAGCAGGTTTACAAAGGTGTATAAGGTTGTTGTAGTTGAGGTCATACACCATGTTGGGGAATTAATGATAGTCATTCATCACAGACTGTACCTTCACATGACACCAGAGGAGATGACTACAGGCCTTGTCATTACCCCTCAACCATCGTTGCAGTGACTCAGTTTTACTGCAATAAAACATTTTTCAGCCGAAACATGACACCATATGCCAAGTGCACAGCCTCTGCTATCAGACAGGAAGCCATGTGCTGAAAGATGGATCAAATTCCTGCCATAAGAGGAAGTACAACGAAAGTGACAAGAGAAGGGTCAAGTCCTGATCGCCAGACCTTGCCTCTGGTCATCTCAGATTGTCTGACAGCAACACACATACACAAAGCCCTGGCTGACATATGAGACAATGAGGATTTGGTAAAGAAAGACATCTTCACATCGACGTTTTGTAACCAATGAGCTTCTTCAGGGTTTAAGATAAAGGAGACATGAGAAAATAGATAAAGCAATTCTCTTCTCCCTCATGCTTGCTGCTTGTCATGCTCTGCTAGCTCGTTCACTCACATCATCTGTTAGCTGAACAGAAGCTAACTCTGAGCCGGAAATGTGCTTCATTCAATTTGTCATAAACCTAAAGTAGAATGGGAGGAGGGAAATTATGGGTTCAGACAATGCTCGCCAGCCCAGACAGCTGAGACAGACATAGCTAGCTTAAAAAATCTGCTATAGCATCCCCCACCATCAACAGCCCATCAGCCCCCTCCCCTCCTTTACCTTCAGACAGCTCCAGATCCAACTCCGCCAATTGGTCTCTAACCTCTTTTGGCAGGGCGGACAAATCCGCTCCGCGGTCTGCCATGACTTCGCTGATAAACACGAGTGAGGTCTAGTTGAAAGGACACCAGGCTGTGGCGACTAAACGTCAATTTAAAAAAAATAAAATAAAAATGAAACGCCCTCCCTTAAGACACAAAACAAGACTGAGAGAGGGAGAGACGGTCCATCCGCACGGCTGGCCCCTCCGCCATAATGGGAAAAACTCACCAACGGCAATGAGCAGGTCACGTGACCGCATTTACCTCGCCTGTACGTTAATTCAGCTGCAGCTTCACCGAAACACACACCAACACTGCTGCTCCCTCTGGCGTCTGTTTGGCAAAGACACACAAAAACTTTACGACCACAGGATTATTACTGCTGTTCTGCGGCCTCTTGGAATTCAAGCAGGAGAGCAGTTCAACCTAGTTATCAAGTTTTAAAAAGAACTAACAAGACTCTTTTAACCACGCACGACTAATAGAAAAATCCATTGACCGTAATGCGACTGTTTCAAAGCAATGGTGGCAAAGTCCCTGAAGTTCAAACTTGTGAATGGAATCTGAATTGACTGCTCCATAAGGGGTCTTAGGAATAAATGCAATCTTTAGGTTTGAGCTTCAAATAATTTTAAGATAAAAAGTTATAAATTTAACTTTTTTCACTCATAATTTTTCTATTCATCTCAAAATGTTGGCTTTATTACCTCAAAATATTAACTTTTTATATCTCCTTGACTCTTCAGCTAAAAACTGTGGCTTCTCTCATAACTTTGACTTTTTCTCAAATATTGACTTTCTGACTTAAAATTCTTACTAATGTCATACTATTGACTTTTTATCTAATAACTTTGACCTTTATCTCAAAACTTATTATTTATGTCATATTTTGTGTCTTATCTTAAAATTTTGATTTTATCCCAAAATACTGACTTCTTGTCACGTGACTGACTTTACAGCTCAAATTTTGAGTTTCTTTTAATTTTGTATTTTTAACTAAAATTATTGACCTCAAATTTTCTTACTTTTATAATAGTTTCGTCATCTATGAAAAGTTGCAATGCCCATCTAGTTTCCAGATACATGTTCTTAACAGTAGAATGTCAGAAAAGAAAGATTCCTTATCACATGACCTTTGGGATGAAGGTGATGCCTTTTTGTTAAACTTAATAGTAATTTTATTTTCATATGACACAAGAGATACAAAGCAGCCCTAAGCGGCCACTTGCTGGCATAGCTGAAATATTTTATGCATACCAAAAGATGCAAAAAGTGCCTAAATGATATATCAATTAAAAAAATGAACTTTCCCCCTTTTTGTTGCTTCACTATTCAGTGAGTTTTAGGAAAATGATGCACACAGAAGGACATCTTGTACAACACTCAGTACATTATACAGGATTGAAGGAATCTCAGCTCTCCTCATTCTCCTCGCTCCAAGGCCTCAAATTTTGGTTTTACCACTTGAGATGATGCATATAATTTAAGTTTTACAAAGTTCTTGTGGGAATATTTGAGGTTAAATCTGTTTTGGTTTAAGTTCAGAGCTCTGCCCCTAGTACATTACTTATGGTCACCTTCAAAAGACCAATGTGGCATCCTAAATGCAACTGCAATAAAAAAAATTATACACTTTCAGATACTCTCTGCAATTAAAGGCTGTGACAAAGGGTTGTGGTCATGTTTTCGATAATGTGAAACATGGAAATTGTCCTAGAAGGAGAGCAGTTCAAAATATGTAACTCCAGAAAAAGCATAATTAAAGGCTAGTGTGTGTCTTTGCATGTTGGTCCAAAAGTACTTGGGTGCAGTGCAAAATCATTGAAAAAGGTTTTGGCACTTACATATATCCTTAAATGCACAAACTTGTACTGAAGATCAGACTTCACCGTAACAGAGGCAATTCTATTGTTTCTACTTAGTGCCAGGTTCTGTTGTAACTTAGTAATTCTGCCCAAATAATGAGCTACTGAAATTGAATGAAAAAGTACAAATATTAATTAAGATGTAGTTTCTTTAATTAAAACTGCAGCACTGTAAGTGTTCATAGTATTCCACTTGGAGGACATGCATGGAAAAGTAAATATATTCATATAGTACAGATATGTACAGTACAAGGACAAAAATTGAAATTATCAGTCCAACATTGGGAGTGTGAAAAATCATTAATACACTTTGTGCAACAATCACATTGTTGCATTTCTCATTAGATTGCTCTTTTCATAAGAATTCTAGGTAACATTAATATGCCAAAGACTGTGGGGTGTTTGTTAGTTTCCCAATTAAAAAATAAGTTAGACAGGAACAGCTAATAGACAGGACCAAATTCATCTTCACACTTATAGGAAGGGGATGTAGCCTATTGTCAGCAACTAACAACATATTTTGTTTTTAAGACGACATACAGACAACAACCAACCTGTGAGTTAAAGTAATTAGTTTTCATATTGAACAGCACAATTAGACGTGTTATCACAGAAATTGTATAGTGCTGAAAATAAAAAACAAAACAAAACTAGAAATTAAAGGAAAAGGTGCCAATGACATGAATTACATGAAAATATAACAGCTAAATATAGCTTGAATTTTCATTTCATATGAACATTTGACTTCAAAGGGAACTGCCAGCCTGATATAGCACTAGCTAAGAAGTTTAACAAAGCACCAGGGCTGCTGCCAGAACTGTCAAATACGAGGTACAGTCAAAGGTTAAAGGGCATACAAATGCTGAGCAAGCTCTCATTAATGATTGAAGCACAGAAAAGATATTTATTTTTCTAATGAAACCTGATATCTTTGAAAAGATCAAGAGGACCAGAGAACTGGGATAAAAGGAACAGAAATTCAGAGACAATGACGTTTTTTACCATAGTGCATAAAACACGCCCATGTGTGGGCAGATACCTGTCTTCAATACATCACAGATTTTGAGTATATGAGGGTTTCAGGCAGAAGAACAGAAAATTATACAGAAGCAAGTAAAGCAAACTGCTTGTTTTGGGTGTTTGTGTAGAAATCTACAAATATCTTGCTAAAATATTTCCACGGGTTTTTAAGAAAACCCAAAGTAACCACATGAAGTTGCAAGAAATCTTAGCATTCATCCTCTCTCAAGACTTGAAGATGTCTTTGCTGTGTCTCTCCACCAGATGACAGACCAGTGTTGATTCAGCTTATGCCATTGAAGAGAGATTTATGGTTGGAAGTGTAATTTAAAGGCATTTAGAAGTCTGTACTCAGTGAATCTTGCATTCCTCAATTGTTTTTATTTGATGAAGAGGATAATTATGGACTTTTTTCCTGAGAATTTCTTTTCCTGATATAAACACATCAGGGTTTGCTCAAATGTGTTTCCATATGAGCAAACCCTGTTGTGGGTATATCAGAGGCACCTATGTGATCTTAAGGCAAACATATGAGTCATAGTGTGATAGACTGTGTAACAAAGAAGTGCAAGTAAAAAGTAATTCTATATTGACGATTGTGTCACTGTGACATCTGAATCAAATATAAGAACAGTCAAGAATTGAACTTTCATTCTCATGACAAGTGCCAGGTTTGTCTTTGGAGATTCAGAGAAAGAGGGTCGTTTCTGTCATTATGGCTTTGTTTAGGTTTGGTAAAAAGCAGAGACCGATCGGTTCATCGCACTTCCAACGAGCAGCAAGGATGTGCAACCATCCTGAGAAGTGTGAAAATAACAGTTACAGTAAGTCGAGAGCCCACACAGAGAAACACAGTCACCAGAAATATACTCATATAAAATGGAAAAGGCATCTGATAACAAACTAATAAACAGCTCATTTTAGATTAAAGTGAATTGAAGGATGAGGAGGAGGAAAAGAGGAGGAGGAGGGTACAGATTTATTTCCCTTCAGGTTAAAAAAGGAGAAAATATCCCCAAACACTAATTTTTAAGATAAAACACTGTCAATCTAGCATATTTTGGTTCTGTGGACTGATCTTGGGATGTGCCAATTAATAAAAAATATAGCTGCGCTTACTGTATCCATAAAATAACACCCTAATAGAACAAGTCACATGCTAACAATCCAGCTATTAACGTATGAGATCAGGAGTAGGCAAACTGCTATGTTCTGATGTACATAAATATATACACACATAGCCAATCACACGTACAATTCAACTATTCCATCATTGAGGGGTTTGAATGAGGTAAGGTTTGGGGTCTGGGTGGAGATCACCTCAAGGTGAAACCACTCACAACAAGTATGAGTGAACATCAAGTCACGGAAGTCTCAACAACGACTGCATCTTTGGAACCAAGGGTGTATAGCAAGAAAGGCTGTGTGTGTGTGTGTGCGTGCGTGCGTGTGTGTGTGTGTGTGTGTGTGTGTGTGTGTGTGAATGTGTGTGTGTGTGTGTGTGTGTCTGTGTGTGTGTGTGTGTCTGTGTGTCTGTGTTAGGGCAGGTGTGTCTGTATGGCTAAAAAAGCTGAGGGTCAACAAGGCACTATCCCCTGGTAAAACAATGTGGAGCCCTGTGTGTCTGATTTGATCATGAGTGTTTTTTCTAACACTGGTGTGTTGGACTCTGTACACGTGTTGTTTCGCTGTCCACACCTCAGCAGTTAGGCAGTAGACTCAGAGCCATGCAGTCCAGTCTAGCGAAGAGTCGTTCTGTCTGAATGAGAGATGAGCAGGGAAGCACAAGAGGGGAGAAGTGAGAATGTAAGGGTGGAGTCCAGCCCCTGTAGTCTATGGCAAAGTGAACAGGAAGCTCTCTCAAAAGTCTCGGTCCATTCCCAGAAGGCTGCTGCTGGGCTCCAGGCCACAGCATGATGGCTCTGCAGGAGGGTCAGAGAGAGCAGAGGAGCACAGCAAGGAGGAGATGAGAGATTCTGACTTTGGGAATACAGGAGGGGGAGACTGGGGATCCACTGCTCTTTTTTACCCCTGGGTGATAAGTGTGAGCCAATTCTGGGCTGCAATGACATCGCTCATCATCTGGCAGCGGATTGAGATTGTGCAGCCATGATAATGTGAGAGGGTCCACTCTCAGACCTCTGCTGCTGGCCCATTCCTGCCAGCACAGACATAGCCATAGCCTCAGCTGCTGCCCTTGAGCTCAGGCCATTTTGCCCTGCAGAGGGGCTGGGCGCCAATGAGCTGTGCTGGATCACTGGGGCAGGGGACCCTGTGGGCTCTGAGGTGTCTTTCATACTCTCTTCTGCAGCTAAAAAGAAAAGAAAAGAGAAGATATTCAGAAAAACAAAAAGTTTCCCTTTTTATCACCACTATAATTTTGATGAGAAATTTCAAAAGTTAAATGTTTTTTTAGCTAAACTCCTTTTAATCAGTTCCCATATCATGTCAAACAATTATGACAAACACAGTGTACCTAGGTAGGCAGTCTTCTTCTGTAGGGTGGTCACAGGACAGTCTTTGTGGGCCAGCAACAGTTGTTTCAAATGGGCCACTTCGTTCCTCAACAGAGACACTTCATTCTAAAGGACAAGAGATTAAGACAGTATTTTCAGGATCGCAGTCAAACATACAATGCACCCTAAAATACAGAGAAATAATGAGATGAATCATGTTTATCTGATAAGAGTTACTCTGAAAGTAAAAATAAGAGTTCTAGTTTCTTATTTTCTGATGTGTTGCTGGAGAAGTGGTCACTAAGTGTAAAAATAACCTGAAACACTCATAAAACATACAGAAGATGTGAAACCAGTTGTAATGAGAGTGATTGTTACAAAACCTGAAACCTCATCCATTTGTAAAATTACCCAAAATTCCATGAAGTTGATTTACTCATCAGAAACCCCCCCTCAAACTTCCACTTCTAGTTCAAACCACTCAACGAACAAAGTCAGTGAGACAACACGCACTCCAACACAGGCCTCCCACACGCCACATTTCACCTCAGCCCACCCACCCACTCACTCCAAGCCCACTCACCGACAGGGAGACGTTGAGAGAGCAGAGCTCCTCAGCCTTCTTCTCAAGGGAACTGACCCACAGTTTGCGTTTCTGTCTGCAGCGCGATGCTGCCGCACGATTCCTCTCAAGGAAGCGCTGTCTTCGTTCATCAGGGTCGTCATCTACCGTTCGCCGCCGCCGCCCACCTGTAGGCTGTGCTGGAGATACCTGCAGGGAGAAACAGGGGGAAAGGACAAGAAGGAAGCCAACAGCCCATGGAGGGGAGCAGAAGAAAGACAAGAGAGAAAAGGGAAGTTTGAGTCATGGTTGCAGTATTTTTGTCAGAGCACATTGTCACTACAGGAAGTAAAGCTGAGGCTTAATGTGACTGAAATGGTTTCATTTGTGATCTTACACAAAGTTTATCTGAATTACTTTTTGCTGTTTTATACCTGAGGTTGTGCGGGTGAAGGAGCATCTGGGTGCTGGACGAGCAGCTGGCTCTGCTCTGCCCTCTGAGGGACCATTGGGCTACTGCCAATGGCCATGATCCCCATACTGTGTCCTGACGGGCTTTGCTGGGACAACGCAGCCTTCAGACGCTTTAGAAGAAAGTTATCAAAATAAAGAATATTAGTTTAAGACCACAGCTCTGACTGAGGGTCTGCTCAAAAGATCTCTGCACTAAAGACGCAAAGAAAGCGACTTGGTAGGAAATTAAAAGTGCGTTAATTCTACAGCTATCTTCTTCTATGCTGACCTGACAGTATCTCACAGTCCTCGCTTGTTCTAGCTCTACCACATTCATGTGACACCCTGCTTGATCTCAACCTTTTTAAGTGGTTCAGCTCTTGGGGCACTGATGATGTAAGCTGAATAAGGTTATGTATTTTTGGAACAATTTTCCAAAGATGGGCTTTTTGTGATTTGGTACATTATGCAGCTTGGGGTAACAGTCTAAAAATACAAGTCTGTGGTTAATGATGGCACACTTAAGAACAGAGCTACAGTTATAGCAAGAAAGCCATCCCTGTCGACACCAGTTCCAACTTACTTTGTACTACCCACATTATTTTATTCTAATCATGGTCTTCGGTTTCCTTTGAGTCTGGGTATGCAAATGTTGCCAGAATAACACCCTTAACATTTTCATATTAATTTAAAAAATCTAGTGGCCACACGGCATGTAGTTACAATCCAAGAGAGCAAAACACAAATGAGACGGGATACATGCAAAAAGAACTGTAGAGCAATGTGGTGTAAGAGATTATATAAACAAGTGACTGCAATAAAAAGTCATAAGATGAATCAAGTAAGCTAGCGCAGAGAGAGGCCGCAGGGTGAACATGAAGACAAAAAGAAGAGATAAGGAGACAGAAATAGAGAGCTAATCTTGTGCTGACCATCTTGGCCTCTGAGTGGATGCTGTAGCCAGAGGGGGAGTTAGAACCGCTGCTGCTGCCTCCCAGGGGAGGACCAGGGATCCCAGGAATGTTTGGTACCATGCACATGGGTCTAACAAGCTGGAAAAGATACAAAATTACAACCACATATCTATTAAAAACTTATTGGCTTAAGAGTTGAGTGACAGCTTGTGAAGTGCCTGGGCATGCCTTACATTGATGACAGAGGGTATCTGTCCTGGACCAGGGAGTACGGGCACTGCATGGCCAGAGGGAAGCATCATCATGGGGTAGTGGCTGGTCGGAGAGCTGGACAGGTGGGCAAGAGAGGGCCATGATGAAAAAAGGATTCTCTATCTTCTTTAACTGTCTGCACTTTGATAAAGTGCATTCCAAAATAATTCCCTCATGCATCCAACTTCATGAAGATATGCACAAAAGCTCAACAGAAACACATACACAATTTAGGGAAGACTAAGTGAAGAAGCGTAATGTCCTTAGTGGAACATCATTTGTCAATATTTACAAAGGATTAATTAAAAATAAAAAGATGTATTCCAGCATTAGCAGCTACAAAGAACATATTAAAATTGAAGATTTAAAGCTACAATCAAGAACCAACAGATAAAGAATACAAAGATTACGCTGTCAAACGACAAAAAAAGTCTTTCAAAAAAGGTTCCCAAACTGCTGGAGAGCAATGTTAAAATAAGCTCTTTGGAGTAGGGCTGAATGATCTGCAGAAAATAATCTGACAGCAATTATTTTCCCTATATTGCAATTTATTACACCATTAATTCTAGGTTCTATGTCAATTGCTATATTGAAGGGGATGATATTGTCTTAGTTATCATTCTACTTCTTCTCATCCACAAAAGAAAATCTGTTTGCATGTACAGGTACTTCTCCAAAATTTACAGAATTCTAAAAAAGCTAAATATTTTGGGACACTCATTCCAGAAAGTGAAACCTGGATATTACAGCCCTGGAAAAAATTAAGAGACCACTGCAAATTTTCAGCTATCAGCATCTTTACATATACGACAGTAATTCCATTGCAGTGTCTGTTGAGTTCCAACACAAGCACAACTACTTCTACCTAATAAGGTACTGATGAGGCCATCACCTGAAACAAATCTTATTTAACTTGGAAATGTATAAAAACCATTGCTAAGGTCATCACTCTCCTCCATGAGTGACTGGTGGAGAACATGCCAAGATGCATTAGAGATGTTGTTTCAAATCAGGGTTATTCTACCAGATATTGATTTCTGAATACTTCCAAAGTTAAAACAATAGTAATTTGTTGTTTAAAATTGAATATGAACTTGTTTTTTTGCTTCATTTAAGTCTGAAAACAGTGGGATTTTTTGGTATTTAGACCATTTTTCATTTTCTGCAAATAAATGTTCTAAATGACTATATTTGGGATTTGGGAATAATGTTGTCGGTAGTTTATATAATAAAACAAAAACGTTCATTTTACTCAAAACAAATACCTATAAATAGGAAAATCAGAGAAAGTGAAAAATTTGCAGTGGCCTCTTATTTTTTCCAGAGCTGTATATGAAATCACTATACATAGAGTAAATTCTTTCAAACCTTTGTTTCTTAAAATGTTTATACTTATGGCTTAGAAATAATGAAAATCCCCAATTCAGTGTCTCAGAAATGAGAATATTACATAAGATCAATAAAAAGGGATATTTTAAACAGAAATGTCAGGCCTCAGTAAAACTGTGCTACTTTCTGACCATTTTCCAAGTTTTTACCCCTCTTCACCCATTTCTGCCCCTTTTGGGCCATTTTTTTTCCTACTCTTTTTCACTTTGATTGTTCTCTTGCAAAGGTCATTTTCATATATTTATCTCTTTGGTCGAGCAGTAACACTGGTGTAGCGCATAAAACATCTATTTCAAAAAACAGTATCTGGTATTCTGACACATTTCAGGTTTACCAAATATTGCACACTCTATGATTAAACTGTGGCCTTATTGTGATCATCTATTTTGCAATTAATTGCCCAGACCTAGTTAGGAGGATTAACTCACCCCAGGGTTCGATTGGAAGGTGGTGTTTGTGTAATGACAGACGTTGGTGAGGGCATGGTGGGCTGCATGGCATCAAAGCCGAGGTGTAGAGGGAGGGAACCAGGACGCACAATGGTGGGAGTGGGGGCTGAACTCCTGGGTGGTGTGTCCTGGGAGAACAGCAGTGGAGTTAATCCAAAAGACACTGTTCCAAAACATTTTCTAATTATTGATTTACTTTTCAAAATGAAGAAGCAAGGGCTTTAGAGTGTCAGGCATCGCATCTCTGGGGCATACATCATCAGTTGTACTTTTTCTTCAGGTTTCAGTTTCAGCCTTACCTGTCCTTTACCCCGGGCCCCATTGCTGCTGTCTGATGAGTAGGAGATAGAATCAGGGCTGCCTGGTGGCGAGGAGTCGACCTCTACAGGTTGCTCCTCTTTCACCTTCACCTCTGATGGCGTCTGCAGACTCATGTCCAAAGCAACGGAGTTGGGTGCATGAAGCTGGAGATAGCAGGCAGAAAGACAAAGAGAGGGATAAAGAGCAAAGTTTACGCTACTTATTTATCAAAAATAAAACCCTCAATACCAAGCATACATTGGAAAAAGGGAAGTGAGTTCTGATGATTTATAGCACAGTTTACTTAACACTTCTTTAAATGCCAAAGAGCAAATTAAATAAAATATTCTTTGGGATAGTTAAAATAGAAATGAAAAAAATTGAAGTAAAGGAATGTTATAAATCAAATTTTTTTCATATCAACACTTCAGATAAGACAGAAAGAAAAGTGTTAACTACTGCAGAGCTTTAGCACAATTTGCACTGCATGTTGCCCACAAAAATGATTACAGGCGCACACACAAGTAAAAAAAACTGTAGAGAAACTAAATTTAACAACCCCAAGTCATACTTACAGAACTTTTTCTCTTCTCGTCCTCATCTTGCTCAAAGGAGCTGCCCAGCTCGTTGAACAGACCGACCTCCTCGCAGTTCTTTAGGAAACGGGTGGGAGTAGGTGTCTGGTCTGGCAAAAGGGAATGAGGATAAGTATTCAAATAACGCTTTCACACTTAGTTCACACTTGAAATTAAATATAGAATCTTATGACATAAATGTGTGTTTCGAGCTGCTTTTCTTGGTGCTGGAACACATAGGCGCTGACGCATTCAAGGTAGTTTTATCTGAATATTGGTAAAAGACACTGAGAGAGAGGAAGTATTTAACTGTGCCTGGAAACGGTACCTGCAATAATGACAGAATCAGTCCTGGCTGGTCCAAATTTTAGTGTCATCTCATGTTTGTGCTTGTGAACGGCCAAGTGGTCCTCGTTTGTAAACCTCTGCAACAAGTGAAAGAGAATAAAAGAGTGGAGCACAGAATAGTTTACAGAATAAGCCTCCAGGTAATTATCTACCTGTCCAAGTGACTTTAAGAGAGGACATTAATGTAACTCATACATCACATTGCAGTAGTCAGAGACATGATCTCTTGGAGACTTAATCCAATGCTGGTTATGTGTAAAATATGGGACTAACTACAATAAAAACAGTTCCTGTGGTGTATAGTTCCATGTATATCAGGAGCCAGTTACACATGGACTCAAAAATCTGAACAAAACACAGTTATCCAGCTCTTACTCTAACATCAGAAAGTTAGGGGATGTAAATTGCAGTCTCTTTGCTGCTCATGTTCTAATATTTCTTGTCCATAGTGGAAGCTACAAGATGTCTGGAATTAAGGTAAATAAGACATCAAAGAGAGAACAAACAGCTTTGTCAGAGACACGCTGCCTCTTCTTTGGAGAAGTAATGTGGTGAATCAGTCAGAGACGGGGGTGGATTGGACACAAGCCGATTCACCAGTAACCGGAGCCTATTTTGGGGGCACTGCTTTGCAGTTGCGAGTTCGGACGTGAGAGAGCAAAGTGGAAACACAGTCAAGTGTCAGGGGGCTTATTTTTAGCCCCACCAGGCAGCATCACCAATACAACTGCATGTCTGATTTGTCTCTTTCCTACGAGCAAGACTGCAGGGTCTTGTGTAGGAAACTATCTCCAACTAATCTCCCTGTATGCATCAGGCATCTAGGGTTACCCCTCCCAACACAGTGAGTTCTGGGCTTATATATTATAGAATGGAGGGGCTGTTGTTGTTGTTAACTTTGTGAAAGGAAAACCCCAAGCAACGCCAGGAGTCAATCATTCTTGTTCTATTATGGGCGTGATTCAGACTTTCCTGGTAGACAACTGTTGCCCTTTACAGGCAACAGTTAAACAGCTTTTACACAATAGGAACTCAAAACATAAACAGTGTTTTTTTGTGTCAAAAAGGACAGAATTCAAACTTAGCAAATATGATAAACAAAAATAAAGCAGATAGCTTTGTGTGACAGTTCAGCTGATATCACATTGAGATTTTACTATTTCACTCTAAATCACAGAAAGGCATTTATTCCCAGAACAGCGTACAAAAACTGTCAAGCGCTAAAAACATCTCTGCCTTAAGCGGTTTTAAATCAGATCGTGAATGATGTGAGGCTAAACTTGGCCTATTTTTTGATAACATTTCAATGGAAACATCTTAAAATTTCACCAGCTGTGGTGTAATGTGTGACGAAACAGAAGCTCCTGGTCAGAAATCTAGTTTCTCTCTCTTCTCAAGAGAGATTCCAGCCCTTAGAGTTTTTTTTCTTCTTATCATTTGTCTATTTTTTGTGTGGTTTAGCTGCTTATACCAAATGGATCCCAGCTGCAGTTTTTCAAGTCAGATTTTTGGAATGAATCCACCAAACTGCAGACCCGCAAACTGACGCTTGCTTATGAACATGTTTGTAGCTACCAGAGACAAACATCTGTGGCTGTAGACCCACAATATCATCACTTTATTTTCAAGTAAGTCTGTTGCACTAAAAAATGTATCCACTTATAAAAAATGTAGAGTGTTACACAAAGGACAAGTTAAAATATTCAGGTTGACTGTCCCTCTGTGTCCATAATATTCTGAGACAAAAAAAACCCAAACCACTCTTCATTTATTTATTACACACATGCATGTTTAACTGCTGAACATGCTTGCTGTTTGAACCACAACACATGGCCTCTGATCAGAGAGTGAAAAAGGCTTATGAATCACAAAAGTTACGAAACCTCATAAACACTCTTCCTAAAGACATACAACACAGCTGAGGGGAGCATCAGACAGCTCATTAAACACAGCATCAGACATGACATTTCCTGTGCTGAACAGTCATGAGTCTTAGAACACATTTCATTTCATTTGCTGTGATATGAAGCCAAGCCCTGACAACACACCATGTTGCTGGCATGTGAGCGCACTATTGGCGCTCAGCTGAGTCACTGCCTGGGCTCAAACCTGTGTCTGCAGGCGCTGGAAGTCAACAGTGACAGGTTGAAACAATGACTGTGCTCTGATTACTCACTGGAGCCTCCAATGAGTCATTGCTAAAGGAGACAGAGCTGTCTCAAAAGACAGCATGCTAGCAGGGATGCTATCTGTGCTACGACACTCATTAAGAGTGTTAGAGGGAGAATCATGGCAAGTTAACTTAGTCTGGCAATGACAGAAAGTGTGACCAGCAGTCTTTCAGGCTCAATAAAATTGCAAATAAGGAGCCAGTTCATTTGGATTACATTTTCTTTTCTTTTTAAAGACACTTAAAGAAAAGTATCTCCAGTGAGCTGCTGGATAAACTTTCATAGAGCATATTTACAGCACAGCACACACATGCACACACCTGAAACCAAAGGAAGCAGAGTGAGGACTCACCTGTCCACAGCCGGGAGCATTGCACACAAAAGGTCGGTCATCCCCCATTTTTGCAAAAAGTTTGCAATGTAACTGTGGAAGAGGAGAAGAGGAGAACATTGCTGCAACTTGTCTTGATTTGTGATCGGGCAAATCCAGAAAACAACAAATAGGGATGCTGTGGCTCGTAGTCTTCAGTCAGAGCAGGAAGCCGAATGCTATTTAAAAATAACCCTGGCAAGGAGGAAAACATGCACAGAGGCAGTAAGACGAAGTTTCCCTGGTGATACTTCCTTCACACAGGGGGGTTCCAGGCTGGCCAATGAGAAGCCGCTTCCATGAGAGAGCCGCGGCTACTGTTAACACAAAGACATCTCTCTCTCCCTCTGCCTCATTTTCCCTCACTCCTGATCCCTCCTTCTCTCATTACCACTCCTTTTTCTCACCTCTCAAGCACCTCCCAACCTCTCGCCGTCTTCTCCAATCTTTTCCTCATTGACTGAACTGTCTCTTGATGCAGAGCTTATCAAACCTATCATCTGCCAAAGCATCTCACTCAGTTTATTTCTTTTAGTCAATTTTTTGACGTCAACATAACTTCATTGGAGTGCATAGATTTTGACAAAACAAAGAGTCAAGAATGAGACGTGGTGCGAAAAGCTACGATTAAGTCACTGTTGCCACTATAAAGCCGAAAGATATGACAAATATTCTAAACTAAAAGTTATATTTTTTTTCATTTCACTGTAATGCAACAGAAAATAATCATAGCTCATATTAAATTAAATGGTTCATGTTTCAAATTTGCTTGATCCTGATGTGTTTTTCTTCAAGAATTTAAACTCCAGGTCTTACCAGGTCAAAGAAACACTTATTCTTTGGAAAAAGTTGTAACATAAAATGACTATCACAGTGATACCATACAACTGAATAAACACAGACTATTCCAAATAAATGCATTTGTTTGAAGGTTTAACACAATTTGAAAGGGTATGCACAAATAATTGGATACAGGTTGGAGATTGTCTCATGATGATAGCAGTCTACATCTATTCCAGAGCTTTACAAGGGACGACAAATGCTACACTCACAGACTGTATAAGGCTACACCCCACTCTTTGGAATATTAGAGTTACAAAAACTAGAACCGCACTCTGAGGCTTCCATCAGCTGCCGGTCTCCACATCCTAAACCACCAAATCACCTCAGTCAGCCCCTGCTCTGCAAAGCCGAACCACGCTCCATGTCAAAACAGACCGCGGATTAAATTCATCCAACTGGAGGGATGACAACCAACAAAGGGAATTCATTCATTTAACCAGCCCAAAGTGACGTCTGGTTGTTATTGCACAACATTGTCCTACTGACAGTGCAGCATCTAGCAACACACATTGAGGAGCTCGTAGCGTGTACAAGTGAAAAAGCTTTCATAATAAAAGCCACCGACTTCTGCTGCTCAATAACATTTTTCCATTAAGTAACATTTGGCTGAAACAGTCATTTGAAGGACTGGCATTCATCCTTAACACTTTGACACTAGCCCTTAAAATAGAGTAAGCACATATTCGATGACCAGGGTCGGTGAGGGCCCTACTGGAACCACAGTGACAAAGCCAAACCCGAAAAATGTCAACGACCCAGTTCACATGCCTTGAGTTTGTACCAGATGTGTATGATGGTGACTGGGGACACAAACCATGCCTGGCCCACCTGAGGCCCCCATGTAAACCAATAAGCTGTATACTAGATGAATGTAGTCCCCATTGTGTCACGTCTTTTTTTCTGTCAAAGTGAGGCACCCCCTACTGGCAACAGGAAGTCATGGCTGTTTGCCAAAGCATATCTTGCAGCACATGCTGCAGTTGCTTTATAGTTAGAAAGAAACTGTGTGCGTTTCTTGAACTTGTTGATGTTGGCACGGAAGCATCTGTACCTCTGTGTTTTTTCTGACATACTTTTTACTGCATTGATAAATTTATTTAATTAATCATGTCTATGCGTGATAAAACCTTAGATGTGCAGGGACTGCACTGAGAGCATTTGTCAGATGTGTTTTGTTATGCAATAATTTGATGTTTAGCTGTATGGTAAGAGCATGCTGCCTGACATTATTCAGTAGGACAGATTATTCGTTACGTTGGCCAGGAATGAATGTTTGAAACTTTTCCCACTGTTGAACTCAGTACATTTTCCTCCTTCCTCCCTCTGCTAGAGAGAACTATCCCCTGAGCCAACACATGATTACTGAAGCCTTGCGGTGGAATACAACGCTCTCCCGTGACGCTGGGCTTGTTACAGGCCTGACAGTTGTGTCTCTTAGCTCTTCGTTTCTTCATCAGAGGAAGAGGTCTGCATTGTGCATGTGGAAGTCAAAGCCCCGTCCTCCTCTGTACAAACCAGAGAGCTGATAAAAGCAGATCTCCCGTGTTCAGGAGAAAGGCAACAGCTTGGTGCCAGGACCCTCACAAAGTTCACCCAATCCGCTGAGTCTATTTGGGCAGAGATGCGTCTGCAAACAAGATAGTGGGTCTAGCTCGTTATACCGAGGGTGTGGATTGCATGAGGAACAGACACATCTGGCGTGAAGAGTGGGAACAGATTCCAGAGTTTACATCTTACTAAGGACATGCTAGACATTAACTTGGCTGACAGGCAACACGTGTGATTTCCAGCCCAACTTTCATATGAAAGGGCTGGAAAAAGACTATTTGTTTTTAAAGCTTTCCAAACAAATACCTAAACCTGATTAAAACAGATGTGTGAAGCTCTTTTCTGCAGCATTTAATGCACAGCTAAGGCAATTTATCTCAAAGGGCATCAGTAAGACACTGTAGCAGCTCAGTATGCATTTCTCTGCCTGGTTTACGAAACAGTATTAATCTTTTTTAAATAAAATTGATGTATCTTATTTATATTACCTGCTTGATTAGGTAATTTTTTACTGTAAGCTGTAAAACACTCAGTTATTGCAGACCTCCACTATAAATCAGTCTGGTTGTTACATGCGTCCTGATACAAATCTCTGGTATTCATTACAGACATGGATATCAAGTCTGCCTATTTTTGCCTCCTTTCATACACGGTGACATAGAAGCACTCAAATCGCCCTAATTCCTGTCCTGTCTCATTGAGCTGCAGCCAAAGTCTCAACGTTAACTTGGATTTCTCAGACTCAGCAGGTGTAGGGGAACGGGTCCCAGCTATAATCAGCTGCAGCCATCCAGTGTTTGATGCAGCCTGCTAGGAAACTGACTAAACAAACTGTATTAATAGCTCGCTCTGCAGCCATGACTCTGGAATCTGAGGCTTGAATTGCCAGAGGGTAGGGGAGACCCCGCGAAACCAGGGGGAAAAAAAAAAGGGAGAGTGTGAAGAGGGTCAGTGTAGCATGTGAAATATAGGAAATAAATGCCACGAGTTTTTGTTCAATTAACAGATCATATAAGTTCTGAATTACAATCAATCCTGTAAGCTGAGCTTCAAGCTTCAAAGACAAACTTTCACACTCAGGCTTGGTTTGTACGACAGCCAATGAGTATTTCTGTAAGCAAAAGTAAACCTGAGAATTTGTAAGTGGAACAAATGAAATTCTATATCCATGTCTGCATAACCAAGCCTAAAAGCTAAACCCACAACACAATGCAGGGTAATGCAGACTGGACCGGTAGTTTTCTAAAATTAAATCAGAAACATTGTGTCCATTTGACTTTTGGATGGCAACTCTGTAACAATTATTTCTCACATTTAAGATGTGTTTTAACATTAGGTACAATAAAAATAAATGTCTTTGAGTGTCACCATGGGCCTTCAGGGGGCTTTTTGATGTTAAAATCTTCTTTGTCCCTCTCAAGAAATTGACTCATGACCTTAATCACAAACCAGACGACAATTTGGAAGATGTGGGAACCACTGCACCCCTTCTTGCAGAGGATATAACTTATCACCTGTTCTGGAAAGATAAAGACTGTTTGCCTTTTCACCCATTTTATGTGTGAGCTCTTTGTTTACCTGTCTCCTTTTTTTGTTTGTTCCCTTATATTTACGTATTTTTCTTGTATATACATGCGGAGCAGTGCTCACTGTTAGTTTAGGAAGAGACTTTTATGTTTATGGTTTTCTACTGTTTGTGTGTATAAAATTAAACAAGCGATAAAAAGAACATAAAAAGAAAAAATAAAATCTTCTCAGTCATGAAACAGTTTGCACCTTTACTAAATAACATATCAGAAACAAAATGAACTGAATATTCTAACACCTCAGCCAAGTGTATGAATTCATGCATAATACGCACATGTTAAGCCAGAATTTCTGAATTTATAAACTTGTTCCCCATATGTGTAGGGTGATTTTCCTAGTTACCACAAATAATATTTACGTTGCCTTGAATTTCAAAGGTACAACATTACCCAGAGTGGGTCAATATGTGTGGTTGGACCAAACAGGGTGCAGTTTTCTCTGGCGTAACTCTATGTGATGGAATGAGGTATAACTCTGCCAAAAACATGACCTACATTCCTAATGAAGGTGTTGACATGCATGGGGATGCGGATCCTGGGGCGCGGAGCAGCTCACATTGCAATACTATGGATATCAATATTACTTGAGACTTTGGATTTCTTTGGAGACTTTTCCTGCAGACCCAGTTATCGTTTCAGGATACCCTGCCGCCAAGAAACAAATAGACTGATACCCTCCGTAGGGGGTTGCGGTATGTTAAGGAGCTAGGTAGTGCATCTAAAAGTCCATGTTCTACGAAATGTGGCTCCTTCTCTCACATTATACTGAGTAGTTTGAAAAGTTTGTCTTTTTTAGTCTTCATTACTGTCTGGCGACGGTCGGGCAAACTAAGCCCTGCCTTTTACCGTAACAAGACCGCCTTCTCTTTTCAGCAATTGGCTGTGAGCACGTCAATCGACTACTTCTGCAGAGTGCACAGCTCCCGGCCCTGTCAATAACATCGGCCACTCGAATCTTATTGGCTAAAACCTCGAAATCAACTTTTTTTGCATCCACGAAAAACTAATGGTTAGCTGGTGTGGCTAGCGTTAACAACAGGCCGAAGTAACCCTCAAAATTAGTAATAACAGCGCTACAACCGTTTTCAGCGGTGACAATAAGGACACATTGATACTAGCATGCCCGTGTTCAAGTTACACTGATGTTTTTCAGAGGCTTAACAGCCACTTCAACTCAGAAAAACTGAAAAAAGCTAACAGTTGGTTAGCGGACTGACACTTTAGTGCAAGGCGAGATGTGGGTCCGAATGAAGCGGTGGAGCTGCCACAACAGTTTTGACAAATTGAAGGACTTATACTTTTTACAACCAAAAACACTAAAAACTCAAATACAGAGCTACGTTGTGAATCAGTTGAGTCTATTCGAAATATCTTACGAGAATTTGAAGGTAATTAAGTGTTTACAAACTCACCCTGGCGCCCCTCTTGCTGTCTCCCCTCTCCTCTCCTCTCTCTTGGAATTTGACACTCCCCTTGACGTCGAAATATCGCGTTAATTCACGGAGCTCTCGCCGCCGGACGCCTGGTAGTGGTTTGAACATATGGTTGGTTTTGAACCTGAACACAGTCTATGGTTTTGAAAGAAAGAGAGAAGGCCACTGCCCTCCTGTTATATACTCTTCGCTGCACAAAGAAAAACGCTTTGTTATCTAAGGTGACCATATTCTATAGGTCCAAAAGGGCAATCTCCTACCTGACCTATTGGAGATACTGCAAAAATACCCAATGATACTTGAAGACAACAAAATTACTTCATAACCCACAATTTTGTGTGATATCAATTTCAGTGAGGAGTGACAGTTATCTAAAATTTAAACAAGTGTGATATACAGAAACCCATTTCCACCAGTTAGAAATAAAGTACTAAAAACTGGTTTGTTGAGATTTTTTCCCATGTTCAGTTGAAATTTCGTGATTAAAAGTCAAAAGTCACTTTTTGTCGAAAAATTCCAACATTGTTCAAGATTTTGACTTTTGTCTCAAATTCTTAAATCTTATCTTCATATCTCAACTTTCTAACCCAAAATACTGGATCTGCACATGTGGAGTGTAAAACAGCTAAAGTTTATGGCACGCCTTCTAATAAAGGGTGATGATGAATACACATATGTGCTGACCTGTATGTTAAAACACTTACAATGTCCCTCCTTACTTCCTCATGTTTGTTTTTTTGGACATTGTATTCCACAATATACCTTGAGCTTTAAAGACAGTAGACATTTGATTATAACATAAAAGCAGTTACTGTGAACATTGACAATGAGGGGGGTCTTTTCCCCTGCTGCCTCGGCTTCCTTCCTGATATTTTCACCCTGCTCTCTCCCTCCTTGGAAGTGGACCTCCTGACTGTGCCAGTTCAAGGCAGTATCATAGAATAGCTTCAAACAATGGGCCAAAGCATGAGAACTAAATAAATGAACATGCTTGAATGGTAGAAGTTAGACAAAGACAAACCAGCTTGTTACGTGACTGAAAATGCATCAAGTATTAAAGACAGGCAGTTGAAATGACCCAAAGCAATTATTGCACACAAGTTTCAGTTTTCATTTGCTTTACAACTTACAGCAAACACCTCATTTGGATGATGTGTAAAAGCCAATGAATGCCACTTTAGAGACAAGACTAGAGGGACCTCTATTGGATAACTGGAGGAACAGCACGCAGAGTCAAAGGTGGGGACTTTTTCCCAAGAGACAAAATTAAATTAGATCAGAAATTCTTCAACTGGAAAAATGTTTATCTAGAATAATACACTAACATTTTAAAATTAGTCTTATGTGTCTGTTAAGCTGCCAAGCACTGTTCTCTTTTGTGTGCTCTTGATGAAGATTCAGGCCCATATGTTCAAAATAGCGTGGAGAAGGTAAAAAAGTAGAGGCTCTGACTGTAAATGTATCCTGTGGTTTCTTCTACTCAAGATAACCTGGCTCTTTAATTGTAATCGCTGAATGTGATTGAGACACTTAAATGCAGTGAAACTGAACTCATACAAGAGCCAAGTGATCACAGCTGATTTAAGTAACACTGGCAAAAAGATTCTACTCTGTAAATCCTTACTCTTCTTCAAAAACTCCAAACTTGAAGATGTGCATATTTCTGTGTGCAACCTTGCTCTGATGTTTGCCACATGTTTATGTCCACTTAATAAGAAGAGTAAATAGATGCTTTATACCTGTTGTGGTTACATAGCAGGGTGCTACAATATGTATTTAAAAATCTAAAGTGCAGTAAAGCCAGGATGAAGATAACAAGATTAATAATAGCAGAGTTACATTTAGCAGTGTGGATTTTAATGTCATTGGTATTGTGCATGATGTCTCACTGAGACACTTGTACAGAACAGAGCCATTACTAATCTTCTTAGTAACACTGAGGCTTTACTCCTATGACAAGCAGTGTCTCCTACTACTTAAGGCCTGTGCAAATAATACCTTACTTTTAAGCAAGATGGTAGTTTTAATTTGACCCAATGATCAGGTCTCTGTAGGGTTTCACTCACTTAATCAGCAAGGCAGTGTCATTAAAATAATAGTGCCATATCATGAATCATTTGTGTCAACACTCACTGAAGTTGACACTTTTGTGAAGAAAATGCAAATAAAGGTTAAGTTAATATAAAAGCATTTACTTTCATAACGTTGACAAAGAGAAAAAAAAGCACTTTTGCGGGTGTACACAAGACAAGATCTAAGGGGTTAACTTTTTAACACAGCAGCAGAACAAGCAGAACAAACTCAAGCACAAGACAGATTTTAAACAGATCCCATACCATACAAAAACAGAAACACATTTTGCAAGCTTTTTAGTGACTCTATAAGGACAAAAACATAGCTATCATGCCATTCTTGGTTCTCACAATCTAACATTTAATTTTTAGTAAATACATTTTAATTATTTGCTGTAAAATGTTGGACCAGGGAGCAACCTTGAAAGCTTTCAAGTCAAGACCAAGAGCATCCCGAGCTGAAATAAAATAAAATTTTTATTCTTGATTGGCAACTGCACCCTTTACTAAAATAAGATTGAATAAATAGTAAATTAGACATGACAGCAGGCATGGTGATCAACCCATCATCTATCCAGACATTGAACTTTTTTGACATATTGATACTTTTGTACAACAAATTGGGACATTATCAAGAAAGAAACACCATGTAAACTAAATATCATGTCACGTAATCAAGCACCACTTACTAGAAAATCACGTCTTGCACAATTTGACAGTTTGCATCACTGCATAATGAGGCCTTATTTCAAACCTATTGTACATTAGGGTCTATCTTTGCTATGGCCAGAAATAAATTTTATCCATAAACTCAATAATCCACATTTATTCTCTGACGGACCACTGTGGGCCTTTTCTCATCTTTTGAAGTGTTAATTAAATTCTAAAAACCAAAATAAGTAATAACAGGCCAAGATGAACTGGCAGAGATGCACGGGATCTTTGTGGACAGCTGGGGCGTTAGACACATCTAGCTCCATGAAAATTTAACTATGATGTTGTGCATGCAAGGTGGACTGAGACAACATTGTTGCATCAAGTCTTAGTTTTTTCAGACACCAGAACTATGTTCCATTGATTGCATAACTTTGTAACCCTTTTATGACAGAAGATGAACATGGACGTGTAGTTCTTTTTTTCCTAGCTTATCAGACAGTCGGTCTTTTTCACTTACTGTGCAACGGCTAAATAATAATAAAAAAGACCTGCAGAGGTTTATACAAACCCTTTTAGGACCCAAATATATATTTATTTCCAAAACATTTAAATTAATGAGGGGCCACTGTCACGTCATTACCTAGACCTCAATGCTGACATTTCCTTGCCAAAAATTGCTGTGGTGGTCTGTTATATGGTCAGCCAAAGGTAGCATTAACTCAGTCTCTCAGCAGTAAATACTCTTTTATAGTCTCTGGTAAAGGAAGCTCTTTGACAGCTGTTGGAAGGTACTGGACACCAAGACTCTGCCGTACCGCACAACGGGCCAGTGAGCGGAGCGTTGGAGCCTGGGCCACCATGTTTGTGAGCCTTGCCAGCAGCTGGGGATCCTTGCTCAACTCCCTGGGAAGTGTGCCGTCAGCTCGCCTGATCTCAAACCGCCCAGCTGCCCTGCACAGCAGCTCTAAGCACTCCTCTTCCTGGTCAGTGCCAAGGCCCCGGGCCAAGAGAGCCACCAGTCGAGAGATGGGGGTTTGGCCCTTCAGGTTGGTCACATGGACCTGTGCTCCATAGTCTAAAAGCACTTTGACACTCTCCAGGTTGCCTTTCATTGCTGCCCAGCTCAAAGGTGTGTCATTGTTGTAGTCTCGTGCATTTGGACAGGCCCCACTTTCCAGCAAGGCTCTCACACACTCTGGGTTGTCTTTGAAGGCTGCCCAGTGCAGTGGGGTGTCCTTGTTACCATCCAGGGCATTTGGCTGGGCCCCATACTCCAACAGCAGCTCCACACAGCTCTCATCCTTCTCCGCTGCATAATGTAGTGCTGTGCGATTGTACCCATCCAAAGCATTTACCTAATAAGGAAATGTAATGCGAGTAAACGAATGCTAATTTTCAAACAACCAATGGAATGATAGTTTGATTGTTTAAGACCACAAAATTAATAATTTGAAGAATTTTGAAGTGCATGGATTGCGTATCTGTTGTACAGGTTTATGTGCCGTAGTTAAGTGTCCGTAGAAGTGCAGACTGAAAGGGATGGCTACAGTAACACATAAATCTGTGGGTGCTGCAAGGTCAAATTGCAATTTAAAGTGCAAGTATTTTTAGGTTCCCCATCTTTGGATTATCACTGACACCCAAACATCAACCCAAATCACAATCCACAAAAGCAAGTAATAATATCTCTTTTGGTGCTCAATAACAAATTTTTAACACGAGGGGGTCATCATGTGTCACCTACCTCTGCTCCCTTCTCTAACAGCAGCTCCACACAGTCAGCATCAGCCACCATACAGGCACAGTGCAGAGGCTTCAGAGTGCCATGCATCCTGTTGACATCAGCACCCTTAAACATTGGAAAAGACAAATATGTCAATATAACTACTGACATTGGAGGAGATAGCATTTCTCCAAATTCATACTGGTAAATAGGTAACCTACCTTACGAATAAGATCTTCTACATTATCATGTGGAAATGAGCGAATGGCTGCAATGGTGCGGATGAGCCGCTCAGACAAGGAGTATTTACTTTGAATGCTTTGCATGATGTACCACATAGTAGAGCTCATGTGTAACTGAGGACCATGTCACCCAGGCAGGGGTGACACTAGGGCACACTGAAACACATTACAAAGATGTTAAAAAACTTAAGTTAAACATTCATTTCATGGCCAGTTATGTGTTGCTTTAAGATAGGAATGACTAGGGCTGCAGGATATTGAGAAAAAATGATATAGCAATATTTTGGTTTTTACGCAATAAATTGTGATGATTTTTTAAAGTTTACTTCTACACCCTGTTCAGCTGTATTTAACCAGACTGTGGCCACCATGCCAACAAATGACATCATTTTAGCTGCCTCAGCCCCTTATGCTGTCCCTTTCACACAGAAAATTTCCACATCATCCCTACCCAAAAACTTGGAACTGCCGGAAAAAGATGCATGTACACTATGGCAGAGCAATCAAAGCTCAGAGTATCTTAGGTGTAAAAAAACAAGTTTTCATTTGATTCATCATTGAGATCGCCCTAATGACCATGTGATAATAATTTCACAGAGAAGAGGATTGGGTGAAAAAATAATGTTGTTAACAGTATAAAAAAATTCAGACTTTGTCATATCCAGGTCGTATCCTGTTTAGAGCTCTGGTCGACATGTTTGCAATACACCGCCCCCTGCAGTTTGGGAATGAACGCCATGCAGAGTTATAAAAAGTATAAAAGCCACAAGCATTCTCTTGTTTGGAACTCACGCATGTTTTCCGTGCATCACATCTGTGTGGAAAGCATAATCCTGCCTTAACTGTGAGTTGTTGCATGTAATGTGGTAAAACATACAAATGGATGCTCATTTAGATCTGTTAGCAATGTCTGTTCTGACTGGGTATCAAGTACAAGGTGAAATCTTTCTCCAATGTTTTTTTTTTCTTTTTTTGTTTATCCATTTTAGCGCAGATGTTTCAAACATATTCACATATATTTAACACTGTATTTTGTTGTATAAGTGATAGACTTTATGAACATGGAGGTACACCCCTTTTTTGAGTAGAAAAAATAATAATGTTTTTGCACCAAGGTTAATTACATTGGTACATATGTTGATGTATCATCACAAACAGGTGCATGTCAAAGTCTAGGTACGATAATGTTGTGAAATCATTTAAATTTATTTAATGGCAGGATGATGCCACATTACATACACACATTTATAGAAAATTTCACAAAAATAGTCATAACTAATTTTACATGCAAATGGCATAGTAAGGAACTATCCATGTATTTTTCAAGCAATTCTATAACAGAAAAGTTTTGACGAAATAAGTTTTGAAATTTTGAAGACGACAGGTTTAAGAAATTATTTTTAAAAAATAGGTATAAATGAAGTGAGTTCATTTTGATACAGAAATTTAAGTTCATCAAAAATAATGATAATTCTATGCGTTGACAAAGAATCTAAAGCAACATTTGCCCAATTACGATACCAAAACATGAAACCCATCTTCTGGCTACAAAAACGTAGTCAACACACCATGCGGTGTTTGTGGTGCTGCAAATCTAAAATGAGGTATCAAATGTTCCTCTAAGGGGGTTATAAAAGTCTGTCTGGTGCTGACTTTCAGCAGAATATGTGGGCACGTAAACAGCTGAGTGATAGTGACAGCTAACGTTAGCTCACTTTACTAGAACAACAAAGAAGGCTGAGTAGCTTGCTACATTGACAGTGGCTTTACACAGAGTGACAGCTTTTTAAAACGAGCTTTCAACCTTAATATCTAAACTGACATAACCTTCTGGCATGCAGCCACATGCTAACTTCTGGGATAAGGGGAATAATTAGACCCTCGCTGTGTTTTCTCTGGCAGCTTAGCAGCACCAAGTTAGCTTACGAGCGAGCTAACGCTACGCCGAAATGCTAACACAAATCGACAGTTCAACAAGGAAAAAAAACAAACTGACATTAAATTAAAATGCCTCTCTAAACGTTTATAAGTGTCCCTCACATCGAAAGCAGCGAACAAACAATGCTTCAGTGACAACGTACCGTTTACGGTCCACGGTTTGAAGGTCTGGCAGGATACCGTATTGACTGTTTGCTGTTCGGTTTGACATAAACACAGCACGTCACCGCACGCAGCCACGCCCTCTGTCTCAGCCTATAGACCCAGCTCACCAACACTTTTACTGCTGGTTGTAATCTGCGAAATCTGAAAGTAATCTGGTGCTTTTCTCAGTACAAGCCGTTGTGGTGCCCTGCAACTAGTGACGGCCTTGCTAAATGTATGACTGTCCCAATATAGGCATGCATGCCACGGCAGCACCACAGGCACCTAAACACATGCCACGAGCGCCTCTGACTCATGACCATGTTGAGATGAGGACTCGTGAAGTCTGACTACAAATCACTGCTCACTGACAGGTCAGGCAGCCCGGTGGACAGCTTGGCTGGAAGCAGGGGCGTAGCCATCATTTTAGAAGTGAGGGGGTCAAATTGTTCGGCGGTCCAGTGAGCGATTTATCATCCTCTCACATTTAATTTAACCTCTCCTTAGCTGCTGAAGAACCACATAACCACAAACAGCACAGCACCAGGGAACCAACTTTAGCTCTTTAATAATGACAAAGTATCTAAATCTAAAATCTAAAGCTGCCAAACTCTGGTTAAGCTGACATAGAATGACCCTGGGGCATCTCCAGGGTGAGATAATCAAGAGCCAAATGAAAACACTGGACACCAAAAGTTCTGTAAAACACTATTCCTGTTTAAAATGAACAGCACCCAAATTAATTGAAAGTGACAGTGTAACAGGGTAATAAGCCACATAAACTGATTTAATGGCAAGATTTTTTATTGGTTTTATAGTGTTGGTTGGTTAAAAAATAAGATCTCCCAAAAGCTGGTTTGGAGCACCAATCCAAACGATGTAAAATACCAAGATAACGATGCCAACATTGGTATCTATATTGATCAGTACTTACATGATGAGATCAATACTTAGTTATTCATATATTTCTAAAAATATTGTTTCTGTAATGGTTGATCTACAAGTATGTGCAAGCTTTTTGATATAAATTATACATTTAGTGCTGAAATATAATAATTGTCGATATCCATGAACATTTAAATTCACTGGTTTACAACAAAGCAGAAAGTTGTAGTGGTTGTGTGTGACTCCTGATCAATTTTTGCAAGCTGCTTTTCAATGTTAAAAATATCAATATAGGATATTGGCAATATTGGTCCCATATCTACCTGGTATCGGAATCAATACCAATTTTGGCCGTACCACACACCACTATTAGCCTGAAACTCCAGCCTATCTTCAGCCAACATCTTTAACTGTCAAAAAACCCAACTGAGAGGTTTAAATAAGAATTCAAATGATAAAAAGAGAAATTGAAAACGAAAATCAAAGTTGCAGTTCTTCTTTTAATGACCTTGATCCCCTGGCTGTTTGACTTTCACCACTTTCTGTTGAAATAACACAATCACATGAAAGTTTATGCAAAGAATAGCTGAAAGAAACAGGACACTTGAAAGCCAAATCAAAATAATTTATTTTTGGTGACATTTCATACAAGTCTAGGATTGTGTCTCAAACACTTGGTTTATCCATTACTATATTTCCTTTAGCCACCCAACCCAAATTGACAAAAAAATAACCCAAACATATGAAGGGGGGCAATTCCTTTAGGTATTTGCAAGCCTGTCAACATCAACCATATGCTTCTAAATGATTTCACATTAATCATGAGTAAGATTCTTTTTTAAAAAAGAAAAAAAAAAAAGAAAAAAAAAGTTAGTGCATTTATTTAATTATACTAATCCACTAGCTGCTCATACTCATTAATGGAAAAAAATACAATCCCAGTGATTGGTTATTTGTTTACTGCATTACTAAACCAAAAGTTAATGCATCAAGTATTTTTTCCACTCAGCTTACATCCAGAACAGTATTTAAATGTCATATGCATGATTTTATTCTGCCAATGCGATTTCACACAACTTTGGGGAAACCAGCCTACCAAGATTGGGAGAAAAGCGTTGTGCATCAGAATTAAAATAAATAATTTTAAAAAGCAACACATACAGTGAGTCAAACTTCAAATTCTAAGTCAATCTGTTTGTTTTCCATAAAAGAAAAAAATCAGAAAAGAAAATATAACAACAAACCAGCAAACTCACCCTAAAAGCACAAAACAATCTGGTGGATACCTGCATTCAAAAAACTCCCTCTGAAGATTCAGTACTAGAACAGTTACATTCTCCCACACACATTTCTAGTGAAGGGCTATTACAATAAAGCATCGGCAACTACACCTCTATGCTTTGCCAAGATCCAGTTTCACTGGGCCAAAAGTTTTTCCCAAAACTACATTTAGCAGACCTCATCAATAAAAATCATACGTTATCCTAGCACACTATGATCGTAGGCAGCTGGCACATAGCACGTGAAAATGTCCCAATTTTCCTTATCACCACAACTTGGCTGCCAAATATTATGTAGCTATCATCTTTAGCTAACAGCACTCCTTTGCCTAGTTTTGACACTATGCCATTGTTAAGAACAATTCACAGATATAAGCTTAACCTGGATATCCTGTGATGATGTAGAAAAGCCAAACCTCACCTTAACCACCTTCGGGCACACTGAACAGTCAAATCTCACACCTTGTCAACCTATTCTCTCTTAGAAAACATCAACCTAACACCCAAAAAAAAGAAAACATGTAAACAGAGAACCTGACTGATTATCAAGATGACAACTATATGTTGAAACGCTGTGCTCAGCATTTCAACATAATGATCCGAATCAGAGTGTTTGGTTCAGAGAGATAAAAACTTAACACGAAAAACTTTGGACCAGGCGAGCGGGTTCGCCATGGCCAACAGGCCAGCGAGTACCCCCAAAATAGATTTCGGCTTTAAACAAAACCACACATCTGACTGTGGCATACATCAACAGTTTCTAATATCTGGCTGATAACAATTTAAGCCAATTACGAACCAGGATCAAAATTCCACACCATAGAACACAGTTCATTATTATACATTAGAAGATTACACTGTCCAGTTTCAGGACAATGATTCTGAATCTCTGATGTAAAAATCAAATATAATATTCCATTTCATTACATCAGTGCCACAGTGCACTGCAGCACACTTCAATCATTTCGCTTAACAATCAATGCATACACAGACATCAGTCAACCCTTCAGTCATACTTGCAAACCTAAGCACATAAGAAAAAATGATGTCTCGTTGCGTGTTAGTGATGTCTTTGTATATGTACATGACGTATGCATGTTCTTTTCTTCTTAGTGCATATTGTTCTTGCAGACATCTATTTGTTAAAAGAAAAAAGAAAAAAAAAGGTAGAGGGCCGTTTAAGTGGCCCAGCATCCCACCTCTCCCTAGCAGAGCATAAATGAGACAGGCTCCAGATAAATCGCACTTAAATTCTGTTTAGCATACTGCTGGAGGCCAGAATAAGATATTCCTTTTCAATTCACTCAGAGTTCTTCAGATGTCATTTCGCCCATTAGTCCTGGATGTCCTGGTCTTAATGTCATTTAAAAGCTTTTCTCTTGTCAAGTTCCAGGAGGGGAAGGTGGCTACCGTAATGTTGTTGCTTTTATGTTATTCATTTTTATATAATTATATATATATCCATGTATATATATTCATACATCTTTTTTCTATTCATCATCAGTTTTTACTTTGGCGATACTGGTGGAATATTCTGCTCTTTGCCAGTGTGCCGGTAACCTCCTTGGGGGGAGCTGCGTCGGGCCGGAGGTGGGCGCCTCTGGTCCCGAAACTTGAGGCCCCCGCTGCCTCTGGGGCCATTGCTGCGATAGTAGCCTTGAGAGTCACGTTCACGCGGTGGCCGGCTCTCCTTGCATTCCCATCCCCCTTCCCTGTCGTGGCTTCTGTCTTGCTTGTCTCCACCGCTGGAGCCCAGCTCCTCCGCCTTGTTCACACGAAGTTCGCGTAGGGGCTGGCCTGAAGCAGTGCCAGATGAAGC
This sequence comes from Thalassoma bifasciatum, assembly GCA_008086565.1. Classification (NCBI taxonomy): domain Eukaryota; kingdom Metazoa; phylum Chordata; class Actinopteri; order Labriformes; family Labridae; genus Thalassoma; species Thalassoma bifasciatum. The sequence goes on along the minus strand of RPOG01000249.1, from coordinate 295,042 downwards.
TGGGGTGGGGGCGGCAGGGGGAGGGTCCTTGGGTGGTCGTTGGCATACCTCTGCGTAGCTGAGCTTACGCGGTTCCTTCAAGAAGTTGTGGGGAAGAAAAGTATTAAAACAACTCAAAATCAGCCTCTGTATATATGATCTTCCTTGTTAAACCCTCAGATCTCATAATCTTAACGCTCATTGGGCTGGGAATGAACGTCCTGGACTTTTGGTGGGAGAGAGAAGAATGATAAAAGAGAGAAAACACAAGAAGAGTGAGAAATAGAAAGAGAGACAGAACCAAAGCCAGTCAGTCCACTACCTCAATTCCCTCTATGCGCAATAGATCTCATCACCAGGAAGACCAATGCTTACAAGTTTATTAAGTGCTCAAGTGAACATGTAATAATGAAATGAACAAAACATTTACCTGTGCAGGAGTGGAAACAGTTGTTATAGCAGGGGCAGGCGTACTGGGAGTCACTGGGGTTGAGGCAGCAGAGGGTTGAGGCCTGGAGGCAGGCACAGGCTGTGAGGAAGAAGATGTGGAGGTGGACGAGGAAGAGTTTACTGGCTGAACAGGTGTATTGTGGGATGCTTTTTGAGTTGGAGCAGGGGCCTCTGCGCGGTCCACCCTCCTATCCTGACGAGTGATGCTGTTGGAAAAGGACGCAGACATTTAAGCTATCATTTTAGCTGCTGGAAGTCATAGATGAGACTGATTCTACAATGAGCAAAGGTCATTCATACCCAGCGGATGGAGGTCCAAGTGGTTGTGTAGCAGATTTCACAGCAGCCTGAGCAGGACTTGAGACAGCCGCAGTCTCCTCTGTGACCGAGGTTTGGCCTAAAGCTGGGCTTACAGTGGCTTCTTTATTGGCTTGTTCGGTCTTCAGAAAAGAAGGAAGAAAATAAACAAGTCAGGGATTATCCTTCAAATAAAACTTTTGGAGAAGACCAAACACTTTCATTATCTTCTTACCTTGTCTCTGTACAAGCCGCGTACAACGTCTGACATTCGGTTTTCCAGTACTGGCTCCCCCTGTGTGCTGATCACACAACCAGGAAGAGGTGGGAAATTGGTAGCAGCCAAGTCAAACTTCGGGGGAGAAACTTTGACCTCTGTTAGCGGTATGGGCCTCTGAAGAAAAAACACATGGTAAGATCTTAGAACTTTCTTTCTATTTAATTCCTAAGTTTAAAGACATCATAAAAGTTTCTCTTTACCGCAACTCGCTCATCTTCTCGCCTTCTTCTGGTTCCTCTGTACGTTGCACTTCGTCTGATGAATGGGAAATGATTAATTTTGTGTGTGTTTTGGTCAAAGTCAGTCAAGTATCTTACACTACCAGCAGCTTTTAATGACTGGCGTAAATCCCAAAGGCTTACCTTCCCCGTCCAGCCATGTTGTTGTCATCACTGGGGTCCAGAGAGGAAGAGGAGGAGGAGAGATGAGAGAACGCTGAGCTCAGGTCAGAGGCTGTCTGGACTGGGTTAGTGGTGGCGGCGGCAACAGGAGTGGGGGGCTGCGGGCTGCGCAATCCAGTCAGACTCTCCAATGGGACTGGAGTTATCGACGCTGGGGTCAAATCACTCGTTCTCACCTGGGGTTTTACATGGTTTCTATTAAAAAGAGGAAAATGAAAATAGGTAAGATTAATACTAGATATACACAAAGAGATTTAAAACCAGTGTTTCCAGTGGAGCTTTTTTCTGGTCAGCCTTTCTACCTTCAATGAAACTGTTACTGCTTGTTTATATGTTGATTAAAAATAATAAAATTACAAACCAAATTAATTTCTCTTTTGGAGTCTCTACACCATGTTTTCAGTGTTACGAAGTGAGGTGATGTTCTGCAGTTATTACAGAAGAAAGGATGCTGTTGGTGGACTCAGTTAAGCCATAAAAAATGGTTCTTTATGTGGAAAAGTCATGACAGACAAATGCCACTTCTATTTGTTCAAATTACAGCAGTTGGACAGAGGCTGGCACAGCTCAGCGAGATCTAAGGAAACACTGGTGGAAAAATAGGACAGCATGCTGTGTCCTGAGGGTGCATGTGTAGACATGCAGGGGGGATTTGGGGCTACAGCTGTTTAAAGGGGTGGGGACACAGATGAAAGCAAACTGCATTGCAATCTGCACACTTATAAACCCAATGTAAAGGGCTGACAACATCCTTGTAAAACAGACAGCTATCAAGAATGTGACTCACAAATAATTCCCAGTGACACATCAAAAAAAGGTAAAACTAAGCAGCGGCATTATTAGCACAACTTGATGGCGTTAATAGTCTCTGGCCCTCAGATCTCATAATCTGAACGCTCATTGGGATGAGATTGAAGCACCTGACTTTGGTATTGAAGGATAGAAGAGAGAAGATGAGTGAGAGAAAGAGAGAGCCAAAGCCAGTTACTCCTTTCCCTGTTTTCCCTCTATGCGCATCTTGATCTCATCATCGGGCCTGACTTTGGTGGAATCCACTGACAAACTATTTCTTTGTGAAGTGTTTTTTTCAACATCTGATCAAACTTGCCAAGTTGTCATCCCTTTTTTCTCAAAGGTTTACAACAAAGAGATGAAAGCTTGACAGCTGGTTGACCTAGACTATTTGAAAAACTGTCAGTCCCTGTTATACACAAAACGTCACGTTGCCACATTGCACAATGAAAAACAGTCATTGACAAAAAGCAGCCATAAAACCAAACAAAAGATTTTAAAAATAGGCGGTTAGTTGGAATGGATAGAAACTGTTACATGTGATAATGTTAATGAAAAGAGGATATTTGGGAGCCAAAGCGGCCATAACTAAAGAAGCCAGTTAATCAAACAGAAATTGTTGCCATGTAGTCTTTACACAACATCTATCAAATGACATAACAGATCTGAGTTGTTCATCACCCAGCAACAAACAATTATCACACTAACAGAACATTAATGGTTTCTAAACTGTCTGACTGGCAGAGGGCTTGGGGCCTTCTATGGATTCACTGCTGTAGTATGGTAAGAGATGAGGGTAGCAATGAAGCTTATTGTATGATATGATAATTGTACCTGAAGGCATTTATTACATTCTTTCTTGAATAGAGGGGGACACTGTGGGGACAGTAAGAAGACAGGGAGTGAAATCCCTGGTGAGGTCACATTTTCTCTATACAACATTCAATTGCAGATGATCTGATGTTCACGTTTCACACCATGCAAACATTGAAATAAATGGTCAAACAATCCAACTGGTAAAATTGTACAGTGGCACACTGCATTGTAACAGAATTCTTACCGGTTTCTGTTGAATGGGCGACTGATATTAAGGGAATTAGAGCCAGTTTTGTAGTGTCCAGCAGAGCCAAATCCATTTACGAAGCTACTGTTGGGAAACGGTGCCTATAAAGGGAAAAAAAACAGTATATACCACACCCATTACATGCAGATACGCATTCTGCAGGAGACCAAATCATCACAGGACACAGAACATCAAATGAAAAACTTATGGTCTAGAAGGTTCACCTTAACCAATGGGTCAGAAAGAACCACAAAGGGAGTTTCAGCCTCAAGCTGTTAGACCCAGCACAGATGTTTGATAGTCTACTGAACAGTTGTGATTTTGGACAGCTCAAACAAACATGAAAAGAGTTGTTGACTTATTTTTAGAACAATTCCAAAAGTTCTTGCAGATAGAAAAACAGCTTCAGTATTTTTTACAGTTTCTGCATCTCTGATGCAAATATTTTTAAGAAAATACTTTGTCTTCTTCAATAACTCTTTGCTATGCAAAAATTTTGTGTACTTAAGTCTCTTGACAATTCAAAAGACGCATTTGAATGGCGCCTGTGCATGTCTTCTCGGACATCAAAAAAGAAAAAAAACAAAACACAGCAATGACCATTTGGCGGCTGTGTTTATTTTAAGTAACAGGGTACAGAAACAGTTTTACACAGAATTTTGCTGTAGAGGTGGAAGTTTGAACCAAGGGTGCATTAGCAATGAACATCAGTGTTGGTTCGCATGACTGTGAATTATGTCATAGCAGTGTGTCTCACCAGAGGAGTTTCAAAATAGGGTGTTGGTGAAGGTGTCCAGGTAGGCGGTACAATGCCATAGACCGGGTACTGCTGCTGTGGATAGACGTGCTGCATGTAGAGAGGAGAGCTGTACTGGGACTGGCTTTGGGACTGCTGGGCGTAGAGGCTGCTGTCCATGCTACGGTAGCCATTCTTTGCAAAGAATGTGTTGATGGCCTTTATCCTGGCCTGTTAGTGTTACAGAAAAAAAATGAGAGTCAAACATTCAACAACAGAAGAACACAGGGGCATTTTACAAATGGGTTAGGGCTATTGGAAAACTCACCATTATGGGTTTTCCCTGAAATGTTTTTACTTCCTCTCTCAAGTACTTGTAGGCCTAGGGAGCATATAATACAAAAGTGAATAAAGCCATTCAGGGCAAAGTATTTTTAGCTCAACACTCAGGAAGGTGTGAAGAGAAGCTCATTTTGACTTTTCTTACCTGCTGAGCATCTGTGTCTGATTGGAATGTGATGTACCAGTTGTTGTTGTGTGCAAACTCAACACTTATCACCTTTGGGCAGTTTTCATTTTTGAAAAGAGACTCAACTTCCTGTAAAAAAGAAAATAGTGGGGACATAAGCAATGGAGGAAAATCCCAAAACATGTTGCTTCATGCAATATGTACATTTTGTTTCGTGAGCGCATATGTTTGTTTACCTCAACGGGTGTTGTTTCAGGGACCTCCCTCAGAATGATAATGCATCGCTTGTGATTGGGACGCACCTTTTCCCCTTTCTCATCCACTTGTACCATCGGTGAGGCTGAGAAAGATACAAGATTAGTTAATCTAGATGCACCAGAAGTGCTTTTCACTGATTTTCAAAACATTGGGCCCCACTCACGAATAAATGCGCAGAAATGTTCTTTCTCCCCGCACGAAATGAGAAAATACGCAAAATCACCGTCGGATTCATGACACGTGCATACCAGCCGTTTTTGTTCGCACCACCATGCATATATATCAGAATCATTCTAAATCCACAGGCGCGTTCCCGCATCCTGAAATTACCATAAACCACGCCCCAATTTATCTATATAAGGACATCTGTTCAGAGGTTCAGAAGGAGAAGCATTCCTCCTTTACGTCCGTGTTGTCAGCGTCAACTACACAGCTCGTTCTCTCGGTGTCTCACCGGAGACTCGTCTGCAGACGCGCGTCCTGACCGGAGAGGTGTGTGAGTCATTTGCTCAGAAAATGTTAAAAACCGTACGAAGACGCAAATTACTTTACGTCTTCACTCAGTTTGCACAACTTTATGAAACTGTTTGTCAGAGCAGTCAACAATTTAATCAACGTAAAATAATGTGACATTCTGATATGCACATGATTATATTTTTAATATAAACTAAGTATATGATTTAAGAGTCAATATTATAAGCATGATGAGGACGAAAATATGTCAGTTTCATGGTTATGTAATAAATTTAGCCAATGCACGGTTTTTATTGATGAATTCTGATCAAGGTTTTTTTTCTTTTACTGAAAGTAGTTTTAAATGTTGTTTTTAGTTAAAAGAGTCTGTGGTTCAAGTAATATAGACAGCTGATCATTCATTATTTGTGCATACGCATGGTCCGAGGAGGTTCTACATTTGTTCGCAAAGTACGAAGAAATTCAGGTAAGAAAACATTGATGAATCACAGGTTTGTGCGTCAAACGTTTGTACACATGGTTTAGGCACGAATTTGTGCGTACAAACGTTTTGTGAATGAGGCCCAAAGTCCTAAACTTTCCACTTACATCTCAATACATCCAGGATTAGATCCATGTCAGTGGTGAGGACCTTGATGCCTTCCATGCTGGCTATAGTCCAAATAGGGACGAATTGGTCACTGTCCATCTGGGACATCAGGTACAAATCTTTTGAGAGGTTCTCCCTAAAAAAGAAAAACTCCAGTCAATCCAGAACAACTGCTTTGGAGCACTCAAATCTCAAAATATAAAGAAATGAAAAGGTTCTTTGCTATTACCGAGAGAAATAAAACTCCAGCTCCTTCTTCAGAGACTCTCGTAGATTCTCAGAGGAGATTGGTTGTTCTTCAGCTTTGGAGTCTAGCAAGAGGCAAAAAAAAATAAATTCTAAGAGGTATTGACACAAGTGTTGTGATGGATAGAAAACTTTTATGAGACCCATAATGTTTTGTCTTTGTTGTATTCTTTACAGCGCTGTCCCTTGATCACAATTTTCAGTATTACACAATAAACAGTCATGGTAAATAAGTGTTTCATACAAGTCAGAGCCTGTTCCGCACAATTGCAGAACTGCATCCTTGTAAACTTTCTTATTGTCCACATAAGTCAATTCTTTTAACTTCAAGACCCACACCTTACTGTCTTTCCAGCATGTGGTTAAAGTTCGGTTATAAAATCCTAGCGCACCATTATTTTAAGGGCTGACAGCGTTGTCACACTAACACTCATCAGAGACTACAGTTAAGAAGTTCATAAGCAGTTTAATCGACTTTACTGGCGGAGAGCATATCATCCTCTTTGGTTGCATTACAAATACATTTGTAGGGAAATTTTTCTGACAACTTATGCATGTTTGGACTGTCAAGCCTGTCTTTCCTGCACAGTTGTGCATAAAGATGCAGATAAATGTAAAAGTGTGACAGAGGGACTCAGAGTCTTGTGCTGACAGACCATCCTTATCAAAGACTCTGAACTGTCCTGAATCTCGTCTTCGATGCATGACAGCTTTATGGGATGAGAACAACTCAGCTTCTGAAAGCAGTCATGTGTTTTGCAGTTCTAAAGAGGCTGTGGTTATTTGACTATTAAGGTCTCAGAAATAAGTATAACCATTAGGAAGCGAGAGACAGAAGTCTGTAGGTCCTCATTTCACCCATAGGCCCAACCCAATGATTAAATCAACTGCTGAGGTTATCAGCTGGAGTGGAGTCTCCTGAATTGTTCATGCCAGTGTGCTGCTAAAGAGGAAACACTTCAGACTTATGACTATTTCAAATGTAGGGAATGGTTCTCATACAAGCTCAAAGAAAAGCTAAACAACATTTTTGAGGTCTACATCCCATTGAACTGTACTTTGATAATAAAGCAAATAAATCTTTGTGTCAGTCTCAGTTGGTGTGTGGAGACGTGACCGACCTGATGTCCCTGTGGTGGACTCAACGGGGGAAAATCCCAACTCTGGAGGGTCCATTCCATTAACTGCTATCTCAGCTGTTGCTGTGGAGCTGCTGTCATCCAGGGCCGTGAATCCCACAGTGTACGGCTTGCACCCAGCGGACGAGGACTCAGAATAACCTGTGAACAAGGTAAAGAGTGTTATTCAGAACCAGCAGCAGTCCATTTCTTTATGTTTGTCTGGTGAGCAAAAGTTTGTCCCTAAAAATAATTTCAATTTTAAACATGAATGTCATTATTTTTTCCAAATTTGTACCCTTTTGTCATTAAACTTTAAAGCTCATTCAGTTTTTACAAAGATTGCTAATCGAATCTGGCTGGTGTGAATCTCACTTTCACTGATGTCAGAGGGGGGCCAATGAGGACTGTTAGTAACAGACTCACTGGGGGCCACAGGCATCTCCTGCCACACCTTGGCATTTGGGTTCAAACCGGCACCCTTTGAGGTGACCTACAGAGGAGAGACAGCACAATTCAAAAAATTTCAGTAAGTTAAAGAGAAATCAAAAGCAGAACAAAAGATGTCAATCAAAACATTTTGAGGACACAAATGTATTTCTTGAGATCAAACATTTGCCTTCATTCAGATGTGTCGGAGTGTTAAAATGTGCCAAGTCAATCCCTCCTAATGTTTGACTTGCCTCAAGGCTACTCTAAACATAACACAGCTCACGGCATGCTGTCAGACTCATTTGTTTACAACACAAACACACCAAGGTACATCTTAAACCCAGGAGTGGGTGGAGAGCAGTAACCATGAAACAACTTCAGCAGATTAAAATGACCTCATAGATGACAAAAGTAACGTCAAATAACTTCAGGCAATTACAATCAACCTGGAAAATCAAGGACAATACAGACTTCTGTATGTTGAATTTAACATCCTCACTGTATATAAAACAAAACCACAAACAAAAATAATGTCCTCGCAGCTAAACAGTTTATAATAAAGCATGTAGTTGAAGTCTTAACAACGCACTGAAGATAGAGTTTTCAAGTAACAGCAATCCATCACCATCAACTACTTCCTCCCTTTATTGAAGGGCTACTAATTGAAATCACCTGGTGTACCCTTGAAAGGGTGGACACACCTGCATATCAGTGTTTCCATGGTATATTTTCTATGCTAAAGAACAAAAGCAGAGGGAACAGGTAAACCTACTGGTTAAATTTTTGGTTAAAAAAGTTACTTTATCGGTTTCAAGTCACCGAATCGTTTTGGGTCGCTCTAAATGAACCAATATCGCCCTTTGATTGTATTGACAACCACAGATCATGATACAAATCGAATTGTTATTGAACTGAATCATTACACCCCTTCTAGTTTGCCTGTTTGATAGTAACTGTTTATGTTGCAGTTTAGGTCATCGGGAAAATAAAATATTCATAGTTTACAACAAGCCTACATTTGAGGATTTAATCTGACTCTGGGGGCAAAGGGGCAGGGAACTGGCAAGAGAAACCCTGACCCTGCAGAGATCTATGGCCAAGAATAGATCACATACTGTACATATTAAGGCATACAGACATGACTGTGAGCTGTGTCAAGTAAGAGCTATTTATCTAAACTCATGTGGGTGACAGGTGCTGATCAACAAACGCCATGGACTGTTCAGTTTCCCAGTTTTTCTTTTGACATTGTCACTTGCCACCTGCTAACAGATCCAGCTCCTTCCTGCAGAAGCACTCGGCCTGACAAGTTCAGCTGCCGGTCACTGTGTGTTTCTAGACACTTCTTCCCCATTCAGGGAGAGCTGAATGAACGTTAAGGTTTGAGTGTCATTCAAGGGAGAACAGTCAATTATGTGCTGTGCAACTTGACACATTGGTCACAATGCATGCTTCTGTGTTACAGGCCGTTGCAAGCCAAGTAATGTCAGCTGACTGCGCTGCGCAGCACAGGCCAGGTATTTGCAACGCATGCCACTGCGCTAGCTAGGTTAGCTAGCAGCGCGATTAGCTAAGACACAACGTTTGTGATTGAACGTTTAACCGTCGGCTTATGATTGAAGCATCTATCAGATACAACTTGAGGATAAATTAATACATGCCTTCTCGTTTCAAATCACATTGTAGTCACTGTGCTTCGGTTGTCCAACTTAACTTACAGGCCAGTGATTACTCAGCAAACTACTTAATGAGCTTGCTTGTTACTGTGGCTAAGCTAGCTTTAGCTAACTGTAAAAGTGCTGCAGTGAAGATCTGTAAAACTACGTGTGTGAATTCATCCGCCTGAAGCTCACAGATGCAAGTTAGTAGCTGTGCAATTGCTGCCATATGTGTAGTTTCTATGACTACTTTCGCTCGATAATCGATAACATCTAGCCTTTAAACCCCACCAGAAAGTGATTACGCAAATAGGTAGTAAGCTGGTGCCAAGCTGAAACTGAATAGACTAATATAAGAGCTATTTGAGTTAATTTTAGCAGCCTGGTGAATGTCGTACATCGCAGAGAGAGAGAGAGGGAGGGTTATGCTAACAGGTTTCCAGTCGCTTAGCCAGCTAGCTAGCTCACACGCTAAAGAAGGCCTCACTCACCATGCCGCCTGACCCTCCCTCGCTCCCCAGCAGAGCCTCGTCCTTCCCACAGGTCTTCGGTCCGGGATCAGCCTCCTCCTGCAGCAGCGGCGGCTCTCCGCTCTGGTCTGAACTCATCAGCCGCTCCTGACTCACTTCCACCTCCTTCGCGTTCTCCCAGCCCCCGCCTGCCACCACCACCTCCTCTTCCCGAAGTAAAGATTGGGTTCAGCAGTCAGTCTGGTTCTCTCTCTCCTGTGAGACTGGATGGACCAGCAGCAGCAGCAGCAGCACACTCTAACTAGCCGGCTAGCCAAGAAGCTACCGACGGAGGCTAACGACCTAGCGTGCTCTGAATCAACGGAGCGGGCCAACGCCAGCTAGCTCAATGAATCAAACTTGCACGTAACGTTACTTGTGGTGTAAGCTCTGCCAAACCATGACTCTTCCTAGACCACAGTCCCCAATGCTGTTCCTTAGGTTATTACAGCACACACCGGTTCCGTGAGGCGCATTCCAACCGGGCGACCGGAGCAGACACTGGGGACACGCACCTTCCTGAGCGCAGGCATACAGTCCGCCGACGTCCCGGCTGCCACCGCGAGGTCTCAGTGACCTCTGCGGAAACCGTTTCCTCTTCCTTTTCCGGATTCACTGTAGTTTTCTGCAGTCTTCTGTTTCCAAAAAGCCCTCATTTTAGAGGCAGGCAGCCACAATTCAAAGTGTATTTTATAGCACATTGGAGGCGTTTTGTGTCTTATTCAGTTTATGGATTTGGTAAAACTTAAAATTGTACAAATTGTTTGTAAGGCAAAAAATAAATTTTTACCTGGTAACTTAATTTTTTTCTGGTCAGAGGGGGAGGGTGTGAGGTTTTTTTTTTTTTTTTTTTTTGGGGGGGGCATAATTCGAGACAACACATCGTCCTTTCTAACCTTAAGTATGTGCATTTCTGTCTGTGGGGTGTTTCTGCAGAATATTCTAAAGCAGGAGTGTCCAAACTTTTTTCAAAGAGGGACATTTGTGAAAATGACCAGGGCCAGAATCTCTATTAGCTGTGAACTAAATAACACTCTTTCTTAACCATTTCTTTTAGTCATTTCTGTAAAAGTCAGTCATCCAGTATGGTGAAACTTACTGGTGAGCCATTACAGACTCATTTAGTCAAACCTCACCTGCCCCTCAGTCAGTTTTCTAAAGTGTTCCATGCAAGGAAAATCTTCTCCATTCGGGATTGATGCAGACAAAATTGTTAAGGGTCTTTAGATGGCAGGGTCAGGATGTGGATTTTATTAGTTGTTTTTCAGATTTATCCCCACATATTTCATTTCCTGCATTATGTGGCATTTTTATGCAGTGATTTTTGCTTTCTCCTCACCATTTCATATTTCTAATCTAGTCCTGTGTCCTCTGATGGGTTTTTTGAACACTCATGTTTTCACATTATGAAAAATTGATATAAGGATGTTGGTTGTAAGAATTCTTTAGTTTCTGCATGATGTACAGAGCTTTAGCTTTATACAAGCAGCCTGTTGGCGGTCCAAATGTAGTTTAAGGGGGCATTAGTAGATATACTGTGGTTTGGCTTATGCACTTTACGAAAAATGTAACTATACACATTATTTTGGGCAAGATTATCTTCAGTGACATAGTAAATACATGTAAGATAAAAGCTGAAGGCCACAAATTGATCTGGGGCCACATTTGGCCCCCAGGCCTGACTTAGGACATGCCTGGTCTCAAAGAGCAAATGAAATGATTAAAAATTTCCATAAACTTAAGAAAAGCTATAGAAAAGCGACTCTTGAAAGGTATAGGATCACAGGCGCAGAGGCAAGTGATGCTCAAATGTTGCTGATTAATCCTTATGTAAATTTGTTGTTCTTGTAATGATCGTTTAACTATCTATATGTGTATGTAGGTGTGTACAAACATAACTTTTTTCAGGGGGAAAATTTGTCTTTAATGGTTCCTGTTCCACATGAGCTGAAACTCAAAAAGACTTACTCTATGGCTTGAACACTCACAAGAAAAAAAAATGCAAAAGGGTGTTTTACCCGGGGGGGTTGGGGGGTGGGGGGTGTTGTTGTCTTTTCCTCATAGAGCAGAAAGTACAGAAGACCTCCCCCATGTGCTGATATGCTGACAGGGTGTCACAGTGAGGTCCCCAGGAGTTTTACAGTCTGTTAGACGATCAAACCAGGCGATTTTGATTTACACAACATATAAAGAAAATATGATAAAACACAGTAGACACATCCTTGACAGGCACCCTTTCCAAAATGGCAAATAAAGATAGTAATGGAAAATTATATGTTGCTTTTTTCCCCCTGTTTTTGCAAGTGAGTCTCATTTTCATCTGTGCTGCATTCCTCAGGCTCAACTGATGACGTTAAATGAAAAAAAGAAAGAAAAAAAAGAAGAAAGAAAGTCATGTCATTGATTTTACTATGATGATGGATGAGTTCATCACATTATCAGTCCGTCTGCTGGTAAACAGCCCTGATCCACTCAAGGACTCTTATACGGGGCAGATTCATATAGAATTAGAACCACACAGGCAGACAAGAACAAAAAATCCATAACTAGATACTTGGAACAACAATTTTTAAATGAATATTATTTGTAGAACAACTAGCAAATGAAAAACAACCCCTTTTCTGCAGTGCTCTGCAAGTTTTCTGTTGATAGACTATGTTGAAAGTAACCCCCGACTGATTTTTTCAACCATGCAATCATTCTACTTTTGACCTTTCAGTTAAATTTCAAAAATCCTAAACCTTGACAGACTTGAAAATAGGAAGCTGCCTCAGGCTAAAGTAGCCCCCTCTGTTTTTAAAATACCTGTTCTGACAAGTTAAACCTGCTCCAACTGGGAGTTTGACTTCACACCCACCCTCAATAACAGACAGTCAACACCGGACGCAGATGAGAAGCTATCAGAGATCTACACAGGTAAGCATCTGCAGCCTCCCTCTTTCCAAAGCCTGTTTATTTTTACTCATTATTCTCTGGGTTTTAGTGGGAATCTCTCTTGCTTGCTGTTTCTTTGAGGTGTAGTCAATACTCTTTTAATTGTGTAGTCTTTTAATTAATAGTGTTGAAGAATAGAAAGCTCAATAGTTTGTAAAAATTCAGGGTATTGTGTCTGAGCATTAAGTACTGTACACTTTGTATATGTTAATACAGTGTTATAAGGGAATTTACCTGCAAATTAAAAGTGTATTTCATAATTTGAAAATGATCAGGGGAACAATGTTGGTGGGGTAGCAGAAGAGACTTAAAAAAATATTCTACCATTATGGTCATAAAAAGATGTAACTGAGATGATCCTTGTGGTATACACTCCTGACCAAAATCTTATGACCAGTTTAAGAATTGTGCAAGTTTACATTTCAGCTGTTGAATCCTGAAAAGTTTCTAAATGGAACTTTGAAGGGCTAAAAGAAGAAATGGGAGTGAAACAAATGAGCAAAAAGTAATCAATCCAGAAAAGTAATCAATTTATTGATGGCAATAATTAAACTGAAATAAGCTGTTCATCAGCAGATTAAACATTTAAGACCACAGCCTTTAAAAGATAAAATCTATGCAAAAAAATGTGGATTCAATTCATTTTCTTCAAGGTATTCACCCTGTTGTGACCTCCTGATGGCAAAGGCAAAAATGCTTTCCCTCTTTGAACATGGTCAGATTGTGAAGTTGCATAAGCAAGGCCTCCTGGAATGCACCATTGCTGTCAGTCCTGGGTGCAGTAAGAGTAAGTTTGAATTTCTTAAAATATCCTGAGGGTTATTGAACAAAACAGTCATGTGAAAGAAAAAAATTCAGCAGTGCAGGACACATTTGGCTGTCAGGATATGGAACGTTCTTGAACCAAATTAAAGCTGATGCTGGTGCAGACTGAAGCCCATCAGATGGCATCTGCAAGAGAGGGGCTTAAAGAACAAAAATCATCATCAGGGGCTTTGTATCCTTCACCACTAAAAAATGCCATCTTGACTTTGCAAGACTGCACCAAACATGGAGCACTGAAAGGTGGAAGAAAGTTTTTTTTCTCTGATGAGAAAATATTGAACCTTGATGGTTCTGATGGCTTCAAATGTTTCTGGCATGACAAAGAGATCATACTTGAGATGTTTTCTACATAGCACAGTGAAGGGGATGCTATCATGATCTGGGCTGTTTTTTCCTTCAATGGTACAAAAGAGTGTCAGATTTTGTAGGGGCCTCAAACAGTGGCCGGCTATGCGGAGATGTTTCAGGGGGCATCCTTCATGACTGAGGTCCCTGGTCTGTGTGACAGGGTTTTTCGACAAGGGCAATGCTGCTGATCACAATACCTGCCTGACAAAGGCCTTCTACTATAGAGGAACACCCTCACTCTTTCAGATCATCCTGAATGTTCCCCATATTGAGAATATTTGGGGATGGATGGCGAAGGAAGTTTACAAAAGTGGACATCACTTCCAGGCAATGGATACCCCCTGTGAAGCCGCATCCACCACTTGGACCAACCCTCAATCCTCCTAAAAACACTTGAATTATATCACAAACCTTTTGTTCAAACTTTTATTTTTTATATTAGGGGTTTTCCAGGTTTTTTTGAGCCATGGTATTGGACCTTTGATCAGCTGATGAACTACCTATTTCAGTTAACTTAATACATTGCCTACATTTTGCTCACTCTCTGACTTTTTCTCTTTGCATTTTGAAGTTATATGTCAAACCTTATCCAACAGTGTAAGATGTAAATATGCCCAGTTATTCAACTGGCCTTAAGATTTTACTCATGATTGTACTAATAGTGTTGCTCGCTTCACCTGAGATAAAGTGTATGTTTCCTTTAATCCTCTTTTCAGACAGGTGGAAGTGAGTCTCCATTATGATTGGTTCATCACCAACAGGAATGAAAGATACTGAGGACATTTCATCAAGTGCCTCTAGCGGTACATGCAAGTTTCACGTCTGCTACATAATCCTTTATGTCTCCTGAAACTTTTTATCATTGAATTTAATTTTCATCTCTTGCCACTTAACAGAATGGGAAACAACAATAGATCCAAAGCAAGCTCGTTGGCTGTTCTCAAAATATCTCCTCCATAGAGACAAAGATTCAAAGAGTCTGTTCCTGAGTGTGGACATCAGACATGGCAGAGAGGAGCAGGACCGAGCTTTAGTTGCATTCTACAAAAGGGACAATGTTCGGTGGACCGTGCCTCTTCAGTGCACACTCAGGGGTCAGTTCTTGGCTAATTATGTAAGATGCTTAAAATTGCTACTCAACTGAGAGGAATATTGTGTCCTTCACAGGTGATGCTGCAACAGGGAGTGGGGTTGACCGTCATATCATGTCCACAGTGATTTTCAGGCTCATGAGTGGATTTCATTTAAACTTAGGTTAGTCAGCACATTAAGAACTATGCACAAGATATGCTAATCCTAATTTTCATGGAACAATCTTTAAAACAGTTTATCAGGTGTCGATTTGATGAGCTATACCCAGAATAAACTGTCTGACCGTTCACTCAGCTAAAATTGTTTATCTTGTGTGTGTTGTTATTAACGCCAAGTCTATTGCTGTGACAGGAAATGTTCCCATTGCCCAAATCTTTGAGGGTGAGCCTGATCACCTCATCCCCTCAGTATCAGATGAACTTCTGGACAACAATATGTTTGCAGTTGCAGGCCGAATGATTGGCCTCTCCTTTTTGCACTGTGGTCCAAGTTTTCCAGGGCTTAGCGCTGCTATTGTTCACATTCTTTTTGGAGGCTCATTAGAAACTGCTCCTGTGACACTACAAGACTGCCCTGACCTTGACATCCGGGATGCTATAATAAAGGTGAACATCTCAAGACCTTATTTCCTTATTTATGGCTCACTGTGCATGAAAGTTATCTTCAAAAAGCAACCAAGGATATGCTTTCATATGAAGAATTTTTAAATTTCCTTTTTTTTTTTTTTTTCAGCTGAAAGGCAATGCAGATTTAGAGGAGCTTGACCCAATCCATCAGCTCTGCCAGTTGCTGGGCCTACCAGCTCCAAACACCACAAACAGGACATGGCTGTCTAAGAAGATCCTTTTACATACCGTTAAGTCAGAAGTGTCATACTTTTTCTACTTCAGTGGACACTAACCCTTCTTATCTTGGCAACATCTATGAAGCATTCAATGAAACCACTTAATTAAGGGACTGTTTCAACAGAGTCATTCAGAGTCAGAAAAAGCTCCATCAAAAGATAAAAAATGATCAGTTTTTTATCATCAACATATAGAACACCAGTTTTCAAGCTAACTACTACTGCAACTTTTTTTGGTATTGTAAAATCATTTTTGTATCATGACAGAACTTCAGTCTTGATGAAGTCAGAGATTTTTTTCGTATCATCACTGTGCTGACAGACCTCAGTGCCATGAGACATATTAACTTTCTTCTCGATGCTGTGTCTCTTGTGTTTCAGGTTCTTGAGCGAACATGGCATCAAGTCAGTCAGTTTCGACAAGGCTTAGAAGAGACAGGGCTGTGGCCACTTCTCATTAGCAGAAAAGATGTAATCCCAATCCTGTTTCCACGGGATTCAGAGGCTACCATCACACCTCAGGTACAGCAGTGAAAACATAATGTGAGAATGGACGAGGGGATACCTATTACATTACGTTAAATATGAACTGATCTTTTTATAGCTGTTTTTACTTTTGAAAGTAAATTTTAAAGGTCAAAAACAAGCATTCAGAGTTTAGATTAATTCCATGTGTATTGTTAAATTAGCTGGTATCAAATCAAAGTGCATTACTGTATAGTTTCTGAAAGCAGCAAGAGCTTTTGTGATTCCAGGTCATCTTGGATTGCATCGTATGGCCTTCCTCTATAACTGTCTTCTTTGAGAGCTACAAGGCCAAGGACGAGAGCGAGTCTGAGGTCAAGGATGTACAACGGATATCTGGCTACCTGAAAACATTCATTGAAAATGGTATGTAAAGGGAAAGAGGAAGTGTAATGTCTAAAACTAACACTTTTTCAATGTTAGTTGACCCGCTGTTGTTTTACCACAGTGTCTCCTGCAGAGCTAAAGAGCCTTGTAAAATTCTGGATAGGATGGGAGTTGCCCGCCGCACAAATGAAAGTGGAAATTGTGGAGGCCACATTCCCAACTGCTGCAACATGTTTTGAGAAGCTAAGGCTGCCAAGGCATTACACATCCTATAAAGCTTTTCATCAAGATCTATGTGCATGTATATCAACCAGCTACAGCGGCTTTGGACGTGTCTAAAGTTCACTAGAATCTAGCTAAAACTCACGTCAACTGAATAATTTACAGTTTTTATTGGTTGGTTTGGCACATTTTTTCTGAGTACAATTAAGATTTTCATAACTGTTAGGTCAACCTCTGCAACTAGTGATGTGTCATGATCAAAAGCTGCGGCTGTGAGAGCCAATTCTTTATAGTGAATCAGAAGAGTCGGTTCTCAGGTTTTTCATTTCGCTGCTTTGCTTGCACAGTGCTCATGCTGAGCTGGTGGCAGGTGAAGGCCTCAGTCTTTCCATGTCTGGTGAAGTTGATGAAGGGGGGGCTGTGTATCGTAGTTTCATCTGTTCCTTCTGAGAGAGTCTTCTCAAAGAAAGGGCAAATACTCACTAAGAAGAGAAATCGGGTCAGTCCATCCAAATTGAAGCATCTGATTTTCCTCAATAGCAGCCATAACTACTGTTTGTTTGAGTTTGGTTCTGTGGATATGTTTGCTTGAGTTTGGTTCTGGTTCTGTTCTGTGGATATGTTTCCAGTTTATTGTTCATTTGTGCAATAAAAGTTTGATAAAAATACAAAACAAAAGTAAGAATGGTTTTGTAACAGAACAAATGCACAAAATTAGGCAATCATAAGGCCTCTCATAAAAACACTGTACGCAAAAAGGGTTTTCAACACACAAAACCCACAACAACCACATGATGGCAGCAGAGGTCAGGCGTTTCAGCACCCAACGCTCAGAGCCCACTCTCTTTTCTGCTGGCATCAACAAGTTCAAGTTTTATTAATGCTTTACCATTCACTAAGCGTGTCCGAGTGCCCTTTACCAGCATGTCGTTGATGGTAAGATAATGATGTAGTGATAAACTACAAGGGCTTTGAGATCATGTCCTATTCACTTTGTAAAACAACATTGATCTACTATTCACACACTGGTTACCTTATAAAAGTTAAACTAAAGAAAGGATTTCATGGCTGTTAAACACACAACAGACAAGAACAAGGGAAGAAAATAAGAATAAGAAAGCATCAAAAATCAGTCTCACGAAGTTGCCCAAGATACAACAAAACATTTATCATCCCACTTATCCCAATGATTAAAAGAGAGTTGATACATGAAGGACTGGGATATTACTTTGAGACAAAAATTTTTTAAAAGCTCGGCCTTTATTAGTTCAGAGTGTTTGGTTTTAACCTGTTTTGATCTTTAGAGTATGAGAATTGGATCTTTCAAATGGTTTCATATAAAGTAAAACTTGCAATAGATGAGAAATATCTGAAAAAATTACAAAATTAACCCTCTGATGCATGAATTATGAAAGTCAGTGTCAGGATTTTTCCCCTGAGTGTTTTTATTTGTCATAAAGCATGAAAAAGTTTTCCTTTTTTTTCAAATATTTGTAACTGAGCATTCAACTTAAAACAGTGTGAACTTAATGTAAATGTGAATTATTTTTTCATTTGACTTCTTCTTTTTTTTTGTAATTTCATGAATAATCTTTTTTGAATGCTTTGCGAAACGTTTTAACTCTCTTTCATCCATTTTAACACCGAATAATTTATAGTTATTACGCTGTTTTATCCTCAAATGTTTGTCTATAACTTAAAAAAAATACATATATATATATATATATATATATATATATATATATATATATATATATATATGTTTGGAAAAAAAGATGAAAACAAATTTTCAGGCCCTAAGAAGATTAAAAATATCTTGACACGGGCTAATATGACTTTCCACCACATGAACCATTNTCAGTCCATCCAAATTGAAGCATCTGATTTTCCTCAATAGCAGCCATAACTACTGTTTGTTTGAGTTTGGTTCTGTGGATATGTTTGCTTGAGTTTGGTTCTGGTTCTGTTCTGTGGATATGTTTCCAGTTTATTGTTCATTTGTGCAATAAAAGTTTGATAAAAATACAAAACAAAAGTAAGAATGGTTTTGTAACAGAACAAATGCACAAAATTAGGCAATCATAAGGCCTCTCATAAAAACACTGTACGCAAAAAGGGTTTTCAACACACAAAACCCACAACAACCACATGATGGCAGCAGAGGTCAGGCGTTTCAGCACCCAACGCTCAGAGCCCACTCTCTTTTCTGCTGGCATCAACAAGCTCAAGTTTTATTAATGCTTTACCATTCACTAAGCGTGTCCGAGTGCCCTTTACCAGCATGTCGTTGATGGTAAGATAATGATGTAGTGATAAACTACAAGGGCTTTGAGATCATGTCCTATTCACTTTGTAAAACAACATTGATCTACTATTCATACACTGGTTACCTTATAAAAGTTAAACTAAAGAAAGGATTTCATGGCTGTTAAACAAACAACAGACAAGAACAAGGGAAGAAAATAAGAATAAGAAAGCATCAAAAATCAGTCTCACGAAGTTGCCCAAGATACAACAAAACATTTATCATCCCACTTATCCCAATGATTAAAAGAGAGTTGATACATGAAGGACTGGGATATTACTTTGAGACAAAAAAAATTTAAAAGCTCGGCCTTTATTAGTTCAGAGTGTTTGGTTTTAACCTGTTTTGATCTTTAAAGTGTGAGAATTGGATCTTTCAAATGGTTTCATATAAAGTAAAACTTGCAATAGATGAGAAATATCTGAAAAAATTACAAAATTAACCCTCTGATGCATGAATTATGAAAGTCAGTGTCAGGATTTTTCCCCTGAGTGTTTTTATTTGTCATAAAGCATGAAAAAGTTTTCCTTTTTTTTCAAATATTTGTAACTGAGCATTCAACTTAAAACAGTGTGAACTTAATGTAAATGTGAATTATTTTTTCATTTGACTTCTTCTTTTTTTTTTGTAATTTCATGAATAATCTTTTTTGAATGCTTTGCGAAACGTTTTAACTCTCTTTCATCCATTTTAACACCGAATAATTTATAGTTATTACGCTGTTTTATCCTCAAATGTTTGTCTATAACTTAAAAAAAAAAAAAAAAATATATATATATATATATATATATATGTTTGGAAAAAAAGATGAAAACAAATTTTCAGGCCCTAAGAAGATTAAAAATATCTTGACACGGGCTAATATGACTTTCCACCACATGAACCATTGAATTTAGGAGTAAATAAGTTTTAAATAGGTGTCCACTGTAGTGACCACTATGCACCACAGGGTTAATAGATGTGCTACAGTCATGATGGGTTTGAAACATTTGTCATCCAACCATGCAACAGGTTAAAAAAATGAAAGCAGCCAAGAGTACCAAAGGGAAGGGAATGTGGGAAATAAAATGCATGTGCTCAACTGTGACTCGGGCTCTGTTACCTTAATTTTCTGTTCCTGAAAAATGAGCTGTGTCTTGTTACAGGTTTTAGCAAACACAAGGTTCCTGAATCTAAAGTCCCTCCCCATTCAACTCTCTCTCTCTCTCTCTCTCTCTCTCTCTCTCTCTCTCTCTCTCTCTCTTGCTCAGCCAGGCAGTTAGAAACTCCCCTGTTCCCCAACACCAGATACGTTTGCAGACTAAAGCAGCAACAACAGAGGCTCCTCCTTTTTAGAACATCTGGAGCAGTGGAGAGTGAAGGGGAACATACTGAAAACTCTTTGTAGTAAGAGCATATTTCTGAAGAACACCACAAGTGCAAGTCCTCAAACTAACTCCAGGCGGCTGGTTTCCTGAACACACCCAACACTGCACTAACACTGCTCCGATCAGGGAGTCAGACTTCAAACTGTCACTCATCACTCAAAGACTACACCTTCAAACAGCAGGTAAGAAATGTTTACATTCCTACCTCTTGTTTACATTAAACTCTACCACATGATCTTCTCTCTCTTCTCATGTCCAGGAAGTGCACTGTCAAATCTTATTCTCTGTAAAGCTGTGATGCAGGTCAGGCTTGAAGAAACTCATCAGGTTGATACAGAATTTGTTTTGGTCTATGTCAGCTCAGAAAATATACAGGTTGTTCTGTTTTTAACCTTGATCAAAATCAAACTGGTGATTGTAGCCACACCTACTTCACAAGCAAACTTCCTGATGAAGTCGAAACTTCTCACTTCTAATTCCTGAACTTTAGTAAGTAATCCCACATGTCTAAACTTGTAAAGCCAACGGTATCAGCATGTATCTGAATTCCTCTGCTTTCATGATGTGCATGATACTTTTTACTGCCACAGAATCAAGGCTTCAAGAGTAAAAAAGTGTTGACAGATATAAAAACTTTGTCTTTTTCCTTCTTTGGTCAAACTGACAGATGTCAACCCAGTCATTACTCTAAGAGTTGCATGACTTCTTAAAAATAAGAGTAGCTCCAGTATTGAGGAGCTATTCGGAATCTTTTAAAGTTTTTCTTACCTGTCTTTCATCATCTCCTGTCACTGCATCTTGAAATTTAGTTCACACCCAAGTCTCCTTCATCTTTTCTGCTCCCATCTCAACCCCTTGCCTCCCTCATACCTTAACAACAAAAGACAATTACTTAGTCATTCCAGACTCCTGATTTCCACTTTCCACTTTCAGTCAAGCTATTCAAATTAGGCTCCTGGAGAGCAACAGACTGAAATTTTTAATGACTACTGGTGCAGAAAATTTTCAGGACTCTTGTTCCATCCCCGATCAGGCAAACCTTGAAAAAAGAAAAACAAAGCAATTTTGTGTCAATGTGGTTGCTAATGAATGAATCACCAGAACATTTATAACCAAAGGCTTTGGCTGTCCTCTGTTTTTCACATTTCAAATGTCTGTTCCTTCAGCAGAGTTTAATGACCCCCAGTTCAGATTTCTATGGCTGAGCTACTTTGTGACTAAATAATGTACCCGAATTTCAAATGTTTAACACACAATACCCTAAAAGCACAGTTCTCATTCATCACTAATCATTATATCTCATAAATCTTCTCTCCTCACAATGGCTTTGATTTTCCCCAAAAACATAGATTGCGATAGTCTGTTCAACAAGTTAGTCAAGATGCAAAAGCTTTTTGGTGTTAGTGCCATACACTAGACATGTATTCTCATCCAGCATGAGCAAAGACAAACGAGACAATCTAAACATCTCTGGATTATTACAGCTTTGCTAAACAATATATTTTGAGTTATTCTGGAAATTCTGTGATACCTTCATGCTCTGTCTATCCCAGCCAAAGCTGAGGCTGCTTCTACAACACATCCCTCGCCCAGTTAAACAAGCTTTTACCAAAAACGACAATCAGGAAAAATGACAAAGAATGAAGCAGACAGAGAGGGAGTGGGTGGTGTGAGTCAAGAGCATGGAGCTGGGGGAGTTTCAGTGGTCAGGAATGTGGATGTTGATCCTCCAGAAAAGATTGGGAGGCTCAAGCTGGGTGACAAACTGAGGAGAAATAGACAGGAGGTCAGAGCCTTTAATAACCCAAAGACTCATCCTATGAATTGTGCTTTCAAACGTTATCCACAATGGTCACAAGTTCCTAATAGAGAGCAATTTCAGCTCTAACTACCAAGATTTTTTTTCTCCCTTTTCCACTCTCCTGGCAACTTAACTGAAACCACAGAGAACTGGCAGTAGGAGAAACAGTCTTTGGGTCGGGCCTGACTAGGCCATAATAACAGGCAACCAAATTTGGGTTTAATGCAGCAAAAGTCTGGTAAATGTGCATGCAAAACATTTGGCTGGAGGAATTAATTGGAGATGAAATCCATGTGTCTCTATTTCAATCAGTTAGTTTTATACTGCTTTAGTTATACTACTCTTCAACTAAGTCAACCAGGTCAGAAAAAAATTGTTGAACATCATGCCCAGAATAAGATGCTTAGAAATTTCTTCTACCAAAGTGTTTCTCAACTCCTCAATGAGCTTATCCCCCAAAACTTCCATATAAATTACCTGTGGGTTTTTGATGAGGTTAACAAGCTAGCACTAAATAACCAAACAACAAAGAAAAATTGAATTTTAAACATGATCTATACTTTATGTTTGTGTTCATTCTCTATAGGATGTCATCCAGAGGAGGAAACAAGTGTGGCTGCTGTCAGAAGACGGTGTACTTTGCAGAGGAGGTACTCTGTGATGGGCAGAGCTTCCACAAGTCCTGCTTCCTGTGTAGTGAGTAGACACTTTGCTGCTTCCTGTCTTTGTCATTGTGGAAACAACTGGATGTTAACACATACTGCCTCTGACAGTAGCAGCATTAGCACGGCGAAGACCATAAATGTGAGCTGATATCTCCTCACAAACAAAACCAAAAATTTAATAAAGTCGAATATCATACTTATTTTGTGCCCCTTTTTAAAAACTTATACTATTAAGCCCAAACATGTTACACTGTAAAGAGTTAGGTGATGCATTTTTTTTTATTTCAAAGCAATACTCTCATAAGAGTTAAGATTTTGTTATTTAAGGTAATGGCTTTTGGAAAAATAAAATGATGATTGTTATTTTTCTTGTAGTTTTTAGACTTTATGGGTTTATTTACTTTTTTGGAAAGTATATCTGCTTTACTTGTTATGTTGCATCACATCTTGAGTATTTTATCTTTTCCCATAAGAATTAAACAACTTAAGCATTAAAAAATTTAATCAACTGTACAAATGTAAACAACAAAAAGACGTAACTGATAATAAATGAAGGGGAAAAAAAATCTATCTAACTTTGAAAAAGCATATAAGTTTGTGAGATCAGGGTTATTTGTGTTCCTCTGTTGTAATGAAACATTCCTGTGATGGAATTTAGATGAGAACATTTTTCTTCAAATGAACTGTTCCATAAAAGGAAAGTTAAGGGCCAATCCAAACACATGTACATGTGCACAAATATGCAAACAATAATATTCTGTCATGCGTGTGAATGTGTTTGTTCAGTGGTTTGTAGGAAGAGCTTGGATAGCACAACTGTTGCTGTTCATGGGGATGAGGTGTACTGCAAGGCATGCTATGGCAAGAAGTATGGACCAAAAGGCTATGGTTTTGGCCAGGGAGCGGGGATCCTCAATATGGACAAGGGGGAGTCTATGGGGATCAAACATGAAAGGTGAGTGACACATGAACACACATACTTCATTCAGTTCCCTTTGAGACCTTATATAAAAAATGTGTCTGTGTCTTCATTAGAGCAGCCCCTCATCGTCCTACCACAAACCCAAATCCATCTAAGATGGCTCAGAAGTTTGGTGGTGCAGATAAGTGCCATCGCTGTGGCAAGTCCGTCTACGCTGCTGAGAAAGCAATTGGAGCAGGGAGTGTAAGAAATACTGTACAAAAAATTGTATTGGTTTTCAAAAAAAAAAAAAACCCAATCTATTTTTCTTAAATGGATCATGTTTTCATTTACAGTCGTGGCATAAGACTGGATGTTTCACATGTGCACAATGTGGGAGGAGCCTTGAGTCTACCACATTAGCTGACAGAGATGGAGAGATCTTTTGCAAAGGTAAAATTTAAATTCTGCACTTCCTGTCAAACAATTTGATGGCATATTTTTATATATTCAACTAAAGCACTTTATCTGATATGGCAACTTTGGTTGACCACATGTGTATAATATGTCAACCAGCACAGAGACAAGCCTCAAAACTTCTGGGACAAAGTCATTAAAAGTGATGAGACCAAAATTAAACTTTTTGCCAAAACCATGAATGTTATATTTGGAGAAGAGTCAACAAGGCCTATGAATGAAAGCTGCACCATTCCTACTGTGAAACATGGGGGTGAATCACTGATGTTTTGAGGATGTGTGAGCTACAAAGGCTCAGGAAACTTGTTCAAAACTGATTGCAAGATGAATGCAGCTTTTTATCAGAAAATACTGGAGAAAAAATTGGCACTATTGGTAGTTTTGTACAAACATTCCTGAGACACGGCATGTAATTCACATAATAGTACAGTAGAGGGCATCCACACACAGAATATTCACTAAAATACACAACATATATTGCCTGAGGTCATAACAAGTATTCTTAGGGGCTAGTTTTGATTGGTTAAACTTCTTTTTAGCATTCAATACATTTCAACTCTTCGGGTGAAATTTACAACCTCAGTGGCTGTTCATGAATCATAAAAGAGCTCTGGTTCATGGGCCATGACTCTGTCACCATATTTGACCTCATACATTGTGGCATAGCAACAACTGAAAGAACACATGTACAATTACCTGCATTTATTATAACAGCACTCCATGTAGGTGATAAAGCTAGAAGGTTATTTTCTTTAATGCCTGCTGTAGATGTATCATCAACTGAGGTGGCGTTGGGGGGGCAGTATGTGAAAAGAAAGAAAAAAAGAACAAGATCTATAGTATGTCACAATTTCCCAGATGTCTCACTAATTTGAGAAAAAATTTCTCTGTGTGCAATATGCCAATTTGCCGTGGATAATGTTTTCCATTATGCACTACACTAGCTTTGTTTTACTTCTTTTCCCTTTGATTGTGGGTAGCACACAGTTTTTGGTAAATTACCGCCACCCTCTGGAATGAGTTAGCTTCACAACTACAACACCACAACATTAATGTTAGGTGAAGTCCTGCAAAAATATACATTTAAATCTTGCCACTTCTGTCAAGAGGTGACACATATCTTCGAGATAACAGCTTACTTCAGCAGAATTCATTAAAGTCAATATAAACCCCTCTGTAGTTTTTCCCAAACCGTATGTGGTTTATATGAGAGACAGAAATTTAGCATAGTTTACGACTAAACAGATACAACTAGACATATACTACTGAAATCGAACAATTACATGGTACTTTTACTTCAAGAATGCAAATATGCTGCATATTGTACATAAACACACCAGAAATAATCTTAAACTATCATTAAGAGTGGCATTTGTTATTTAAATGAAACCCAATGTTAGCCAGCAGACTCTTGGTCACTTGACGACACATGAGTCACTTTGTATTCAAACCTGTTGAAATATGACTCATTGTTTTGGCTATCTTTAACCAGCATAATTTGAATGAATGGATCAACACGTTGTTGGAATTGTAAGTTTGAGTGCTATACATTTTTCTTTTTCCCTAACAGCCTGTTACGGCAAAAACTTTGGGCCCAAAGGATGTGGATATGGACAGGGAGCAGGGGCACTGTCGCACACTCAGTGAGGACCACTGTGGTATCCAAGCACATTGTTTCCAGCGTACTGCTGCACTTTTGTGTCCCTCTTGCAGGGGCGGTCTGTTGAAATTGAAGCTGCACCTGGTGAAAAGATGCCATATTGAAAGAAACAAGATACAACTCCTATAATTTCAATGGAAAAAACATGTTTTACTAAATGAAGCAAAGGCAAGGTGGGTTCTAGTGAAGTTTATATTAATTCTGAATAGTGATTCACTTTCAACAGTGAAAATGTTTCACAATTATTATCTGCTTCATTGAGTTTTGTTATTTTTTTGTCATTATGTAAAGGGTTAAAAAGGGCAAACCTCTTCGCTTCAATGCAATCTGGGTGTATACTGTATGACAGAGGTGAGAGTGGGTCACTTGTACAAGTCACAAACAAATCTGAAGTCATGACCTTCAAGTCTGAAGCAAGTCCCAAGCCACGGTGAGAATCAGAGCGCGGTCACACTCGTCAACCCTCCATCCAACTCTAAAGTCCAGCTCATTTGACCTGTGTGACCCCAAGTGAACTATGCCTAAGCACAGTACACTTCTTTGCTTTAATACGCTTCAGAGAGGTGTGCTTTGGCTCTGTACACTTAATGCATGAGCACAAGTATGCAGACGTAGCAAGCACATGACGCATAATCTGTGACATATAATTGCTGTGACCGCTCCTCTCGACAATGAGTCACTTTTTTAAAGATATTTTGGGGACTTTTATGCCCTTAGTCTGATCGTGGAAGACAGTGTATAGAGTAGGAAACAGGGTAAGAGTGGGGAGTGACATGCTCTTTGAACCTGGCTTGAGCCTAACCTGACTTTTTATATGGATATAAAGCTGGAAATAGTGTTTTAAATGACTTGTAGGATATTTACATTGTGACATGTGCATCATTATTACATATTAAACAGACATTTGATGTCAACAAGCATCTGTAAACAATAATGAATGGTCATGTGAGGGCTGAATAAATTTTCTTTAGTAACTGTGTGTCTACTTTGCACACATTGGGGTGGAACTCTGCTGTGTATGACACAGAGCTGAGAATTGTAAATGTGCTTACCCTGTGGAAACAGAAACAACGTGTCTTGCTGTAGACCATGATATGATAATAATCCTATCATGATGATGAGTTTGGTCAAAGGAGAACACAGAGAGACGATGTATTTGTAAAGTCACCTGGGTAACTGTCAGATGCACCTGTGCGGCCTAGAAAAGTGTTCGCATGACCCAAATTGAGTTATTTTTGGTCCATCCACCTGAACGCCTGCTGCTCCTGTTGCTGTGTGCATTGCTTTGTATAATCACACAATCATTTTTCAAAACTAAATGTAATTTTTTAACATAATCTAGCACATATACTAAAGTCAAAGAGGTCAAGTCGTTTTAAGTCATCTGTCTCAAGTCTAAGTCAAGCCTTGAGTCATTACGACCAAGTCAAAGTCAAGTCCAGCCTGTTATCAACAGTCAAGCAAGTCTTCAGATCAGCGACTCGAGCCAAGTCATGTGACTCGAGTCATTCACCTCTGCTGTGCTGTACGATAACCAATAAAAAGAAAAGAAAATGGTTTCATGTTTTTTTTTTCCTTTTTTATGGTGGTACAGTTACATGGGTGAAACTGCATGTGTGTTTGCATGTGGAATGAAAAGAGAAGAAGGTCTGGAGGTGATGATGGGTTTCAAGAAATGACATATGCTCATAGTAATCATTCCTCTCATAACACTGCTCTGACACATGCACACTGCTGAGAAGATGAAGTCAGCGTCTTGTAAAGTTAGGGGAATTACAGCTTCACCCCGCCCACAAGGTTCATCTGTCAGAGTTGTGCCATCATGCTGATAAGAAGCTTTCTCCTACAGAATACAGATGCAACTGTGAAGCTTAGAGGCCGAGTCTGGTTTTCTAAATCTAGTTTTCTGTTTTTTCAATTTTCTCTCAACCATTAAGTTATTCTTACTTTCAGAATCAGAATCGCCTTTATTTGCCAGGTGTCTTTAAGAAGCATACAAGCCTTCAGTTTTAACTGTACTCTCTCTGTACAAAGGTATGAATAAACATTAAACATCAAATATATAAAAAACAGATATTAACTAAATTTAAAAAACAACTTTTGTACAAAAAGAAAAAGAATAAACACACATTTAGGTAAATATTGCAATAAAGACATTAAATGTGCAATGGAAAAGAATGAGCAAAGTAGAAAGAGAAAACAGACTGGGCACTGTAAAAAAAAATCTTGTCGTTTTCACAGAAAAAAAACTGGCTTCTGTGGTTGGCAAGAAAATTTTGTTAAGTAAAGCTTACATTAAAATTGTAAGAAAAAGAATCCCAGAACAACCCATCAATTTTACAGTTCAGAACTGTTAACATCAGCAAAAATTAAAAATTAAAAATTAAACTGGCGAAATCAACAGCTATTTTTGCTGAATTAGCAACACACACAATGCACCTCTGCTTTGTTTCAGTTACACTCTAAAAAGTATTTCCACCTTTTACTTAATTTAATTGGTAAAACATTTTTACACTTAAAAATATTGAGTGGGATATGAAGATTTGAAATTAAGTCAAACCAACCTTCAATAATGAGAAGAAGTAAGTGATATTCTAGTTATGTCTAAATGAAAGGATTCAGTGCTGTTGATAGTTTTACTGTGGACTATATTTTTAACATCCTGCTCACGTAAAAATTAAGGTTTGTGTTGCATGGCAATCAACAGGTTTATACTGTAAAGTCCAATGTACACAACCTCAATGATTGCAGTTTTGTTCAAATAATACAATAAAATTTAGGCTTTTATAAATATTTTCCAGTATTACAGTAGTTCCTTCTAAAATATTTACTTGTTTTCATGCTAGTTCGGTAGATCATTTATTGTTGTCTTTTGACTGCTTTGCTGTATTTTTCCCACTATAAAAATACAGTTCTTTACAGTTTAGTTTCTAATAAGCTTAATAAGTTAATATTATGACAGGTTTAATTGTTAATCAGTGTGATAGCCTGTGAAAAGAACTTTCATTGGTTCTCTTGAAGTATTAGTAACTATTACAAGGTAAAGAATCACATTTATTGAATAACCTAAAAGATCTGAACTCACTATAACATCTCATAAATGACTTTGGCTTGTTCAATCCTCAAAATGAATACTTACTGTTTAGTTTTGAAAGGACTGTGTTTCCACACTTAACCTCACACCCATATTGAAGCTCTCACAGAGCATAATCACTTTTGAAAACTTGTCAGGGCAGCTTCATGGGACCAAACACACCTTTACCTATTAATATACTTATCCTCAGTTTATTTATTAAGACAGGTGTGTAACATTTTTTCCCGGCAGGTGCACTGTAAAGCGTTTGAACCCATCTCCTGTGATTCTGTCAACACGCAAACATCAAACAGTAAGATATAATTTAAGTGTGACCTGCGTGCAATCTCTACAAACACTCAAGCCGCCTGGATCTCCTCTTGTCGTCACCATGAGGGGGCGGGGTGCTAGTGTAAGTGGGAGAAGGTCCTCAGAGGATCCGGGCATGTTCAAACATATCCAGGCGGACCAGCCTTTTAGTCTCCACGGCGTACTGCCATTACGCACTTCTTGAGACTTTGACTCAAACTAAATCCCAGTCTGTGTTCAGTTTTTTGACATAAATCAAACAATTTTGACTAGGAAAATCTGCATCTTTTCAGTTATAAATGATGTGTGTTGGATGGTTAATCTCTGAGGGTTTTTGATATTTCAATCTGACTGGGGAACCCGGCTTAGCGCGGCCATGTCTCTCCCAGCCAAGGTGATGAGAGACGGGCTGTTGGAGAAGCGCAGCAGCGGGCTCCTCCAGCTGTGGAAGAAAAAGCGCTGCGTGCTCACAGACGAAGGTTTGCGCCTGCACAACTGCAAGAGCTCCGGTGGTGGTGGCGATGCTCCGGGCTCAGCGTGGAGCACCAAAGCCAAGGAGCTCCGATTTGAACGCATGGCCACGGTGGACTGTGTGGAGTACAAACGAGGGCTGGTGTACTTCACGGTGGTCATGGTAACTGGAAAGGAGATTGACTTTCGGTGTCCACAGGAGGGGACGGCTTGGAACGCAGAGATAGCTTTGGCACTGGTGCGCTTTAAGAACCTGCAGGCCGTGCAGACAGGTAGAAACAGGCTCACGTCCTCAACGCACCTGGGGAGCACAGGAGAGGATGAGGAGCTCTGACATGGTAAGCCCAAAAAGACAAGGCTTGTGATCAGATTTTACAAGTATGTTCTGAGCATCATACCTACCCATTCAAAGTGAGACGCGGCTTATTTTTGCGTGTTAACTGTGATGCACTACACTTCCCTGAAGCTGCAACATCTCAGATTCACCTCTAGAATGAATGTGGTGTATCTGACAGAGAAACACGTTGTTGTGTTGTGGTAAAATATAAATTGCAGTTCCTTTGAACGCAGCTTCCACCTCCAGTGATAATCTCTCCTCCTGTGTGTTCATGGGGTGATAATGGTGACAAGCTGGTGCACTGATTGGATGGAATGAAAACACCCAGACCCCTGGGGCTAAGGTGATACATATCTGAGACTACTCTAAGTGTATAGTCTATTTAGAAGACCCGCTTCAGCATTTAGATGGTCAACTATTGAGTAAATGTCATGTCAGCTTTTCTTAACGCAACACAGTCTTTTTAGGACACTAATGCACTCCTACTCCAGGACATAATTATGATGCAATTTGAGCCTCCAAAATAACATCTGCCTGCCTCTCCCTCACTAGGCAGCCAAGTATTTTTAAACACACACACATGCGCTGACACCTACACACAGTAAAAGTCTTGTGTCTCATTAACAAAAGGACAATTGCACATTTAGGGTGACCATCGCTGGCACCCATCCATTCTGTTGCTTTTAGACACAATGAGCAGCAGCACATGACACCAGTTTTATTTACTGAGAGTGGTTTCAAATGTTCATGAACTGAGTGTGTATGTCTGAACTATGAGCTCACACTCCAGGAATCCACAGCCAAGCTTCCTGAAGAGAGCCGCACAAGTCAAGCTCCCAAATTAACTTAGTCGCTGTGGTAACAGTAATATATCTCACTACAAGTGCACTTAACGGGATCCTATCAGCTACTGCGGAGTCAAATACATAAAGTAACAATGACACCATTTTTGCTTTCTCCAGGTTTCCTTCTTTCTTTGGGCTGAACCAATCAGAGCAGAGAGGAAGAGAGGACACTAGATCTATCTACAAAGCATGATGGGACCAAACAGCCCTCAGTGAATATGGATTACAGGACGGAGGACAAGAGCTGCACCCTTCTCTTCTTTCCTTTACTCCGCTGTCATATGGAGCATAGGAATGTGATAAACTGCTTAGGCTGTCAATATGACCTCATTCTTTGGGATGCCCTCATCAGAAAGTGATGGCAATATTGGGCTAGAAATCAAGGACACTGTCTACCCATTGTGCCTTTATGTTTGAAACATTCACTTCACCTTGAACCTTTGTAGCCAAGCGTTTTCTAATGATGATGAAACTGGAGATACTTTTTTAAGTCTTCCTTTTTATGAACAAACTTTGCTGTTTAGCTGGCTTAAAGAAACGTTTGTTGAAGACCTAACAGATCTGCATGTATTTCTAAAGCGAAACATGAAGTATTTGATCATGTCAATTGCACATTGTGTAACATATATGTTAAAACCACAAACAGTATTACAAACTTTAAATATTAAATACATTTTAGGGTTTATTCCTGAAGTGCTGAGATTAAATCAAGGTTTTTATTTTTCACACATATTCTGGGACATGTATCTTATGACTCTTAGAACAAACAGTCATCTGTGATTCATTTCAGGTGCAGACCATTAATTGCTAGGCTCATCTGTTTCCAGTTGTGGGGTAACCTTGCTGTTACAGCCTCTGGAAAACTAAAGCACACACTGTGGTATTGCTCTCCTGCTCTTGCGTGAATGCTGAAGTCAGGACGCCTTTTGTTTTGGAGGACTAATGAGAAGCACAGTGTGCCCGAGGCATGTGCTCACAAACATCCGCCCACACATTCACCTACAGAGGTTTACGTGCACGCACAGCCCAGTGCTGATATTCTGCGAGGTCTCAGCATCAGCAGACTCTCGTTAGTGAGGGCAAGCTTATATTGTTAATTCATCTTTAGTGTGGGTGTGTGTCAAGAATATGGCAGTCTATGTGTGTATGGGCCTCAGCTCAGGTCAAGAATAAAGGCTTGATTGTGTAGTGATGTCTCTCATTACTGTGGAAAACCCCCAAACTAGCCACACCGCATGAGTCAGCAAAGGGCCAGGAGGACTGCAAATAGCAGAGACACCCAGTGATGGATAGTTGCTGGTCAAAACAACTTGTGTGGTTTGGTCTGTGGGCAGGTACAAACATACAGAATACTTCATGTGAAGGGAGTGTGAGTTTGTGCACCGGCTGGTGGTTACGTGCATGACATCTTCAAATGTCAGCCGGTCCAGAGAGTGTGCTGACATAATGCAGGGTAATGCCGTGTTTAAACATTACGACTCCTGTCCTGGGTATTTGGTTTTCTCAGGAGACATGAGCACGCACACACACACACACACACACACACACACACACACACACACACACACACACACACACACACACACACACTTATACCTGCAATTATAAATAACTAAATCTAAAAAATTGGACTAAGAATTGGAGGGATGGTGGTAAGACAAAGTCAGTTAGGAGGTACTTTTGTGCTTTTACATAAAAGCTGGTGTCTGCACATACTTCTCTACAAAGCCTGTTGATTACAGGTCAGATGGTTTTAAAAAACAAATTTTCTTCTGAAGTTACAAATGACTCAATATGTGACTGTTGTCTGGTGGCCAATGTTGACCACTAGAGGCCGGTCTCCCCCTCCCTTGAGAGCATAGACTGTATAATACACTACCAGGCAAAAAAAAGGTCTCCAAAAGAAAAACAAAAAAAGGTCATACACTCTAATATTTCAATGGACCGCCTTCGGTTTTGATTACAGCTCACATTTGCTGTGGCATCCTTCCTGTAAGCTTCTGCAATGTCACAAGTTTTATTTCCATCCAGCCAGTGTTGCCTCGATTTTTCATCAAGACCTTATATTGATGATGGGAGAGTCTGACCACAGCACAAAACCTCCAGCACATCCCAAAGACCCTCAAAGAGGTTCAGGTCTTGACTCTGTGGTGGCCAATCCATGTGTGAAAGAGACGTCTCATGCTCCCTGAACCACCCTTTCACAATTTGAGCCCCACGAATCCTGGCATTGTCATCTTGGAATATGCCTGTGCCAAAGGTTTGTTTCTGCTGTCCCTGGCCACATATCGACGTCTTAGGAAATAAATAAATAAATAAATATAAATGAATGAATGAATGAATATGAACACCATGAATGTAAAAAACAGAAAAAGAAAAAAAAGTCAAATCCCTTTTAAAGCCACGGTATAAAACTTCTGTGGATTGTCAAAAAATGCCTCATTATGTTGAGGATTACTTTTTGAGCCTGATACAGAGATTTACTCCACCACCCTCAAGTCACTTCTTTAGTGCTACTTACAATTCTTCTTAACAACAAAGTAGTACCAGTTCCCTCCTGAGTCTGTCTTTTTTTTTTTTTTTGTTTGAACTATATTTTCATTAAACATAAAAGGACACATTGTAGACAAAACAATCCTTGACAACATCATGTAATATGTATGGCATTACAAAACAAGGACATTTTAGTAATATCAATAAAAGAAAAAAATAAATAAATGTACAGTCAGGACATTACAGTATACTGTGGGGATCCCCTTGGTTAGAAAGGTATCTTGTTATAGGTAGTCATCTCCTCACAAAAATCTCATTTTTTAATTGTAATTGAGCAGTTAAAGCCTCCATTCCATACACCTCCCTCAACTTTTGTTTCCACTGTGCCACTGTATAGGTGCCTGTGGATTCATCCAATTCATTGTCACCATCTTCCTAGCAGTTAACAAGAGTATATGTAGCTGGTGTTTTAGGTCTCTAGTATACATGTCTTCAGGAGTTAGACCAAACAAAAAGTGTCTTGGGGTGAATGGTAAATCAATTTTCATAACTTTCTCTATCTCCCTCTGTATCCCCTTCTAAAAAGGAACTATCATTGGCCAATCCCAAAATATATTTGAGTGGTCGCCGACCATTCCACATTTTCTCCAATAGAAGATTACATCTGGATCATTTATAAATTTTGCAACCATCGCAGGCATCTTAAAAAACCTTGTTTTCACTGTTTAATCGAACTCCTTCCACATGTTACTATTAATACCTTTATGACATCCAATACACACTGTTTCCCATTCCCCATCCTCAATTACAATATTTAACACGAGCTCCCATTTGTTTTTGACCTGAGTCTGTCTTTAACCAACATAAAAATTACTTGATCATTAAAGTTGTTTTCATCTTCCTGGCATGCAGGTCTAGAGCCTTCAGCTCCAACTGCTAGTAATAATGAATCTTCTAGGAGACAAATAGATGGAGGATAATTCGTGACAAAAAGAGTTGGTGTTAGCTAATAATAGCCTCCACTAACAAAAGAGAAAGAGGGAGCCAGACATTGACGGGGGCACAGTGGTTAAATAGGGGGACATCCAATTGTTGGGTTCATCTCTGAACAGTCCATCCTGCCTCTGCTGCCGTCTCTTCTCTCCTGCTTCTGACACTGGTAAGATCCCTTTATGGTGTGGTCTGTAAAGCTTTTTGGGTGTGATGTTGGTCATTTTCTTTGTTTTGTGAACATAAAGTACTCAAACTAAATCAATGACTGTTTGAGGTAGTTTAATATTGTCTTGTTCAACCAATTTAAAAGTGGCTACATAGGATTTGGATGTAACATTTTACACAATAGAGGGTTTTTTGAGTTGAAGAGGACTTCAGGTTTATGCTTTCGAATAAGTAAAGATAAATTTTAATGTAAAGTGTTTCAGTAAAACTTTGCTGTTTTTGCCTGTTCATGGGGCTGTGGCTGTACCGACACCATATGAAACAAAATGAAGTTATGCAAAGTAGTTTGTTCAAATCTAAAGTCAAAGCAACTCTTTGTATTTCGGAGGCTGATACAAACTTTCCAAAACACGTTTGGCTTTTTCTCTTTTCTCTGACTGCCAAGTTGGCTGCACCACAGAGGCTTCTAAGCATCCATGAGTTACTAACGGTAAATCTCTGATCCCGCCTGGGCACCCCAGAGCACAGCTACCCCCCCACAGCTGTCTATCAGATGTTCCCTGGTCTATTTGGGGAGACAGTCCACTCTAAATTCCTCTCCCTAAGATAATCCTGGGGAGAAAGATGGGGACCAGAGGCGAGAGAGATGGATGAAGGATGGTTCATGCAGGAATTTTTCTAATCTACTGGAGCAGCTCGTAACTCCATCATTCTTTGGGGTCTTAGGTGACATCACGTTCACAGGCAGCAGCGAGCACAATGGGAGGGTGACATAAATGAAGTAAAGGGTAAGATGGGGTGAGAGCAACAGTGGAAGTGCTCTAAATCATTAAGTGATTTGTTAAAGGGCAGAGGGGAAAGAGGCTGGGTGAGAAAGCAAATGAGGTGGTTTGACGTCAACTGTAAAAACAGTACAAAGGAAAAAAAATTAATCTGATAGTACAAAATACTAGATGTAGAAATGTTTGCATAATGCTTCAAATTTATCGATAACATTCACCTAGCAAAACTGTAAATCGATGCATGAAATTCTTAAAAAACTGTGAGACATTTGGAGCAACAAATGCAACGTGTATCTTTCATCAATTCATCAGTTTATTGCTCTTCATTGTAATCTCCCTTGATGATGATAGTAAACCTTAGTAGGAAGGAATTTGATGGATCAAAAATCATAGATTATGTTGTGTCTGTTCTGCAGTCAGATCGCAACAGCAAGATGCCTGAGCATATGTGAGTATTTTTAATCGATGTACTCAAACATTTACAAAGAAAATACAACATTTAGAAAATACAAATAATCATTTGTGCTTCTTTTTCAGGCAAGAGGTAAGAACATTTTTGAGATTGAACAGTCAGAGTTTCCTTAAGCACAAATCATTCCATCCAGAAAACTTAATTTAGACACCAAGTACAGTAACAGTATTTGTATTTAATGCCCCTAAATTATGTTCTCCTCCTGTAGAGAAAACCAAAGATCTCAGCTTCGAGGAAACTCATGCTTAAGGTGAGATACCATGGTCATACTGGTCTTTAACCACAGGAGGGCAGTTTTCTTTGAGTTACTACTACAGTGTGGAATACAAAGCTGCACTGTGTGCTGTGACTCCTAGAACTGAAACTATGCACAGTTAGACAAAAACACACATGTGCTGTATTGCTATACTTTAGCCATACTCTGTATTATAATCCTGTATCACATGAGGACATGCACCAAACATTTTGCAGAGTCTGATGGTGGCAAAAGCCAAAGAAGAACTGGAACAGGAGATCCTGGTTAAAGAGGATGAGAAAAATAAGTACCTGACAGAGAGAGCTCCTCCTCTGAAGACCAGTGGCCTCAGCCTTGCACAGCTTCAGGTAACTCATCCAAGAAAACCCCAAAGTCTCCCACACTCTACTATAAGGAAAAAAACTTTGCATATTAGCCAATTGTGTGAATAGTATGATTGTATGAACAGGACCTCTGCAAAGAGCTTCACGAGAAGATAGATGTGGTGGATGAAGAACGATATGATATTGAAGCCAAAGTCATGCTAAACACACGTGAGGTGAGCTGCCCAGTTCAAAATACTGCACTTTATATATAAAAGATGCTTATTAACTAAATAGTCAGCAGAACTTACTAAATTCCCTGTTCCTGCTCCAGATAAAAGATCTAAACATCAAGGTGTTGGACCTCAGGGGGAAATTCAAGAGGCCTAATCTTCGACGAGTTCGTGTATCTGCTGACGCCATCCTCCGCTCTCTGCTAGGCTCCAAACACAAAGTCTCTATGGACCTCAGGGCCAACCTAAAATCTGTCAAAAAAGAGGACACTGAGAAGGTGTGTACAAGAGGGAAATGGAAAAAAAAACATCCTTCCTTTTGACAAACACACAAATGTAATCAAACCGGCCTCAACCAGCTGTGTACCATTAGTAAGGCAATCGTGTCGGGTAGCATACCAATAGTTTTAGGCCCAGCATGATGTCAGTACTTACTGTGCAACAGGACACCTGAAAATTGTGTTCATGAGTGTGTGTGTCAGTGTGTGGTGGGTGTGCTGGAGATACCAAACAGTGGGACTTCACAGGGTAGAGTCAGACAGTGTGTTTACAAGAGAAGTTACGCACACGAGACAATGATCCCATTCAGCTTTTGTAGCCACTTCTGCTCGCTGGCTGGTGTGTGTGTGATTGGGTGAGAGCAGAAAGGAAGGTGAAGGTGTGTATCTGTATGTGTGCTTGCAAGGATCCCTGTATCTGTGAGTGTATTCGGTGCTTGAAACCAGTTATTCTAGTGCAGCTTTACAGTATTGTCAAAGGGGATTCCCAGGTGAAAACACAGGCCTTAAAGGCTTAGATAATAATGATAATAGGATGCTTTTTTTACCAACCTGCTCCACTTCACAGTCTCTGAATAAAAAAAAGACAAAAGCTGTTCTTTTTCATTCATACCATCTTTTGTATCTGTGCAGAAGAGGCCAGTGGAAGACAGTGACTGGAGGAAGAACGTAGAAGCCATGTCAGGAATGGAGGGAAGGAAGAAGATGTTTGATGCAGCCAAAGGTTCTGCCCAGTGAAACAAGAAGATGTCACATGAACAACGTTGCTCTTCCTGCATCTGAGCTGGTTTGGTTGTCAGTCTATTGCAGCTTTAAGTTTCAAACCAATACTAGCAATTTTCATTGTTGTTAAAAACAACAAGGTCAGATTATCATGAGCATTTGTATTTATTGTTATCATTACTTTACAGACAACTAAGAATTACAGTGACTTGTGCAGAATAAGCTTTTCAATTTTTTTGATGAAAAACTACAAATATGACATGTGATTTGTGAACTGGCTGGATTTAAAATAAAACTGTAACAACGACACATGAATGTTATGTATTGTGCAAATTTGTGCACATAAGGCTGCATCTGGAGCTGAAAATATTGCTTGAATATATTTATGAATATTGAACTTGCATCAACTTCCTCTTCCACATTTGTAAGCTTCCTCAGAGATATCAATGCTCAACTTTAAGGGAGTTAGGGGAGTTTAGGGGAGTTGTGTAACTGACTAAATCATAAGGACTGTGCACTAAATAGAAATTCAGTTATAGCTTCAATAGAGGTGTTAAACAGTGGAGTGATACGTGCAGGTGTAGATGAAACATCTAAATAGTTTATGGCTTCACAGATCTCAGGTTGTAACTTGGTATGTTGGCTCACCACTTGTGCACTGGCAGAAATGTCAACAACTGCTGAATGGATTAGGTTTGAAATTTGTGCAAACATTCATTTCCAACCCAGGATTAACTGCAATCCTTTTGATGATCCACCGGCCTTTCACTGACCACTGTCACCAAGCTGTAATGTGAGTCTGGCCAATATTTTGGATCTTGCCTAAATACATGTTTGGCTAATGACCATCCCACCTGCTTTGTGTATGTGTTTGGTGCTTATTAGTAAAAGTTATTATCTGCCAGAGCACAGCCCATCATGCTGCAAGTATGAAAGTAGAGTCTAAGTTCTGGTTTTATGGAAGATGTGATTGAAACACAATGTCAAACTCTCTAATGCACCTCCAGTATAGGAGCAAGCCTGCAAGAGGGCACACATCTGCTAATATGTTCATGCCTGCAAGCTGTCTGGTTGTAAAACAGCCTTCCTCAGCCACTGTGTGTTTTGCATGCCCATAAAGCTCTCTCTGAAGCCATTTCATTATGGCACTCTAATCGTTATTGCCCTATCAAGGTTGATGCAAAAACTCTCGGCCGTCACGTGTCTGATACATTATTTCTCATGGAAGAGGAGCATATGTGAACTGCAACTGCATAGACATACTCTGGGGAGAGACATGCAAAACTGAGTTTTAAGGTGGCTCTTTAATGGCTAAAGCCACAGGTCAACCTTATTTGGACACAGATCATGTATAGTTTGTACAGAATATGGCAGGAACAGATGTGCTATAGTGCCAGGTGAGGTGGAGGGTGTGTTGGACTGAGTCTGGGTCAGAGTCCAGGTGAGTTCCAGAGGAAGGTGGAGCCTCTTACAGCAAATGGTCTGAGTGATACTGTGGGGGGGGGGAAAGAAGGTATTTACAAGGAAAAACTTTTTAAACACCAGCATAATAAATAAATAAAATCAATACAGAAAAACCTTTTAATAGCTGTTGATTTTACCAGGTTAAAATATATACACTTCCTGGCCAAAAAAAAAAGGGGGAAAAAAAAGCCACTACCTGGATTTAACTAAGCAAATAGGCAAAGCTTCTCACTGGATAATTACTGCATGGGCCACTATCTTTTAGCTGGCATCAAGTCATTTAACCCCAGCTGATGCAATGAGTAACTTTGCATTTCTTAAACAACCATAGTGAAAGACACATCCTGTGGTCTTGGAAAAGATGTTAGTCTTTTTTAAGGAGGGTCAAATCATCGGCATACATCAAGCAGAGAAAACATCCAAGGAGATTGCGAAAACTTCTAAAACTGGGTTAAGAACTGTCCAATGCATTATTAAAAACTGAAGGATGGTTGTGAGCCATTGTCTTCCAGGTAGAAATGTGGTCAAAAAAAGACCTGAATGATCAGGATCAATGATCCCTTAAAAGTTTGGCCAAATCAAATTAAAGAAAAACAACAGTAGAACTCAGGAATATGTTTAATAATGAATGTGAGAGCATTTCTAGATGCACAATACAAAGGGATTTCAAGGGCTTGGGATTGAACAGCTGTGTAGCCTGCAGAAAACCCCTAATCAGTAAGTCCAACCACAAAAATGGCTTCAGTTTGCTGGAGAACAGTAAGATTGGGCACTGGAGGAATGGAAAAAGGTCATGTGGTCTGATGAGTCCAAAATCACCTTGTTCCAGAGTGATGGGCACATCAGGGTGAGAAGAAAGGCAGGTGAAGTGATGCATCCGTCATGCCTAGTGTCTACTGTACAAGCCTGTGGGGGCAGTGCTATGATCTGGGGTTACCTAAGCATATCCAACAAAGTGTAACAATCTGTGACCATTTCCTTTTTTTTTTTTTTTTTTTACCAGGCATTGTATTATTTTGTAATTGATAACACTTTTAAACTGTAAGACTGATGGGTTTTTCTATAAAGTTGTTTTCAAATTTACTGTTTATTTGACAAAATTTCCCTGGCAACTGCTGCTGCCTTTTTTTTCGTAAAAACAGAACATCTTTGCATTCTGCTGTTGATAGTTTTACAGTGGACCATATTTTTAACAGCCTGCACTTCGTGTTGCTTAACAATTAACGTGAATTTCAATGAGCACAACCTGCAGTAAAATGTAAGGTTTTTAGACATTTTTATTAATACTTTGACTTTCTTTTGTTCACAGTGTAATACTGTGTTGCATATTCACAGCTGCATATGCAGCTTATTAGCGTGCTAAGGACACAAAGCAGCTAGCCTGACGTCATATCTATCATAACAGTGACAATAATGGCACCTTCAGCTCATTCATAGCCCTTTATCTTTCATAAACACCGCCATACATGGCAAAACTCTCTCTCTCTCTCTCTCTCTCTCTCTCTCTCCCTCTCTCTCTCTCACGTCTCAGGTGGGTAGCTTACCTTTGCGGTCACGTGACTCCTCGGTGAGCTGCTGCGGGGTAAAGGTAACTGCTTTATACCGCTCTTACTGTAATTTGACTGCCGCCCTCAGAGTCTCAGAAGGTCGATTCTCTTTCTGTTTTGAACACACCTGGACACTTTGGATTTGTTTCTTGTTCCAACATGTCTATCAGTCGAAAGAACTGGTCAGCTCTTTCCAGGTAAGCACAAACAGATTACTCCAAAGATTCAGGTAGAAAGACACCTGTATGTCGCTGCTGTTTATCATGAGACATGCTGAGTACCTGGAAGAGGCACCTTTGAATTAAAGCCAGACATGTTTGAGTATAAGTGTTTTTAGTTTGAATTAAGCAACTATTACTCTCTGTCCTCTGTAGTCTCATTTATCACAGGCACTTTTACCTGAGCTGTGGTATTTAAATTGGGCCTTATATATAATAAGTCATTGTTTGTGTCAGGCTTTAAAGTTTAAGTCAAGACATGACTGGAAAAATGTAGACTGAACAGTTTATTTAAAGTTACTCAGATAAGCAAACAACTGTGCCTCTATACTTATAAGCAGTTGATGGACAAGTATAGCAGGTTCTTTGTAACCGTTAGCCTATAATAATCCCTTCAACCAAGCAAAACAGGCTGTCATCTGGATTTATATCTGTAGATTTCATGAGCCATGCATGACTTTAATGTTGGGATTGTTTTGAACCTTTGTTAGTCTAGACCTCATCTCGCTTCAGTTTCATTTCAAAACCATGTGTGTATTATGATATTATGACTCCGTCCTCAGCCTGGCGCGCCAGTGGACGATGGAGGATGAGGAAGAGGTGGAGAGGGAGAAGAGAAGGAGGGTGAAAAGCTCCACCAGCACAGCAGACCCAGATTCTGAAGACAACCAAACACGCAGAGCCACACCCAGCACCCCTGGGACAGACTCCACGAATGAGGCGTCCCAGGGCCTTAGCAGGTTTTTCTCATGATTCCCTAAAGTAGATTTGATTAATTTATCATGCCATAACTTGATTTATAGACTGCCTAAATCTGATCCCATTGTTCACAGTTCTCTGCTCCTCTCCTCTGCTGTTTCTTGTTTACAAAAGGGCCAAAGGGATGCTAGTTTGAGTGAATCAGTCTTCTCAGTTTGTATGCTATTTTAGGGATAGATTTCAGAAGAAGCCCTATGGGAGTGTGTTATCTGTATACTGTTAGACACCAACAAACCTGATACTACACGTGGAAAGTTTAAAGGGGCTCAAAAACTCCTCCAGCTGATAACCTGGGGCAGAGGTAGTTTACAAAGAGAGGAGCCTTTCTTTGTGGAAAACTGATCAGACAAGTTTTTGTGATCCTCATCTGAAATTGTCCATCATCCATTTTAATGACTGATGGGATTTTTTTTTTTGTTTTTAGTGTGGAGCAGATGCAGGTGGATTTCGTGGAGATGCTGCGTGTCCGTGATGAGAAGCGTAGAATTAGGCATGTAGAGACCCTGAGGAGACAGAAAGAGGTTGGGGAGGATGAAGCGGAGGCCTGCAAAGGAGGGGCGAGGGTTGAGTTGCTGGGGGATATGGATGAGGACGAGGGTAGTGTGTTTCCTCCTGTGCAAGCCACTAAACCACAACCACCGGTGAAAACATCATCATACAAGCCCCTAAACAGCAACAGTGGCAGCAATAGTTCGAGCAGCAACATCACAAACAGACAGGTAAGAAACAGACGTCAAATGTTAGGCTAATTAACATTGAAGGTGTCGAATTATTTTATGGTATAATTGAAATTTTTGCATTCTAGCTGTGCTAAATTAAGTGTCAGGAAATCACCAATGAGTTTGGGACTCATCCTCTGAGAATAAAAAAAGTATTCACAAAATGTAATTCAACAGTTTCATCATCGCCACAAACAAACTGTCAGATGTACAGGGACCTTCAGACTGTCATATCCTTCTTAACTTGAAAAAAGTTACAAAAACTATAACCCAAATCCCAACCAGTCATGCTTCACTTAGACATTATACAATAGCAGCACATGGTACCACAGCAGAGTGAGTAATCACAGTTAACTGTTACCCCACGCAGAGGTTGAGATATGTAAATCATTTCCTAGCTTTTACAACAACCTTTTTATTCTCCACTCAAAATATAAATGCTACATACTCTGTGGACTCATTGAACATTGACTTGAAAATTGTCAGTAAGTAGAGAAGTATGATGTTTATATGTTCAACTTGCATCAAACAGAATAACCAGTGCTACTTTAAAATATTTTTCTTTTCTTTTCTGTAGCCATCTGAGTGTATGAAATCATAGGCACATTTAAAGAAAGTGAAGCTAATGCTATATTGATCATTTCCTGTCTTGATACTGTTTCTTCATGTAGACAAAGTGATAATGCAAATAATCCATAAAACTTTGATAAAGCCAACCTGAGGTCGTTATTTGAACTTTATCTTTTATAACACAGTCGGCTTTTATTTAGCAGATAAGGCCATAACTCTGTGTTATGTAATGCAAGGTGTGTCCCAGATGCTGTGTGAAAGCCTGTGTGCTGTGTATTCATGTTTATTTTCTCCCTTGTTTGTTTCTTTGTCAGCATGAAAATGGGGAGTCGACAGGTAAAGCCCCTGATCCCAAGCCTCCGTCCAACCCAGCACGCAAGTTTGTCAGGTTAATGAACACCAAATTTTGTTTATTGTTCCTTTTGTGGGTTTGTCTTTTGGGTGGGTTAAACACAGATCAAACAGTTTTTTTGGATGAGATAAAAGGTATTGATTCTTCATGAGGAAGTAGAATTGCAGTGGTAGAGAAGAACAATGTTGTGGGGAGATGAAATAGAAACCTGCTGCGAGATATTAAATTACAAATATGATGAAATGGTTTTGTTTTCTGTTAGAAAATCAACCATATAAAATTACACTTATCAACAATAAATGAAGCATTTGAAAACAACCTTGGTTTTATTGAGATAAGCCAACAAGATAACTAATAAAAAAAGCATTATCAAGAAAGTTAACATGGGTTAAAGTTATAAAGCTTATTAAGTCTGGAGATGCTGATATTGAAGTCTGCTGTGTTACAACATGACATGCAATTGTCCATAGTGGGTGGTTGACATTGTCGATCACTTTTAGTCTTCCTTTAACTTCCTGAGACCTAAACTTTTGTCTGGTGTGGGTTTTTTTACCCCCCCCCACCCACACTGTTTGGGATAAGTAAGACCTATTAGGTATAAAACAGAGCGTTAAATACTCAAAATA
Source organism: Thalassoma bifasciatum (assembly GCA_008086565.1). Classification (NCBI taxonomy): domain Eukaryota; kingdom Metazoa; phylum Chordata; class Actinopteri; order Labriformes; family Labridae; genus Thalassoma; species Thalassoma bifasciatum. The sequence goes on along the minus strand of RPOG01000249.1, from coordinate 251,011 downwards.
ACGAAGGAAAAAGTCACAAATATGGATTTGTAGTCAAAATAGAAGATTACATTAACATTAAAAGATAAAAAGTCAAAATAAAGAAAGAAAAAGTCAAAAGTTTGCACAGAATGTAAAATTCAAGGGTTTAAAATACATGACCATGGGTTTAAAATTCAAAACAAGGAGATGGAAATTTAAAATGATATTTAAAAAGAAGTCAAAAAACTTGATAAAAGCCACACGTACAGCTTTAAAGACAAAATATGATTAAAAAAAAAAATAAAAAAAAATCAAAATATACAGAGTCTTAATAAGTGATGAAAAAGTTGATATACAGAAAGAAAAAGTCAAATAGAGGCAATAAAAAGTCAAATGTATGGACAGAATGTCAAATTTAAGAGATACAAAGTCAGAATATCTTATGGGTTAAGAATTTGAAATAAGAAGATAAAATTTGAAATAAGAATGTTTAAAATATCAAAAATATGAGATAAATTGCACAAGTGTGGCTCAAAAGTCAAAGTAATAAATTAAGAATTTTAAATCAAATCATAAAAGGCGAAATGAGGACATTATAAAAGTTAATATAAGAAGATGAAAAGTCATAATTAGTTTTTTTAACTGGAATGGGTATAATGTTGTGATATCACCAAAAATGGTGTGGGCAGTTTCCCTTCGGCTAACAGGTCAAAGTTGTATCAATAATGTAGTATCATGGCTCTTAGAGGCAGAAATGTGATTTCCATATAAGTGTACGCAGGATCTCACAAGGTTAAAGGCTTTATTATTCTTTTAAAGGCACATATGACTGATTTCTCATGCACATCATTTGTCTCTGGCTTTGCAGCTCTGTCTCCATCTCACTGGACAGAAGTCCCTCAGTCAGCGGGTGCACGTCTCCCATGAGCCCCCGCTCCCCCATGTCCCCCTCACTGCCTGGGGGGCACTGGCAGTCACCTTGCCAAAGTCCCTCTTCTAGAGGAGCTCAGAGTCCTGTCCAGAATGGACACATACAGGAGGTATTTCAACACACACACTGAGGTTACAAAACTTAAATGTGTGTGCTTTTGCTTGACTCATGGTGTTCAGTTGCAAAAGTCTTGCTTCATGCTGACATGTGCTCCCTGGGTCTGAAAAAGCAGCAGCACCCTCTAGTGATAGAAGAGTAAAGGTTAATGCCTTATAAATGTTTGGCTGCGTTTTTATACAAGCGACCTTCAAATATAAAGCACCTCAAATATATTTAAATGTGCTGTAAATTTTATGTACTTTATCGTTCTCTAAGACTGGTGAGAATGGCTCTCCCTCCGGTGGCAACTTTGAACAGACTTCCAAACCTGCATTTGTCAGACAGAGCTCCAGGACTGTGTCATTCAGGGTAAACACAACACAGAAACAGTTTTTTCTCATTTGACTGTTAAAACATGTTTTAATCTTACATCAGCTGTTTGACTATCAGCTCACATTAATTTGCTTGTCGCCCAAGCTAAAGGCTTATGCTAATAATGTAATATACTTATCAGCTTTCGCTGCCAATTGGATGCTTTGTTAATGCTTCACTTACTGTGCTGGTCATTCGCTGCTTGTATGTGGATGACTGTATAACCTCTGCTATAATATTTGTGTTACCCCACAGATGATGAGGAAGAAAGAAGAGGAGGTTTCTCCGCTGCAAAGGAGGTAAAGAAACATCATTTCATCTTTTGATGTGGTCTATTTGTATCTGTTAACCTAGGTTTAGTAAGTCCCTGACTACTTTTTTTCTGCCGTAGTGCAAGTGTGAGGATGGCCTCCAAGAAGTTTGAACCCAACTCAGTAAGTTAACCCTTTTTTCCCCATTGATTCAAACAGTACTTTTACGTGTTTAAGTTGTTTTAGATCCCTTTTTTTCTGCACAGATGTTAACAACCTTGAATAAAAAATTACAACTGGTTGTGATTCTTTGCTTTAAGATTTGTAACATCAAGGGGAATTTATCTGTATCTCATCATTTGCACCTTAAGCAGTCAACTGTGGTGAACTTTGAATCAATTACATCATGTTGATAATGAATGCATCCTTTAAATAATTAGATAAAAATGAAATAAATAAGAATTTTTGCAGCATAAACTGAGGAATGCTCAGTTGATAATGAATGTGTCCTTTGAATAATTAGATAAAAAATAAATAAATAAGTACTTTTGCAGCATAAACTGAGAAATGCAATCCTACCCATCACCTACGATTCCTGTAGATTGAGTGTAAATAAGGTGACCCTATATCAGTTTTGTATTGATGTGTATATAATGGATTTGTCTTGAGTAAATGGCTAACTTTCCTTTTTGTTTGGTGGTTTGGACCAGGACCAAAATGAGAATGAAGATACTTCATCTTTCCAGAGAAAGTATGGTGAAGTTTTTCATTTCTTACTCCATTTACATTTAAGTTTTGTCATTTTAGTCATAGCAAGTATATTGAGCTGCATATGTTACTGAAGATGTATGCCCTTTGCTGATTTTTACAGCTCCAGGCAGAGAATTTCATCCAGGTCCATCAAAGAGAAAATGGAGAGGCTGAATCAAGCTGCACAGGTGAGACTCAGATATGCTCTTAGAGAGAACTTCTGTGTTTTCTTTCCTCTGACTCAGAGATTTTATGTCTGTAGAAGTCAGAAGTCATGAAATCACCTGACGTAACCCAGCGGACTCTGCACCTGCTCGATGAAGTGTCCCGGAAGAGAGTGCTCTTTGAGAAGGAGCAGCCGGCCTCATGCCCCACCAGCCCGGGGGTTTCCAGACAAGTATGATCAGTCCACCTTTTTGTTCTCTGTCAGGCTATCATTTGCCTTTGAAACATGCATCATAAATATGTTTATGTCTGTCTTCAAGGAATTTAGAAACTTCTCTTCAGGCATGTCGGACCGTATCAACCGCTGGCTCAACAAGACCAATCAAACTGGGTCTTCATTCACTCCTACTGTAAGGCCTTTTGCATCATATTCTTCATAATTGCTCCTTTAGACGCTTTAAAAAAATGCAGCATCTGGCAGCTAGAGGACAGTATTACCCTTTAAGCCTAATTGGCAGTGACAGGATTTACTTTTCTGTCTACTGTTCATCTCAAGTGTATTTAGAATCATAGCATAGCTTTGCTTACATGAGTGCAAAACATGATAACTGGTTTGAAAAATAAATGCTGAGAAATGAGCTGCAATAAGTTCTGTTAACACAATTTAAGATTTACTTTGTTGTTCACAGCATATGTTGTTTCCAGTTATTCAGGCAAAAATGACTAAATGTGACCAGCTGAATCAATAAGAAACAAATGTGCAATACATTTTCTGCCACTGTAGTAGTTTAATTACACTGATGGTGATCGTAGTAATACTAGGTTGATTTAAGAGGTTTATTCTTTGGTTCAGAGATCTTCAAGAGGGGGTCCGCGATCCCAAGGGAGTCTGTGACATTTTTTGCTGATTAGGCAGTTGTTTTATGTTTTCAAATATTTGTTTCCAAGTACTTGCATTTCAACTTATGTTATTGTTTTTGGAAACACATCAACTGATACACAGAGGCAAAAGTTATTATCTTTCAGTCAGAAATGGACTCGTTCAGCAGAAGCAGCTCTCTCAAACTGCATTCACGTCTATGAGAACCTGCCTCTTTCACTGCCTTGTTAATCATGTTTTATATTGGCTCTGTCAGGTTCCCTAGAATAACTTAATACTGAATGCACAATAATAAGGTATATTTATACATGGTATTAGGCCCGGTTTGATATAAAACTGGGTTCTTGCTTTGTCTCTCCATCACTAAGGGGGTCCTCAGTCTGAAAAATATTGAAGACCCTGCTTTAGTCAATGACTGAGTTTCAAAAAGTTTACACTTCATTCCTGAGTTATGATTTAACACGTGAAACAGACTTTGTCATAAAATGGTGTGTGAAAAATCTGACAGTTATTTCTGCAGTAAAAAAGATCAAACCATTTGGGTCATTGCTCTCACAGAAAATGTAATCAGACTCAGATCAGATTTTAAAATTGTGCCTCTGTTTGTCGTATTGAGGGTTCATTTCCCTGTGTGATCATTTTTCCATAAATGTCTTCAGGACTTGAGACATGTGGACATCACTAGCAAGAGGAGTGTTTTTGAGAATCGAACAGAGGAGAGTAATCCCAAAACCATGCCTGGAAAAATCTACAAGTAATGGACAACGGTTCATAACAACTAACTGGTAAGACTACTCCTCAACAGGTCATGTGACACAAAAGTTTTGGTAAATTTGACCATTATAACATGGCAACATAAGATTCTTTTAAAGGGAAGAAAAAACAGTTATTTGTTGCTTTTCTTTGTTTAATTGCAGAATTTGGAAGGTGACAAGAAGAAGTGAATAGAATATCAAAGGTTTACCCTGACTGATCTTTTTGCCAAGCTTTTTTATGTTTTGTTTTCATCTCTGCTGAAAAATACAGGATGATCAGACATGACAGAGAGCTACCTAGAGGGAGTAAGTTATTTTTTGGAAGGCTAAAAGAAGTACACTTAAAATTAGGATGCTTCAATAACACACCTTTGCTCCTCCTCAAAGAGTATGATGTATCCCCTTTTAAAACAGTGAAATAGTTAGTTATATGTGAAAGTTAGATGGGAGGTAAAGGAGGAGGGAAGTAACAGGAAAAGAGGAGAGATATATTTTTACATTTAAAATAACTTTTCCTTTAATTTGAGTAATTATGGAAGCACTTTAAACAGGTGAAGGTCTTAAAGCTAATGATATCTATTTTGTAATTACATGAGTTTATGCTCTTATTTTTTTCTTATCTGCTAAAATACATGTTTTATGCTGTGTAATAATGGGCTGAATGCCACCTGTCTAAAAGAATAAATGCTTTCTCAAAAACAACAACTGTCACTTTTAATTGCTGTCTTAATACAACATAAACAGTTTAGTCAGTGTTGCACATGTCCTCTTTAAACATCACTTATCTTGGTGCGGGGAGGATGTAGATAAGACTTGAATGTCTGTGTTTTCTCAGTGGCAGGCTGCCAATCAAAAATGTGCATGTGTGTATGTGTGAATCATTGTCGGTGAGCAACTGTCTTTATCAGGATCTTTTTAGCTCTGTCACGTAGCGGCCTTTTAGGGAGCAGTGATAACTGTGGGTACATGGTATCTCAAAAAGCTATTAATAACACAACAAGGGTCCTAAAACATCTTCCACACAAAGCAGTCCATCCTTTTACCCTCTGAGACCTCACTTTTGAGTTTCCGTTAGTGAAAGCAGAGACCTCTCTTGTCCTCTGCTGCTCACAGAGTCTCTGTCTCCATCTCATCCTTAGGTAAGTTTCCTTATCATACAGTTCCATTTGTGTAACCAGAATGCATAAGCTAGACTGTCAAATTTTCATTCTGTGGTGTTGACAGGATTACGTCATACTGATTAATGTTTAATGTTTAGATTCACTGGTGCTGGTCTGAACACTCCCTGCCATGTCAGACACTGAAGAAGTGGTGGAGGAGTACGAGGAGTATGTTGAAGCTTGTTTTCACTTTTCTTGAATCAAATACCTTTGTGTTCCAGTCTGACAAAACACAATGTGTGGCTTGTGGGCAGGAAGAATACACAGTATATACATACATATGGACTGTCTGCAGAAAAGACATATGTCCTTACATGCTTTGTCATGACTTTGACAAATGGAAATCTCTGCTTCAGAAGAATAACATACATACATTTTTACATTTCACAGGGAGGTGGAAGGTAAGGACTCTCCCACTATGACTCACCATATTCGCTGCACTGCTGAGTGATACGATCCACTGTGAAAACGTTGTAAATGCATGCTTTGACAGGCGTATTCTCCAACTAATCTAGTGAGTTTAACACAGTGACCAGTGCTGAATATAGGCAGCTTCTTCACAATGGTTTTAAGACAGAAAATACCAGTCATTTTTCCAATGAAGGAAAAAGTCAAATTCATCTTTTAATGAGAAGAAATGTTCACCCCGTGTTTTAGCACACAGCCCCCATTGATACAGTTTTTCTATAAAATAGTAGCACTCTGTAGTTTGGCTGAAAGCTCATGAGGGGAGTTCTTAACTAAAAGTAAAAAACTCTGAATCTGATAATTATGTCACTATTTTACCTACAAACCAGACAATCCCCAGAAACACACAACATAACTATCTGTGAGGTCTCAGAAACGGTTCCATATTGTGTTGTACCAAACAGATGAACTCATCTACTCGCTTAATCCAGTATGAGAATGTTTTGTATTTACTTGCTTAATTTGTGAAAATAACTCCATTTGCAAGTACTGAAGGGAAATTCCAACAGTTTGTTATCACAAAAATATGATTGAGCTTGACTACATCAGAAGATGGAGCTGAGTTTTGTCTATTAGGGAAGCAAAGGGAGTAAATTGACACTTTTTAGACTCCTGTTGTCCTCTAGGCAAGAGAAAGTGATATAGGAGTAAAACAAAAGTGTCTTCTTTTACTTCAAGATATTTCCTGTCAGTGGGAATGCAAGGAATGAATATGTAACAAAAGGCAATGAAAATATGACTTATTAAACAAGTTTTCTTGTGGCTCAACTTGCCTCAGCTTAGGGCTTAAGTCCCAGTATTAGACAGTTTGAGATCTAAGTGTGCTTTTAGCATCAACCACACCACAACAGAACTTAGTAAGAACTGAGTAGCTTAACTTTAAAGTAAATCAGAAGTTAAATTTGAAATGCTAGCATTGTTAAACTCTCTCATAGAGATCCAGTCCGTGCAAATGATACGCAAATATATGTTTGTTTGGTTTGAACTTGAAAATTTGTCACTTCATCACAGTCCAAAATGGTTACTCAGTGATAAGAAAGAATAGGAAAGCAATAACCTCATTTTTAAATCACATGCAATTTTTGCAATGGTTAAATATCGAAGTTAGTTCAAAGAAACACTTTCAAATATGAAGGACAGTCTCAGGAACGTGTTTGACACCATCTTACAGGGTTTACGCCACTCCACACCATGTTGAACCACTGGCTTATTTCACACCACCATTTGGAGAAAAGTGGCCTTGCTTAGCAATTGAGGTTAACCTTTAGCTAAATGGTTCGCATGGTTTAATATACTGGCAAAGTCATCAACATGTATGATATACATTTCTAGATTTGGATAAATTTGCTTTTATCTAATAGTCATTACAGCTGAATAGAACAAAATTTACTTTGATGTGCAAAAAACTTCTTTTTTGGTCAAGAAAACATCCCTAAAAAATTACAATGTGCTTCTCTCAATCATGGGGACCGTGAAATGGAGGGTGCTTACAGAATGTACAGTTTTATGTCCAACAAAAAGTGTGTACCATTGCCTAAATAAAGAGGGAGGGTCAACTTATCCACTGGTTCATCTTACCCCACTCTCCCCTGCCATCTTGAGCAAGTACAACAGATAGCAGGTATCAATATACAGACAAAGATTTTCATAACTGACCAGGTCATCTGACCAAGCTTTGTCCTGTAGAAGGTAGGCTTCAAAACTCATCAAAATCAGATAAATAACTTCAGAACAAGGATTTATCCTTCATCAGTGAATGAAAATGATAAAGCAAAGAATGCTCTGTGGATTCGAGTTATGTGCATGTATGTCTCACTCCATTCCCATAGTTAAGGCATGATTGCGTCACCTGTCAAGAATCATTGAATCAATGTTACAAAGCAAATCGCTCACTCAAATGACTGTATTTGTGTCATGCGTTAACAAAGACAATGAGAATTATAGCACATACATAGCACATAGCACATACACATGTAAAGAACAAAGCAGTGAAGGCCTGAAGTACTCATGGTCCTCATGGAAGCTTTAAGAATAGAGGTTTGTTAAATTCATTACTGCAATCAAAAGTTAGTTTTTACCACCCACTCTTCTTCTTCAGTCAGATTTAAGGATTGAGATGTTTCCATTTATTGTTTTCTCTTTTTGTGTATTTTCTTGTCTGTGATTCAGAAGAGGAGGCTGCTGAAGGTACGTGAATCAATTAATATGGCACAGCTCTGACACAAAGAGATGAATGATTTTGGTGGATGTGTGTCTGGCAACATTAACTCTTTTAGTACCAGTGGTCAGAGAAACGTAAGCCATGACTGACATTCATGAACTATGGATCAGTCATAGAATGAATGAAAAATATCTTTCTTTCTTTCTTTTTTTATTCTTTCTTTCTTTCTTTCTGCTCTCCCTTCATCTTTCTTTTGTCTTTCTTTTGTTTTTCTGTCTCATTTTCCCTTTTCTCTACCTTAGTTTTTGCTTGCTGTCTTCTCTTTTTTTCTTCACTTCTTTCTTTTTACCAGTTTTCTTTCTTTCTGTCCTCTTTTGATTTTCTTTCTTTCTGTTCTCTTTTTTTTCTTCCTTTTGTCTTGTTTTCTTTCTTGCATGAAAGTTGCTGGCTTGGCTTGGCTTGGCTTGACCCACTCTGTGCTTCTGCTCAGCAGGGGAGCGGGGGGTAGAGGAGGAAGAGCAGGAGGTGGAGGAACAGCAGGAGGAGGGGAATGAGGAAGGTACTGCTTGAGCTTGAGCATGAAGCACTTAAATGAAATACTCCACTGGCGAAAAATACTGCTGTTTTTGTGGCAATGGTGCAGGAAGTCAGAGATTTTCCTTGTAACACCCTTCACATTTTTAATCAGAGATGATGTGCAATATTCATAGCATAAAAAGGAATTCAAACTATCAAATGAGATGATTTGGAAGACTTTTTTTGTGCTGTTTCATTCAATCAGATAATATATATATATATAAAGGCAGGTGATTTAAACCGATTAAGGGTTGTAATTTTTGTGTAAAAACCTGTGTCGATACTCAGCAGCAGCTATGTGAAGAGCTCTGCTGGTGAAGTTAGGTAGTGAAAAGTTAGTAAACAAGCAGGAAGACTTTTTTGTTTGTCTTGCTTAATTCTTTTTTTGATTTATTTTTTATTTTACTTATTATTCAATTTTCATTTTTTTGATGGTATCTCAAAGGTTGTTCATTTTCTTTATTGTTTTTTCTTTATATTTATGTTTTGTACTGGTGGCAAAGTCTGAAGCAAAAATAAAAACTTTTCTCTTGCAGTGGTGTTTTAGACAGAGAAATTATAACCAAGGCTTTGTTTGGTAAAAGAAGTAAATGTATTGAATCTTAGTGCAGGTGGGGGAATGCCTCCCTGCCCCAAGAGGAAAAGGGTTACACATTTTTGACATCAATATAAGCAACTCACTCTATGCTACGTTACAATATGGCTGATAATTTTAATGTGGCAAACAACACATTACCTCACCACTCTGCATCCTGCAACACTAACCCTCCAACGGGCGAAAGAACTGTTTAAAATGAAGGTCTATGTTGAATAATGGTGCTCATAGGAAGTGTAGTCCTCACCCCAGGGAAACTCTACCCATTTCCACAAAAGGAGGCACCTAAATCAACACACTATTGAGATACATTATCTCTGCTGGCTCATTGCAGAATCAGAGAAGGACTGTGAAGCTATTTTTGAATGGCATACACATACCAAAGGTAGTTTATATTTTCTGAAACATGGAGCTGTTTCAGATCATGATGTTGTGTTTGGGAATTTACTCCCTCATTTCTTCAGTCTCTGAAAATAGGAATCGACTTGTTACCAACCCTTGGCCCTGACTTTATATTCAAGTGAAAGCTGATGTTTAAAGTGGTGATTGACCACTCTTATCTGGCTGAATCCAAACACACACACACACACACACACACACACACACACACACACACACACACACACACACACACACACACACACACACACACACTCTTTTTCACATGCTCTTGAGTGCTGTCTGCTTAAAATACCAGAGCTGGGTAGCTCATTCTGAACAGACCACTTGTTATCTCCCTGCAAAGGCTTTTCATAGAAACAGAAACACTGCTGTCTGTTCCTCAGAAAAGAGGGTCAGTCCAATAGCTGGACACACACAGTGTGGAGTCATGTCCGAGAAGTTCAAACATGCTTCTGATTTAGCAGGAAAAAAAGGGGGAAAAAGACACTACTGCTTTTCTCTTCTTGGAGTCACCTCGCTATGAACTTTTGAAAAATGAAGGACTCCAACAAGGAAGAGTAATCTGTCAAAATCACACCTTGGGAGTGTTCAGATTTCCACTGATATGTCATTGTGCTCTTTATGTCTTCCTCTGCTAGAAGAAACACAGGAGGAGGAAAAACCAGCTGCTGAGGGGGAAACTAATGAAGCTAATGAAGAACAAGGTGAGGGGTTCAAAACATTGTTGTGAGTGCAGACATTTACATGGTGCTGCTATGTTAGTTGTTTCCATGCAAGACATCACCAACATGTGTAAAAGATTGCTACAGACAGAGAGAATTATTCATCATAATCAAAAACACTGATGGGAAAATGATGCCTTATCTCAATAACATGTCACTTTGGTATGTGACAGTCTGGAGCTGCCTGATAACTTTTGTTCCAGCATTGCTGTCTTAGTCACAGCAGACACAGACACGGCGAGTAATCTCCATGCCTCCCCTTCACTCCCAGCCCTCAGGCTCCAGCCTATTAGTCAGAATTAGTTGTTGGCTCTTTAGCTTAATTAGCAATATTTAGGTGTCTCTCTATCTGAAATCAAACATATGACATTTGAAGGGTGTTAGTCAGATTCAGTCACAGATTTATTTGTCATTTTCACCTTTTAACCAGTCAACGCCCAATGAGACTCCTGTGATGTGTCACAGACAATGGACAAGTTACTCGTTCAACCGTCAAACTGGTCTTTGAATGCAGAACTTCTGCAGCCATTTTGGTTCATCCTTTGATGAGCTTTATTTAGGAAATCTTTGAATCTACTGAAGGTAACTGCCAGCCTTGATCAATTCCTTGCTTCATTTCATGCTGAAAAATCTCAATGGTAACACCACATTGCCTTGCAAAGTTTTGCAGAGAGATCTGTATTTTTCCCAGCTGAACAATGGGTTTTTATTTTGGATTTATTTAGTAGTATTGGTAGACACTGGAGCTACACTGTCTGACAGAAAAGAGACAGAAGAGCAGAAGAAAGCTAAATGGGAGAGTGATAGAGCATGGGCTCAAGGCTAAAACACAAACTAAAGGCTAAACTGTTCATGAAAGTGTTCATCCCAACCCACATGCAACAGTTATTCTACAGTGGTCTGTTCAAACCTTGGAGTTTGCAATAAATGAAGAGTGACCTTAAGTTTTCTCTGCTTGGAAGATGAGCACTGGTAGGACATAACCAGGATTCAATACCTATCACATGTCTCAGAGCACCAGGCTGTGAGTAGCTCTGAACATAACCAGCATCTAAACTACGGTACAAACTCCCAGAGTTTGATTGTTGTCACTTTTCAAACAACAGTGCTATGTAACTGTTGATAAATACATTACCTTGTCATGTTGTATCTGGGAAAAAATTGTCTTGGACACAGTAAAGTTGTATTTGATGATCTCCACTCACTTGCAAAACAAATCATGACAGTTTTCACGGGTCTTTCAGCAAAAGGAGTCACTGCAATCCACTTCAAACAGATTCTCACTTAAAGTAGAAATGAGTTTTACCATTAGGGCAAAATTCCCTTGAATGTAAAAGACCATGTTAGTTAATATCCAGAAAAGCAAAAACTAGCATACTAACACTGAGTTGTAAAATGTGTCAGGGTGAGCCCATTAGCAATACAGATGTTAATATTAAGCTCAAAGCATTATGGTTATTGCTTTAACAGCAGCAAGCTAGTGTGGCTACAGCCTAAAAAACCCCTAACCCTAATCTGCCATTAATGAAACACTTAAAGCTTTAGCTGCTTTTATCTTTTTTTTTTCTTTGCCTTGTGTGAGTGTCATCCAGAGGTCACACATGCCTTACCGTCTTTGGTGAGAAACTGCTTATTATCTAGTCTGGTCTCCCTTGTTGGTCGCCTCCACCCCTCCAGAGAGCTATTTCGGATACATGACGCTTGCAACACCTCACTTTCGAAACACATCAGACAGATACAAAAGCTCCATTATGCTTTCTCAACCTTCTATTTTGGTCTCTACCTGTACTTGTGATGTAATAAGACTGATATTTACTCTCCTCTTCATCTCTAAACATTAAACACAAACCTCTGAAGTCTTTAATTTTGGTTTCAGATGGGGAAGGAGGAGAGGATGGCGAGGAAGGAGAAGGTAACATTGTTTATCTAAACTGCTTCAAAGTCACTAATGACACACCTTACACTCCTGTTTGTCTTGGAGAGCTCAGTCTTGAATCTAATCACACCAGAGGTAGCCTTGGATGAACTTTCTGCTGCAGTGAACTGTAATAAACACACACACACACACACACACACACACACACACACACACACACACACACACACACACACACACACACACACACACACACACACACACACACACACAGAGGCTCTTTTGTTGTAACTTGCTGGTATCATCTGGTAGGATCATCATTAAAAACATATTGGCGCTTTTCTGGTGAGTGTGTGGTCAGCCTGAACTCATCATTGTCTCCTCTTTCTATTTTTTTTTCTGTCAACAGAAGAGGAGGCCAAACCAAAATTCAAGTGAGTTGACACAAGTGTAGGCTATGTGCACACACACATACACACACACACACACACAATGGGTTTATTCTTCTGCGGTGCTGTTGTGGAAACCAAATATTTATTGTTGGGGTAAGTGCCCTCCATAAATGGAAAGTCTTTGGATTAGAGGAACAGTCTGACATGTTTTGCCACCTTTTTATGTGTAAGTTTGTTGCTTATTTTAGCATAAAAGTCTAAGAATAGAAGAACACAGAAAACATTTCTTAGTCTGAGGGCAAAACTCTTTCCCAAGCACCTGAACCGCTGACTGATTAATCCTCTGCTCAATCTGTACAGATCCATTGCAGCTGAACAATACGGAGAGTCTGAAAAGACATGAAATGACAGAAAAATGAAAATATATGTAACTCGTGCCCACGAGAAACTAAGTCTTAGCTCATGAGATAGTTTCTCATGCCCACAAGGTGTCACTTTGGCCATGGGGTTGCCAAAATTGCAAATAAACATTCATAGCGGCAGATTTAAAGATAATTCTGAAAACAGTTGATTTAATTATTGTAGTAAAGTTTCTAGAGCAGATATAAGGTACATTACATCTATGCCAAAAAGAAGTGTCTCTCAAGCAGGTGTGGCAGGTACAGGCATGAAAACACTGAGGGGGTATTTGCTCTGTGAGAGAAACCTGCTAACTGGGTTCATATGTATTTGACATCAAATGTGACAATGAATCATGATACCCCACCCCACTTCTACCTCACTGAGCTCCATGGCTCTTATGACTGTCATAATTTTTTGTCCTCTTTATAATCTTCAGGCCATTTGTGATGCCCAATCTCATCCCTCCTAAGATCCCAGATGGAGAGAAAGTGGATTTTGATGTGAGTGACAGTGATACTGTTCTCAGGTAAACACATCAAGTTGTATCACAGCAAAATTGAACCTTTGTTCTCTTAGGACATACACCGAAAGAGGATGGAGAAAGACCTGATGGAGCTTCAGACACTGATCGAGGCTCACTTTGAGAGCAGGAAGAAGGAAGAAGAGGAGCTTATTAATCTCAAAGATAGAATTGTGAGAGCCTTAAAATGCAACAATTGAAGCATAAATGTATCAGTACACAAACAGTGTGAAAATCTGCAAAGCAAAATTGTAATTTGTTGCACAGGAGAAACGTCGATCTGAGCGAGCAGAGCAGCACAGAATACGCAGTGAGAGAGAGAAGGAGCGACAGAAGCGTCTTGAGGTAAGGTTATGCTCATGCTGCTTTGAAGCAATTTGAATGGCCTGAACACTGTGTCTCCAGTGGTCGTCTGAGGCTGTGGATTTATGTAATGTAGGACGAGAGAGCTCGTAAGGAGGAGGAGGAGGCCAAGAAGAGAGCTGAGGATGACGCCAAGAAGAAGAAAACTCTCACAAGTCTCCACTTTGGAGGCTACATGCAGAAGTTGGTGAGTGAGTCAGATGTTTTTGGAGGGACTTTTAATGAGGTTAAAATGTGAAGGATGCAGACCAGAGCTATGTTTTTGCTGCTCTTTGTTCCTCAGACTGAAAAACGCAGTGGTAAGAGGCAGACTGAGAGAGAAAAGAAAAAGAAGATCCTCAGTGACAGACGTAAATCTCTGGACATTGAAAACTTGAGCCAGGACAAACTCAAGTAAGTGAAGAGATACTTGAGTTACACAAACAGTTTGCTTCCACAAATATTGCAACATTATGATCTGTTAAGGCCATGACAAAATCAAATATTCAAACATAGAATCCCATTTTCCTGCTTCCGTGACTCTCAGGGAGAAAGCTAAAGAACTGTGGGAGTGGATGTACCAGCTGGAAGCAGAAAAGTTTGAATTGCAGTACCAGTTCGGCAGACAGAAATATGAGGTTTGTGTGTGTTTCTCAGTATGTTAGCAGACACAAGCAGACTTCAGAAGCCTCATGAAATAACACTGTCATATCTACTTTGTTTCAGATTAATGTGCTGAGGAACCGTGTCAGCGATCACCAGAAAACGTGAGAAATTAGCTCTGAATCTTGCAATTTTTTTTTCTTGCAGCTCAAATATCTCCATGGGAGTGTTTTTGAAGTTCTAGCTAATAGAGGCAGTCATATGAAAATAAGGTTAACAGTGAAAAGAAAAGTACAATGACTGTTGTACTGTGTGCTACTTTGAAAAGAGTGAGATGTAGTATTTTGATCAAGTAGTAAACTTGAGAGAAGAAGCCTGAAAACCTCATATCAGAATTATGCTTAAGCTTGTTAAAACAACATGTTAGATGTTCGTTTAAATACTTAGTTCACAGCTCTGTTGGGGTCATAGTATTTTATATGATATTTCTACAATTTCTCCGCCAATGAAAGAATCAGTCACACTAAATTGTTGAATGATGTAACCACAAAAGCAAGACAAGTATCTAATGATTCACTTGCCTGGAAGTTATGCAAATGTATAGATGCAATAAGTTATTTGGTATGAAATATTATCTCAAAATATATCTACAATAGAGCAAGTAAGTTTGCTTTGGATATCAATGTTTTATCTCTATTTTGGGGTCAGTTGGTTTGAAATCATTTAACATTTTATTTCCACAGTGTAGTAGACAGCTAAAATCAAATTCAAAGGAAGTTTTTTTTTAACACAGATTTTATGTTTTATTTGAGAAACATTGTTTAAGGCAACTGATTTTTTTCAGTTTCACATACTGACCATGTCTTTCACCCAATACATATTTGGTCAGAATATACATAAAAGAATATAAAATAAAAGGACAGTAGGGCCAAGATTTGATCCCTGAAAGACACCTCAGGGGAGAGGGTGGCGTCATGGTAGGACAAGTCTTTCTTAAGATAGGAGGTTAAAATTAAATAGTATAGCTTAAACAAAATAGTGTAGTATTAATAGTTAAAACAATAGCCATGACTTGTTTTTTTAACCTGAACCCTGGTTGCTCTTGAGATGTTTTTGTACTTTGTTGAAATGCCAAGAAAACCTGAAAGCTGAGCCTGCAAAAATCAACTATAGGCATTATTGTTTAATAAAGGTTTTGAAATTTCTGGGATCATATAATCGCAAGACTGAAAAAAAAAACAGAGCTACAAATGCTGAATTTGACATCAAGAGTAATATGTAGCAGGTCATTGGAGTGCCAGGCATTTTGAGGTCAAAACATTCGTGACCCTTTCAGTCAAAGCTCGTTTTTCTGATAACTCTAAAAGGCTCTCAGACCCTTCATAGCCTGCAGTGAAACTGGGTGTGTCAGGCAGTCAGGGCAGCTGTCAAATGATCCACAGACACGCTGAAAGACAACTCGAGTGTCTATGTGATGATTGCCTTGCATTTTCAGGATGACAGAGGAACCTGCAACCTCATGTTGGCTCGTTGGACGTTTTCAGTGCTTTTAAAAAAAAAATACAAGTTGTGCTGGGGTGCTTTGCCTCATGTCACCCTTTCTTGTTTCTAACAGATCCAAGAGAACCAAGAGGGGTCTGAGGAAATAGATGCTGCCATGGTGAGGAAAAGGTGGAGGAAAGGGTCTGTCTGTTAGCCTGACTCTGCCACAGTCACCACCTGATGATAAGTCTCCTGCCACACCCCAAATCTCACTGAATCAGACTTTGTCAAACATTTCCTTTGTGCTACAGGGTGTAAATAAAAAATTCCTCCGTCCATTCTGTGAGACTTTTATCAGCGATAGACGTCTGAGTGAGTGAATGAGAGCATTTATTGTTATTCAACACTTCACAGAGAGTATAAAATGACTGCAGCACATTCAAGACATGAATGTTGAAAGCCCGAGGCAAAGACAGGAAGAGACTCCTTCCTACTCATAGACAGGTACTGACATGACTAGAACTAACATGATGCTCCTCAGCCGACGCCCAGACCTCCACCCATAACACACATACTCTTACTCTCACACACACAAACACACACACACAAACTCCAGCACTTCTAAAGACAACTAATCTTTTTGTTCTTTTGTTCGTATAAAACAGGTTGGGAAATCCCTCTGGGATGGTTTGCAGCCTCCTCAGGTGCCCATACACACAGATCATGAAAAATAACACAGCACTCTTAGTTTTGATTAAACATGCAGATGCAAAATTAGATACCACTTATTAAGTCATTTCTGTGGTTAAGATGTGGCAGCAAGTATTCTGGAGAAGGTACAACTTGTTATGAAACAGGCTTTCTTTTTAGTAATTTAATGATTAGTGCATATGCTGCCCAGTTTTGTACTTAACTATCTCAGTCTATTAAAACAAGCACACTACACAAACCCCTGGTATGTCAAAAGATTGAATTACTTCAGTCTTAACTAGTCTTGAGACGCTCAAATGACATGCCTGTTATCCGCGTTTGTGGCTAAATTTTCGGCTAAAAAGAAAATAAATGTTTTAAATTCAGCAAAAACAAAAGTGAATGAGTAAGGCTGAGGGCAAACATGTCTTTGATCAAACTTTCTTGATTCTAAGTGTAAAGTTGGGGAAAGAAAACTTTCAGTGCCTGCTTCACTTATGCCGCTGCATACTGTTTTGGATACAGATTTTAAGCTTCTCATTTTGTTTTCATACTTGTCTCTTAGGTTAGAGAACGGCATGTACACGCCACAGAAAATCTGCTGGAATGTGAATTTGGCACATAGTGAATTAAAGGGACCAACAAGACAACAACGAAGAACAAAGACAAAAGAAACTTTTCACCATAGCTCTAATTGTGAAAACAAAAAAAATGAGTTAGTGATCAGCAAGCTGAAATTTATTGCAAAAAGACTACAACTCACAACTTTGTCTTCATATCTGTTATTTATTCTATTTACACAGTGAGAAAAGCTCCAATTATACGCCACACACACAAACACAAACACACACACATTTCTCCAAAAATACATTCTAGGAAATACTGTCATCAATCTCCCATGAGGCGTTGAACCTCAGAGCAACCATAAGTCTCAGCATAAACCAATTCATGTGGTGTGAAGCTGGAGCTGTGGGAAACCAACCAACGTTAAACAAAATGGTGATGCAGAGTGATTTGTGATGCTTGGTTTTCATTACCCATGGGTTCTGAAGAGATTTTAAAGCTGTTTACAGTAAAGCATGGTTATGAGAGTAGATACCGTTTAATAAACCCTTTATACATTATAAGTAGAAACATTGACATGAGAGTTTCAGATGTAGAACCACAAGTTTGTTTTCATAAATCTAACAACATTCAGACATTTTATTTGTGTAGCTCCAGTTATCCTGGAGGGAACAACCCCTTGATAGTGTTCTTCTGAAATGGATCATAGTGAGCCTCAGTTTTTATCAATCAGATAAAAAAAAGAGTCAGGATGTGTCAGCTTCTGAGATATTTCCAGGGAAAGACTGACTCATTTGCACAGCTCCAACTTTCTTTGCAGAGGTTATCAAGGGAACAGGCTCTGGTTTGCACATAGTGGACTATTCTCAAATACTTCTCTGTCTGAAGTTCCTCAGTTTATGCAAGAAAACAAAAAACAATGATAAAACAAACTAACAAATACAAAATTTAAATATTTTTAAGTTTCAAGATACAAAGTTGTGAAAAGAACAAAGCTGTTACCACAGCAATTAAAGGCAGTAGTCTGATATTATGTTTAACAGACTCACTATGGTTGATTTAAAAGTTAGAAACAACTCAACACAGCAGTATCAAATTCGTCTCCAGATATAAGAGTGTTGCAAGATGCTTTGCGTAACTAACCATGACTAGTAACTGAAGGAAACAGCTGTCTAGCTATGTCCAAAGGTAAAGTATTGTTTAAATGTTAAAGAACAAAGAGCTAAATGACCTTTTGTAGGAGGAGTAAACCACAGGAAGTGGATGTAACAGTACAGCATCCATACATGTTATAATACACCAATAACTCAGCTTTAGAAATGATAGTTTGATAGTGTTGGATTTAGCCAGGCTGAATTTGTCCCTTTATTTCCAGTCTGTGGTAGGCTAAGCTAATTAGCTGCTGATTTTAGCCCTTATTTGGTATTAAGACATGAATGTAGTTTTAAATGCTGAGTTCACTTTTGGCAAGTCTACTGTCCAAAGTATCAAACTTTTCCTTTAACATTTAAGGCACTGTTGTTGAAAGCTATTGCTTCAAATCCTTTATCAACATATGTCTAACAAAACAAAACACACAACAGAACAAAGTAACAAAATATTCCATAAGAACATCAAAATCACAACCTTGCAAAGCTGAAAGAGTTTCCATGATACTTTGTGCATATTTAGAAAATCTAATCAAGACAAGAAAAAAGTTATTGTTCTATGAACATGATCTATAGTTATGGAGCAGAGCGAGATAGAAACAGTATCAAAATTACATGGCATGTTTTCCTATTATTGTATCATTACTCTCATTGTTTCAACTCACTTTCCCAAGACAACAGCTGATGTTTCATCTTTTGACCACCTTGTACGGCGAGACCACCAATTTTTAAGGTAGGGTCTGCAGGACATTCCTAGAAAATTAAATGTCAACTTTTACAGGTATAATCCTACTCAATCGTCATCAATGAGCCTCTTTACCTTTGTGTTAGTGTCTGTGTCTTCCTCAACCCTCTCCTAAGCCCCCTCCTCTGCCTGTAGGTTGATGTTTTGGTTAATGTGGGATGTTTCTAGCATGAGAGTGAGTGGTTATGCGTGGTGACCAGCCAATCACAGTGCACCCACAAGCTATCTGAAGTGACTACAATAGCTATCGTCACACAGAAAAGAATGATTCAATATTTGTGGGATACCTCATCTACCTGTGGGAAGTCAGGTGTACGGCTGAGTTTCTCCCACGCAATACTGCAGGTGCTTGTCCGGCTGTTTTTTTTTTTTTAACAATCTATGGTGTGTTCACGAAGCTACATCTGTTAGCCATGCTATTAGCCACGATCTGAGGCAGTGGGTATGCGCAGCTGCTGGCACTGAGCCACAGGGGAGGAGCCCAGTTAAGATTATGTTTACAAACAACGAAATGAAACTTAACAAAAATTCCTGCAAACTCTGCCTTTAAATCAAAGCATTTCAAGCCTCAAGTATCTTTCATTGGTTAAGTTAAGATTCTTTCCATATTGTATGCTGTTTGGGACTCTGACGCTGTACAAGATGGTCTAAGTTCACTTAACTTCAAACACTCACCCCCTCAAACATTCACCACTTTATATACACAGACATAAAATATCCAAATTAAATACATAGGACACAACAAGGTTAATTTTAAAGATAGAAGCTCTCTTTTCTCTCTGGTGTTTTCTACAAATGGATATCTCCTAATTGATTGACTCTTTCAACAAGTTTATAATGTGAAGAATGTCATTTTCTCTCCTCTGTGCGAGGGTGTGGCCACAGCAGTGTCTTAACATGCTGGTTTCCATCTGCAAGCACACACAAAAGCAAACAAGGGGAAAAAAGAAAGACAAAGACGAATGAATGTCATTTTTTTAATACAAACTGACGTAGTTTTGGCCCTGGTGAGCTTTTAAATCTGAACACATTCAGATGGGAGCATTCAGAAGCAGATCTTACCTCCTATGAGCTGTGGGGCCTTCAGGCTTCTCCGTCACAATCACTCAATAACTTGTGCCAACCTGTGCACTGCTGTGGTGTTGTCATTAACAAAAAGGGATTTGCTCAGCCCCAGCTGTGAATCAAAGAGTTTTGAAGAAATCAGTTATGGGTGTCGCACTGATTCAAACACAAACAAAAGCCACTTAACACACCTTAACTCTAATTATAAAAGGAAATGTACTGTGTCAGCATTTTCAAGGAGCTTGAAGCCAAAGTGGCATTTTGAAAACTGGACAGCTTCCCCTCTCCTGCCACGTCCCTCTCACTTTGGTAAAGATAAATGCTACATATGTACTTGGCTGCTGTACATATTTCAAGCATGTTCAATACTACACACTTTACAACTTTAATGAAGAATGCTGCTTCAAACTCAGTATGATTGAATCCTCCCATAATAGACAGCGAGCCCTGAAAACCAGTCTGCCTGGATTCCTCTGTGACTGTTTCTATATTCATTGAACTCTTGGGTGGGGCAGGAGGGAAGGGAAAGCGAACGTGTGAGCCAAAAGAGTAATAATAAACCCATTTCAGCCCAGCCCTCCTACTATTTATGCAAGACATTGTGAGCATGTGCTAAGCTCAAACCTCACACACATATACAACAGATTTGTGTTGCCTCTGCCTTGAGAGTCTGTAAAATGTACCTTTTTCAAAGCTCCTTGCAAACTCTTCTCATTCCACAAGCTGTAGAGCAGCAGGGAGGCTGCTTTGCTGCCTTTGGGGAAAGACCTGTGACAGAAGGGCAAAAGTCATTGAGGGAGCACATACATGAGCATAAACAGAGCCCTGCTGTCCGAGAAAGGTCAAACCAACCAAACTACAGGGGAAGGAGCAGTTTGGACACTCATAATACCATAAGTCCTCTAGCTATTCTAAATCATCTAACAGCAGTAAGATTAAATGGATGGAGAAACAGTTTGTTTTACGTTATCCAACAGTAGATCTGTGATGGTGAAGTGAAAATGACACAAATACATATTGCATCATGATGTCACATGGTTCGGTTGTGTCACATATTTTGTACATTTTGTTTAAAAAAAACAAAGTTCCTTTTATCCTTGGTGGTCAAGATATTTTGAGATCACATATTAATGAAATTTCTGTTATACTGTTAAGTGTTCAGACTGTGGGTATCGGCCTTCCCCCATTATTGACCATTATTGTCTAAAAAAATATAACATCAGGACTTATCAGGTTTTCAACAACTGATGTGCTCCAGGCTTTAGCATTCCTGAGCCTGCACGAACGCAGCATGGGATGTTTCAAGCAGGCACCTTATGACTTACAACTGTCCAACTCTGTTGCCAATGTCATTGATAAGAAGAGAAATCACATCTATTGTGACAACGCTGAGATGCTTATTTTCATAATAAAAAAGTTACCTCTCACACAGGAGGACATGGGGGGGGATAGGCCAGTCATCTGAAGCAATCAGTATCAGTCTTCTTGGAGCTTCATTTACTACACATTAAAGGAGGGCTTTGTTACAGGGTTTTTTTTTTCCGAACATTTTTGAGCCTTTCTTTTTTTATCTGCACTTTCTGTTACTCATACAATATGGCAGTGCCATAGTGGCACATTTTTTATCCCAAAGACTTAAGTTAGGGTTGTTGTTTGCCATGTTGCATTTATGTATGCATCCAATGGGGCATCACAATAGAATTAGGCATAATGTCTTAATCCCACAAAAGGAGAAATATTATGTTGTTATGTAATAACCTGACAGTTTTGGTGTGAAAGCCTGGAAATATATCTGTATTTGGTGATATTGGTGTCATAAATTAAGAGTCTGACTCCGTCGGAATATCGCAGAAAATAAAATATTGAGCATCCCTAGTTGAGACCATTTTAGTGACTTTGATTTGAGAAAAATTCAATAGAGCTTTAAATATAGTCTTGGGCACCGAAAACACACTGGCTATCCAAACCGTGCTGTAGTTAAGCACGATTTGTCCCCCAGCCCCTGAATTGCGGTTCCCACACTGGCTGGTACGGCTTGCTGCCAAACTTCATCAATATGAACTAGACTGAAGCTATTTGCTGCCAAATGCTCAGCCCACAATATGTTATCATGAAGCGTCTGTTTAGAGACACAGTCTCATCAGAGTCAGCACCATGGAAAACACAGAGAACATGGCTACAGCATTGGTTACTTTTTGGCTTTCAGTAAGTCTTTTTAGTCACACACAGCCCTCTGACACCCTTGCCATGGTCTAAGGGATTGTTAAGAGGAGTGGTCGTGGTGATCATACATCATATATTCACACTGGCCAAACAAACTGGACTTTAGGCTTGAAGCCTGCTTGAGCACAGAACAGTACACCTGTGTAAATTACTTACACTACATCCTTCAAACACAGGGCTTCCCAAAGTGGTTTAAACACAGTGAGGGAGGCAAAGCATTCATGTTTTGCAAATCTATGTAAGACAAACTCAAAGATGAAAGCATTCAACATACCCGTTCTCACTGAGGTCAGCCAGTGATGTCACCAGTTCACTGTTAATGATCTTCTTGCTGACCTCAGGCTCAGCAGCCACCAGACTCCGAACAGTGCTGCAAGCTGTTGCTAGTGCTTCATCAGAGTTTCCTATTTCTCGGGAAGGAGAGGAGAGGAGGCCAGCGAGATCAGGCAGAATCTGCTTTGCTACAGAAAAGACACAGGAAACAGTAAATTAGTTCTACATGACTGACCCAAACAATTATGTAGCTGCAACACTAAACCTGTAACTGCATGTTTTTCTTTACCCATTGTACTCTGTAAATTGCCATTCCGGGACATGTTCCCCATCAGTGACAGTGCAGTCTTCCGCAGACTCCGGTTAGGAGACTTAATCAGAGGGGCCATGTGCATCAGAGCACCCAACTTATGAACCAGAACCTGACTCATGATGCTTGAGCCCTGAAAGAAAACAAAATATAAAGATGAAAATGAAAAGCCCACCGGTGTCTGCTGAACTGTCCATGTTAATGTTTCATTTGCATTGTGCTAGCAAATCAAACTGTCTTTGTCATCATTTTGACAGAACATGCCTCTACTTTTTTTGTTCTGGTTTAATCTGTCTCCTCTAATTATCTCTGAATCACTGGAGCAACTACTCCACCTGGGCTCACAAAAAAGCCAGTTTTTCTGGTAGATTATGATTATGTGTCATAAAATGTGTTAACTGTGAGTCTCTGCTGCTTTCCCTCTAGCTTAAATTCCTCTGAGATAATCCTGAGTACCCACACATTAACGGTTAGCCTCATAATTATCTTTTTGCACTCACCACCCCTTTGCTGGCAGTGAGGTTCTGCAGGGCACCACAGCAGGCTTCCAATGTGGCATCTTTCTGGGAGGAGCCCAGCAGAGACAAGTAGGTCTGCATGGCTTTTGGGTGGCACAACCACTTTACACCTGATGGGGTGCTGTCCTCTAGCATCCCCCGAGCCGTATCATAGGAAAACTAATGAGAAAGGTTGAAAATGAGGGGGGTTAAGAGCAAGACATGATTTGGCAAACAATGGCAAGGGTAAATTGGTTGATACCTACCTCCTTTTGAGCCTTGCTGCTCTTGGGGCTGAAACATCCCACCGTGGAGCTGTCCTTACTCTTAGCTTGGCTTGCTGTCTGAGGCAAGAACTTGCTGAAGCACTGTGGGGACTCAGCCTCGAGTTGGTAGGTCAAATTGTGGAGGATGCATGCACAGTTTTCCACAGACTATAAGAGAGGAAAGGAAGCAGTTGATGTGATTTAGTTTTTCAGGTCATGCCGTCATGTAACAGTCACAACTCGTTGACAAATTTGGACTAACTTTTTTGAAATTTCCAGCAGTTCCTGATACATTAAATGAAGAGGACATCAAAACTAAAAAATACTGCCTTAGGCACAAATTTTTCTTTCCGACACGGTCCTGGGGTTTCTATTTTTTTTAAAAATATGTCTGGCAAAAAGTTTAAGAACACCACAATTTTTCCAGCTTTTTTTTACTGAAATTCAAGCAGTTCAAATCAAATGAATGAAGGGGTTAAGACAAAAAGGAAGAGTTTTTATTTCAAAAACTGAAAAATAATTAACATTTCATTACTATACAAGAAAGCCCTTAAACAACTTAAAGCTGCCCTGCAGCAATGGAGATTGATCAAGCCTTGAAAGTTGGTGTTTTCAATTCCTACTATATTTCATGACAACTTGCAATCATCATGGTCTGTATAAAAGTAGCGCTGGAAGACGCCCCTGTACCATACTCTCCCGAGCATCATTTAACTGTATTAAACTGCAGAAAGTAATGCAATACTATGAAAATGACAAGGAGGCAACTAATAATGAAATAAAGAAAAAATGAAAAAAAAAAAAAAGAATAAAGACCATCACAACAAATTTACAATTAAATGACCGGGGGCCAATGTGGAAAAACAACAGCCTTGAGTCATGTAAATAACATGTAGCCGTGGTCATCAATATCTTAGCCATTTCCTAACCCTCATTCTTCACCACATAATATTAACCAGTGATGACTTTCTAATTTCTTATAAAATAAATGTTCTATAAAAGTAAAAAAAAGAAGAAAAAAAAATAGCTCATTCTACCAAAATAATGGTGCAAAAACAAATACAAATAGTCATCATTCACATTTAATCTTTAAAGCCATGTCATGAATGTGGCAGTGTAGTATTGCACGTAGTGTGTCACTCCAGCAAACACTGAGGCTGTGGCTATATTCAGTCTACTGAATAACTGATTCGGTCTCACATGCAGAGCCTCTACATTCTGGGCTTTCTGTTGAAACGTCATAGTTTTGAAAGGAAAACAACTAAGTTGATCAAGACAAGAAAGAAAAGATTTTACCTTATCATCAGGGTTGTCCTCTGCCACACAGGACTGGACATAACTCATGATGGAGTCTATGAGGCCGGGACACTCTCTCATTGCCTCCCTCTCTTTCTGCTGGGCGCAGCTTAAGTTCCTACACACAATTTAACAATCCATTTCAGTTCATATGGAAACACCTTCATGTCATGATTAGAATACCAGTCAAAGAATTGTTAGTGCCTTAATATGCACTTTCCATCACCACATCAGCACGCTTGACTCATAGTATCTCAGCGCAGTCTGCAGGAGAAGTAATTACCTGCTTGTTTGTACCTGCAGTACAAACTACTTATTATTTCACCTTTGTATGATGAGGATGTAGGATTTAGCTCTATTCTCTGTCTGTTCTACTAATGCTAGTCAATGAAATTTTCCTGTATGTGTGTGCAGATCTTTTCTTTCATTTTTAAAATGGAGGTCAAAATATGTAAGGGCAGAAAGGTTCTGATTCTCATAAAGAGTTTATACCTCAGGCACCCTGTGGCGCTGTAAAAGACATCAGGGTGTATGTTGTTGTTGGTGCTGTTGTCTGACCACTGGGTGAATGGCACCACCACATTCTCAGTGAGGGCAGGCAGTGCTGTCGCTATGAGTTCTCCCTTCAGCTCATCAGCAGAGGACAAGTTCCATAACAGACCTACCAACAGAAAAGAAAACATTTAAAAAAATAACAAATATTTAAAACATCTCCCCTGCATGAATGTGCAGTCGGCACTCGGCATGATGGGTGCATCACTTCACCTGCCCCTCTTCTTACCCTGATACACCCATCACTCTAGAACAGGGTAATTTTGGACTTATCAGATCACATGACCTTCTTCCATTCCTCCAGAGTTCAATCGTAACACTCTCTAGCAAACTGAAGCCTTTCTTCCAGTTAGCCGTACTGATTGGTGGTTTTCTTAAGACTACACTGCTGTTCACTCCCAATCCCTTGAGTTCTCTCCCCATTGTGCGTGTGGAAATGCTCTCACTTTCACTAGTAGACATACTCCTGAGTTCTACTGCTTTTTTTCTTTGATTTGATTCAGCCAAACTTTTAAGTGATCGCCAATCATCAGTCAGGATTTTTATCCGACCACATTTCTTCCTGGAAGATGATGGTTCCTCAGCCATTCTTCCAGTTTTACTAAAGTGTTGAAGAGTTATTAATCCCATTTTAGTAGTTTCTGCAATCTCCTTTTTTATCGTTTTCTCTGCTTGATGCATGCCAATGATTTGACCCTTCTTAAACAGACTAACATCTTTTCCACAACCACAGGATGTCTGTCACCATGGTTGCTGAAGAAATGAGAAGGTACTTATTGCATCATCTGGGGTTAAACAACTTGTCGTCAGCTGAAAGATAATTGCCCAAGCAGTAATTATCCAATAGGAGACTTGTACCTATTTGCTTAGCTCAATCCAGGAGCTGATTTTTTTGGCCAAGGGGTATATAATAACATAACAAGATGTTCTTCTATGTTGAAGAAGACTAAGAAATTTCCAAATTTTTCTTTTGTGAAGTCAGATTATCAATCCAGGTCCTGTTTTGATAAATACTTTACCTGTGATTTGTTTCTGGGTCTCAGTAGAGTCTGTCTCCTTTAGCAGCTGCAGGGCTTTGGATATACCACTACAGTGCTGAACCTCCAGCTTATTGTTGTGGTCTCTGAACACTAAGTTCCTCAGAGCCCCAGCTGCAGCCTGGCTCACCCCTGGGTTGGGGCTTCGCAGCAGTGATACCAGAGTGGGAATACCGTTTAGTTCATAGACCTGTGTCACAGAAATGTGGGAAATATAGGTGTTGAAATTTGATGGTGCCAGGTATGTAGGTAAGCGACTTTACAGAACCACCAGCCAAATGAAATGGTGAGTGCTTTTTCCTCCTTTTTGCTCAAGGCATATTATACAAAAGTCTCTACAGAGCCATTTATCTAACCATCACCCGATACATACATATAAGAGCATAATGTGTAAATTCATAGTATTGTGGGGTCTCCTTAGAGAGTCTGTCTACAGAAGATCAGGAAAGTATACTACAGTAAATCGTTGTGCAAGCTTTCTTACGTCCTGTTTGGCCCGCTCCTCCTTGAAGGTGGTGTGTTGGATAAAAGTTGCTCCACACTGTTGGTAATTTTCATCAGCGTGAGACAGGAACTCTACAGCCTCCTTTAGGGTCAGGTCTGCCATGGTCCCTGTGCTGTTCACACTGCAGCAACAGGCAAAGACATAACAGTAGCAAATGAGACACTGAATATGCCAATGATAACTTCAGGAAACAACACATGGGCATGTGTTTAATGTCTTATTTTTACTGAAGAGCACAATAACATAAGAGTGAATGAACCTACCCTGACATCTGCGCCAGTTTGTTAGGTTTGAGGGTTCCCATCTTGCCCTCAGTTTGAGATTGGGCAGATATTGGTCGGACAATGTGTGACTGGCTGCTGGTCATCACGGTGCCATTGGTCATTGAATAGGTGCTGTGTCTTTTTACACCACTGGAGACTGTCTGTCCCTTGGCTTTCTAAATCAGCATTTCAAAAGGATGGAATTATGGGCAAGATTTAGTTTATCAGAAAAATACAAAAAAATGTTAGGTTTCTTGATGGGCAATTTGATCTAACATAAAACTTTTTACAATTATAGATCCTGGAGCAGCAGAAAACGGAGGAGCCAAAGCAGGGTCACTGCGACTGGGTTTCATCCCGTTGGGACTCTTTGGCCAGGCAGAAGTGTTGATTTGCTGTTCCCAAATGCCTGAGGTGCTGACGTGTCTTGTCCCCATGGATTTAGCAGTCATAGTGCGACTTCTCTGTGTATTGAACTAAAAAAAAAAAAAGAAGACCATATTGCTCCGACAGTTTAACGAGATAAACATTATAATTAGAAAACATCTACACCCTAATGAAACCTTCTACTCAGAAAGTATTTACTTTATGAAGCCTTATAAGGTTGTAAAATTTGGACACTTGATACTGAAATATGATTCATCAACTACTGTCGAAGGCCAAATAACTTTCTATATGTGCCACAGAAAATATAAAGAGTCTCAATAGCTACAGTGTTGTTTACAGTTCTTTTATACAATGCACTGTTTTCTGTATGATATGTTCTGTTACACTGTTTTCATTGCAGTGCATGGCAAAAAATCCCCATCTATCTGCCAAATAATACCAAAATCTTGGTCAGGCCTCTCTGCATCACCTTTGGAGTTTACTTTTGTACCACTACTCAACAGGAAAAAAAGAAAGTATGCAACCTACTTTTCACAAAAGCAGTTTTGAAAATTATCCCAACAGAGCCAGATGATTTTGACCTGACATAAAGCATGCATGCCTCTTAGTTTCTGTTGAAAGTAACAGAATGTACAAAACAACCACACAAACCAAAGTAACATTATATCTGTCATTGGACACCATCTCCGGCAGTAGCTGTGAATGGGTACTGGTGCAGTTCAGCCGTCAAACACAGAGGATCTTTGTGTGTAGTAAGACACAGACAAGTAAGACACTGCACCTGATAAACCAGTCCTCAAATCCTGATTTCTTTAAGCTTAATCTCTCATAATTTGGTTGTTTTTCAGTTTCAAATTTTGTCAAATATTCAATTTTTGCTTTGTCTGGATGTGCTGCTGTTTGGGAGTGTGTGAAACACAAGTTGAAGCGTTGCCACAGGGTAACCAAGAAACAAAACTTGTTACAACCTGAGCAAAATCCCAGAACATGTCTTCTAAATTCTGAAACTATTCTTCATTCTTGCAATTAAACTTCTGTAGCCTGTTTTTTAAAAAGGGTATTTTAAATCACTAACCTGGCAGAGAGTAACATTCTTATCCATCTATGAACACATTCATGCAGAAAGGAGGGAAGTCTGTACCCCTAAAACAATGAAAGGAACATCTCACCCTTTCCAGCAAAAATATACAGCTTCAAAGAAATCACTCTTCTTCTCTCAACAGGCACCAGAGCTGAGATGTTGATGTTTTGATTTGTGGAATTATTCAGGAAGAGATACTGGCTGAAAGTATGCATGCACTTACACACACTAACTTACAAAGTGAGCTCAACTCCCTCCCAAACTGGACTGGTTGCTCAGTTACCCGCTAAATGTCAGCCAGGTTATTTAGCATGATGGGGGGGATCTGTCAACATCTTTGTTGAGAACTGACAGTCTGTGTTTGCACTCCAAGTGCTGCATGGTTCATTTATTTGTGCACAACTTGTCTGAGCTACCTGGGCCCTCCCTACAGACTAAACAGGTGACAAAAATACATTCAGCAGAGTTAATAACAGTAGCACAGGTGAACGTCAATGAGGAATTTGTGTCACAAAAAGTAGGGGTGTACTGATGTATTGGTATAACATCTGTAATTCCAACATTCCCATAACAGACATCACTCTATCTGCATATGTTTTGTCAGGCACATTTCAGTAGCTTTTGTTTACCTGTTGTTCTTAAATCAATTAGAAGATATCAAGCTAGCACATCTTACAACTGACTCCTGGTCTTTTTTGTAAACATACAGTTTGTCAGACATGTTCTGGCAAAATTTACAGAGAAAAAAAAGACCATTTGAAACATTTTAAAAACAAACCTTCATTTGAAGCGCAGACAAAAATCATGAAATTTAATACCTGTATCAGTAGCAGTCAGGGGCTACATGGCTATTTTAAACTCTGGTATTAGGTATCAACCCTGATTTTCACAATAAAAGCATCTCAAGAATTAAGTACAAAATATTGAAACAACTGTTCCTAAAATGTTTTAATTCAACCAAGGAAAAAATAAACCTTATGCAGGATAAACTCACTGAATGTGAAATTTAATTCAACCAGAAATCAAATCTGTGTTAATCGGAAGAAGATTAAGAGTCAAATGTATTTAAAGATATAATGTAATCTATTGTTTCGCCATGCTAGACGACGTTTGATCAAGTCTGCTAACAATACTGCAAAACAATAAAATAAGAGTGGTTTGCATTTCTTTGTTTTTTTGTTTCTGACCTTCATGGCTTCATTTATATCTCAGTATCTTCGACATATATTTCATCACATGAGAAATTCAGGTACAACCATCACAGATAGATGATACTTTCCTCTTTTCAAACTAATCACTACACTCTAATCATGTTACCAGAAAAGGTCATAACTTTGTTTGCTGTTACTCGTCACGTCATGAAAATTTCCTATTTCCAGTCACTTTAATAAAATGTTAAAGAGTTACTCCTTCATTTAATACAGCAGAGAGTCTTTGAATGGTTATACAGAGCTTGATACATGAACAAACTAGAGAACTTGGACAACATTTGAAGCAACCAGCTCTACAAGATATATTTTGCTAAGTAGTTTAAGTTTTCAATTTGCTTAAGGGGTTTGGATAAGATGACAGGAGTGTCATCAAGAAAAACACAATGTGACTAATAGGGATTTACGTATTCCATGACGTTGTGGTTCTGGTTCCCCATCAACAAGAATACATATCAATTATCAAACTCCTTTGACATGCCTCAGTTCACTGTTAGTAGGTCAAGTCAGGCCAACTCATAGCAAATTCATAACAGCACACACGTACACACCCATGCACTCAAAACCACAGTCATGAAGTCAACATTACTCCTCTGAGGAAATTTGGATGAGTTAAGCAATGCAAATAAGTTGAAACTAAGATGACTCTGAGAACTGGAACTGAAATGACTTGCAAAAACTTTATTTGAACATTTTCCAAATCTGGAAACCACACATGGCTGCTAGATCTCAGGAGATGATCTATTAACTGTTGATTAAACTATTGAACACACTGGGCCCTCCCTTTAATTTAATTTGAGGTAACTAATTTGAAATAGTATGACACACGAGTACAACCACCATACTGCTGTAGCATGAGCCCAGTCAATTAAAATTGCCAAATAAAACTGCCAGACAAGCAAAGCCTTGTGTATACAACACCAGTTGAACCATCACAGGTATGGTGTAGTATTTCATTCAAAGCAGCATCAATCATATGTCGCTGGGAAGTTCCACCCATTAGGTGTTACCTCTAAACCTTTCAGTCATCTCTGTGAATCTGTTTCTACTTATGATTACATCACTAACACCGAATATCTCACAGATGCACTGAAAATGATAAACAGAGCACTGGAACAGGATGTTGTAATAAGTGGGAGTTATCAGACATCACTGGGAGATTAAACCTTGTCAACTTTGTTTCATGTCAGATCTAGTTTAATAATATCACCTATTTTTTTCATCTACTTGTTCTACTAGAGCTTGCAACATTTTGATAATTTTCAAGAGATAGCTGGTCCTTATTTAGACCCTTTGACACCAGAAGTTGGTTGAAAAAGATACATTTCTCAGTCTTATCAATGTGAAGCTGGGGCAACAAGATGGCAAGTTCAGCCAGGCTATAAATGCAAAACAAGTTCATAGTTTCCTTGAGTCCTTGAAGTCACTGCACCTGGCCAAGAAAATGTCCACCACCTAACTTCTTGAACATCCATAACTTGTCAACCTTCAGGCTAAGTCATCACTTAGTCAAATAAACAGGAAAGAATGTGTTTGCCTGAGTGTTTTAAAGCTGCTCATGGATACATTTTGTTACTTCTGCATTTTGTTCTGTTTTCAATCTTTAGGATCCACTAACAACATAAACAGAATTTAATTCCAGCATTTAATTTTTTCTTGACTTCCACATATTTTAATTTTATCTATATGATTGTCCCTCTTTTAGTAACTGTATTTTTTTTTAATTCATACTTTAAAGTTACCGTTGTGGTGGCAACAATGAATTAATTCACTGCATAGGTATAATTTCATAACATAAAAAGATATTTAAAGAATACATAAAACCTTAAACATCTGCTGCAGTATGGAAAAGTGGTTTGAGCTCTGATAATCTTATCAGTGAGAACTGGACTGATAGAGAGACAAATACCGCTTTGTTGTAGCCAGCTGACGTGGTGGAGTTGGTGCGGCTGAAGTTGCCATTTGCTGCTTTGGTTGGGATAAACTTGAACGCTGAAAACTCATAATTCCCTGATGACTGAGGACTCAGGGCTGTTGAAAGAAGAAACAAGGGAAAATGTTACATCAGAGGAAGAAGAATTTAAGAAAAGCAGTCTGAAAGAAATAATCTAGCAGTGACTTTTTCACCCATAACATTTAAGTGTCGGGTGAGTGGCACAGAAACAAATCTGAAACACATCTGCACAGAAACGTTCTTGTAGGAGGAAGATTAGATATCCATCAAAAATCAAAAACAAGGCAGCATGAGGGTGTTGTTGACAACTGCATCTATCAGTGTGAGGGCTTTAACATTTCACTCATAAAAAGGGTGTTTCAGTGTGTGTGTGTCTTATTTCCAACCATCACTTGAATTTTAAGGTGATTTCTGACTGAACATTGAATAAATAGCTTACAAAGCCTCACTAACAAAGTAAGAACTCTTCTCGTTTCACTTACTAATAATTAAATGGACAGATCTCATCTTTGAGGTCTGATAAATTCTCAAAATATCAAAAACAAAAACATGAACATTTTGCCCTGTTTTGTGAAAAAATAATTTTCCACTTGAAAAGTATTTCAGTTTTTCAGTAATAATGTTTAAGTAACTCTTATCAAGCAC
This sequence comes from Thalassoma bifasciatum, assembly GCA_008086565.1. Lineage (NCBI taxonomy): Eukaryota > Metazoa > Chordata > Actinopteri > Labriformes > Labridae > Thalassoma > Thalassoma bifasciatum. Next base: position 218,437 of record RPOG01000249.1, on the reverse strand, counting down.
TGAATTATTCTTATTAAGTAATCTCCTTTTTTCAAAAACGAATTACAATTTCTCCAGATAAATCCAGATTAACATCTGCAAACCTTTGAGTCAGATAAAAAGACAGACATGACATCATTTCATTTCCAGTCAGCAAGGTGAAACCAGCTACCACCAGAACCAGCATGTAAGGCATCTTCGCCTTTTCTTGTTTTATGATTCGGAGGAGCCTGGAACGACTGACTTTGCCATTACAAGATTATGGCTGCCAAAACAACAAAGAGCCCATCATCATTAATGTGAGCTCTTCATGTCACCTTGATGTCCAAATTGGCCTGACATATTTGTATCTGTGCAGCAGCCGGAAATGATTTTGAACATGTTCAGTGAAGATACATGAATTTATTGTTAAATGTTTTAAATATTAGCTTCTGTTTTCTTGCTTCTCGTCATTTATGTGATTTTTCTTACCTGTACCCTTTTTCTTACAGCAAAATTAAAACTTTTAAATACTGTTCTCTTTGTTTATTAATTATGTTGATTGTGCATGTGATTATCATCATTATTGTTTATTCACATGGTGAGTCAGAAAACTTTCACTGCCCACTATAGTGGTAACTTTTCTGACACCTCCTGCGTATAACCCAAAAAGTCAGAAGGATTGTGAGGCCCCGCTTTCACAGACTGCATTCGTACTGAAAATCAAGGTCAAGTGACCTTTTGCTTTTCTGTTTTGTTTTGAATTGCCATTTGTAAAGTTTATACTCTGCAGCATTTGAGCCTCTGGGCCCCGTGTGCAAAGTGTGAAACTTTAACCTTGTGCATGAATTCATTATTATTCACTGTTTGTCTACTGCTGTGTTTTGTGGACCTTTCCTTGAGCCAAAGTAAACATGTAGATCTACTGCTAACTCTTCAAAGATTTGTCTTTCTCTTCAGGAAGCCAATTCATGTAAGTCTCATTGTCAGAAGTTGGCTCAAACCTCTTCACATCCTGAAATTGAGAGAATTCCCTTTTTTAAGTCTTGGATTAAGGATTTGACCAGGTTGTTATGAGCAGTGCTGTATGCCATATGGTGTGCTATAAAATCATTGTTACATGGGGCAATTTTGAGCAGACTGGAGTTGTTCTTATCATGTGCACCACAAATTTCACAATCACTTGAAGGGTTGAAAGTGTCATTTAAACTTTGAAATAGCACATGGATAAGATAAGCTTGAAACAGATTATTAACATGTTCTTCAGAAATAACTCCATGTTATGAAAAGCCTGCATCAGAACTGGACAACAATGGAAAGCGTGCCAACATTTTAGAGGACTGAAATGTTTTGCTCCTTAATTTTGGTGAATCTTCACAAAAGTGATTGCAGTGAGGCTGCATTCCTAACTCCAGGGAAGTACACATTTCTGGGATGCGTTCCTGACAAAAAGAAAAAAAACAACGTTCTTTTCTTGGTAGTAAATAGCCAGTTTCTGTTTACTGATGTGGTCTATGTAATTCTGGCAAGTCTAGATGTATTACCTAAAACCGGTTGGCACACCTCTGTTACTACCTTACACCTGTGTGTATTTTATTTTAAAAAAATATTAGTTGGTATTAGGGAACATAATAAACAAGTCTTAACAACTGTTATAACTATAAAGAAATCACATCTGGGCTCTATTCTAGCATCAGATTACCTGCTCAGGATAACAGCATGCTGTCTGTTTTGAGGACGCAAGCGCAGACTTAAGTTTTGTGGAACTTTTATGACGCATTTTCTCAGGACGCCTCATCGCAGTCTTTTAACTTACAGGTGAGTTTAGAGCTTAAGTTCCCTTTTGAAGCTCACAGTATTTTCCGAAACAACATTCTGGCAACACCATATAGTAGCAGACTTATTCTTAAGGCAGTATAGTTTGCATACTTGTTGGTGAAGGAGACAGCGTGCCGTTCTTCCCTGGTTTGGACTTGCTCCTCTTGATGGTGTGCACCTGGTCCAGGACGCGCTGCGGTCCCGAGCGCAGCTTGTTGTCAGACGGCAAAGCCAGCGACGTGTCCTCCGAGTTTCCGATAGTCATCGCCGAACGCAGCGGCTCCGGAGCCATCATCTTCCTAACTCGATGTCCTTTCTGTGAACGGCTTCGTTTCAAATCTAGTTCAGAAAAAAGAAGCTCGGATCCTGAGAAGGCGGAGAAAGAGGGGGAGCGACTCAGTGCAACGAATTCAGCCGACGTGCCAAGTATGCAGATTGACTCAAAGTGTTCCCAGAGCAGAGGCGGTGAGCTCCACCCTCGGGACCGCGCCCCATCAAGGAGGGACCCGGGTGAGTTCACATGCAGGTGCGGAGGGAGGGAAGGGAGGGGCTGAGGTAGAAAGGATCCTGCATAGAGTCTTACAGCAGAGTGTGCAGTAACTGCGCAACCAAGTAGTAATAGAGGATTATCATTAACAAGACAACAGAGCATTATAAAAAAATCAAAATTTGGTTCTGCTGTGTTTGTAATACAGTATGTTTCCTCTCTGCTCCATACTACCTGTAACAATCACATGACATTCGCAGGTGCAGGGCTATAATTTCGCATAGACTAAAGAAAGTTTTGAGAATTTATCACTAACAGTTCATTTCATACCTCAACTCAATCAATATTTGAAGTTAGCATCCAAACTAGTGGTGGTGTTGAACTGAAAAGGATATTTTTTGGTCTGAAATTCACTCAGTGTTTTAATTTTAGTTATCACCATGATTATTCTTTTGTGTGACATTTATCAACCAGTTGTACTATGAATTAGATGAAATAGAATTTTATGGTTTTATATTATGGATTCTTCATTTATCCACTTTAACTCTGAGCTCATCACCAAAACTCTCAGTAGGCTACATTTTAGACAGTACACTGCACCAGGGCTCTGTAGATCAGTCAAAAAGGATTAAAAAGGTGAATGAATTGTCAGATAACAACAGCGTGTGAAGCTTGATTGCACAGTGATGTATTTTTTTCATTTCCATATATAACTGCATTTCAAAATCCGTCAGACTTGTGAAGACTTGACACGTAGAGAGGGATGAACTTTTATTAATTTCACTTCGTTTATGAGATTTCGCTTTGTGATGTGAGGCAACCATGTAACACATATTTGTACACACATTATAAGCTTAAAACAGGCCTTCTGTTCTTCAACATTTACTTTTAATTGAAGACATGCCCCAACCTTAACAACTTTCAAACCTGAGTTAAAGATCTTGCTTGAGATCTGAAACATTCATGCAATCATTTTTTCAGCACTTCATTTCCCTTTAAAGAATAGAGAGCTATTATACATCCACTCTAATCACTTAAACAGTATTCAACGGTATAACTGATTTGAATCAGTTCTTCAATAACTTAATGCTGGAACTTACAGCTGGTTTAAAATTGGACTTAGATTAGATTATTTAAAAAATCTTTAACTTCCTATCTGTTAGAAATGTGCTGTATTCAGCTGCTTTCCCTTGTTTTTCTCTTGGTATGCAAGTTGTTTTGAATTTTTTCCCCTCTTACTTGTATGACATTATGTAAGATATATTATTTACTTCTTGCTTTATTTTGTTACGATGTATGGTGAACTCATTTTCTGACCTGGATTCATAATTACCACCCTCAGTGTCATTCCAAATACACAGACTGGAGACAGTTGTTTGTTTTGTAACACTGAACCTTTCATTCCCTCATAATGAAGTGTCAGGTATAATTCCTGAGCAAGATATATTAACGGATGCATTTATTTTTTAAAGGCTTAGCTAGTCCCTTTTTTGGGGGAAAAAATAGTTGTGACATAACTCAAATGAGTCTGAAAAATAACAAGAGACTGGGAAATGCCATTGTGATTATTTACATCATTGTCGTTTAAACCGTAAATCTTTCACTTCTGTCGGATTAACTTTCTGTTGACAGTTTTGAAATACACATCATTTATCATAAATACTGAGGTTTATTGGTAAAAATTCAACACCCTCTGTAATGTGTTATGTAACAGATTAGGCTGCACTTTTCACATGCATGCAAACTGTGAGGTCTGAACTTGCAAAGATCTCAAGTTCTCACTGATAAATCAGCTGGACAGGGCAGGAAACAAAGAAAAAGGGGATAATCAGACAGAAGGCAGAGATAAATGGGGTGAAGAAAAGAGACAAGGAGGAGAGTAGGAGGGGATCATCTGAGCTTGTGCTCTCTGCAGAACCGGATTGTTTTTGGCTACGTTTCTGCAGCGGAGATTTTCCCACCACACCCTTTACCCTGACACTTCCCAGGTAATAAATGAATATCATGTGAGTAATGTACCTGTGAAGTGTATGTGTGTTTATGACAGGCTAAGTCAATGTGTACAAATAAGTAAAGTTACATCCCTTCCAGAGCTTTATCTGTGAGAGAGACAGGGACATTTATAAACAAGAGTAAAACAAAACCCAAGCAGGTAAGAACATACCCACAGTTCAGTTTCAGGGTAGTTTTGTTACATTCCAGAAATGGAAAAATGCCAGAATAATTAATAAACAAATACCATGCAGTTTTCGGCAGCATTGATCACATTTTACTGTGAACCACATGAGCTAAAAACATTTTTCGTGGTTGCCCATGGTACAATAACTTACTGGCTTAAAAAATGACATACAGCGTGAGCAACCTGTTAGCTATGTTAGCTGTGTTTGTGTACTGCTGAGATGCTGGCAAGTGTACAAGATAGGTACCACACCCAGCCTGAGGGCTTTATGTATGCGTGTGTCACTTTCCACCATTTGTAGTTTTGGCAGCATTGCACTGGTGAGTTAATCCTTTGCAGACAGATAAAACTTTGACAAGCGTCTACCAACAGTTAATGATGCTCTAGACCTCTATACCATTATGATTGATGTCTGAGTAGTGCCAAAGTAAATGTGAATTCAAGGCTTGGTCACATTTTCTGTTCCTGTGGGGTAGTGCAAACAGTACAATGTCTTCCCCCAGTGTCAAACTCTGATATGACAAGCACAAAATCAAAGACTTTATAACCCCCACTTGAGAGTGTGAACGCAGACAAAAAAGCATGTGAAGTTGCACCTAAAAAAACGTTCTCCTGTCACATACACTTTACTATGGGTGCCTTGGAAAGTTGCCAGGGTGTCTTACACATGCAAGCTTCTCATAGATTTCAAGAGCCAAAATAGTTTGAGCTTCAGAGTTGATTGACAAACGTGCTCATCTAACCATAGTATAGAGAGCGGGTTTTGTTGTGGAAGACTGAGGAGGAAACGTAACTGAATATTTGATCTGTTGAGGATAGACAAGGAGCTTTGTTGTAGATAAATGTTGACCTTTGCTCCCTCAGGTGAAGTATAGTAATGTATAGGGTTTACAGAATGTATACTGTACACTCAATGGCAGCATTTGTTCACCAGTCACCTTGTCAGTGATTTTTTCCTGCAAACCAAACAGACAATATGATTTCTAACACAAGGATCTGAGTAAGACAAATATAGCGTTCTTATTGTTTTTGGCCACTTCCTATTCCAGTGTACATATTTTTCCCTTTCCACACTGAGGAGTCACAAAACATAGAGCACTGACTATAAAAACACGGCAGAGTTTATGGTTATGTAATGTGAGGAGATAGGAAGTTGATTGACAGAGAAATGAAGCATGGGAATCGTATGAAGGCCTAATGTATGGAGAGAGGTTAAATTTCTCACACAACAGCATGTCAGTGCAATTTATGCATAAAGGCAGAACTTACACTTGTTTGGCTACTTGGACTAATGTAAATTTAAAGCAACAGCGCCATCTAGCATTACAAATGAGAGTTGCAACTAATGCTTGCAATACCCAGTGAGTACAAGCATGTCTTACAGATAGTTCATAGATTGACCTAAAGATCTGAACAATACGAAAAGCTTGGAAATGAAATATCAACATGTATTTACTGGAGCGCAAAACACAAGATGGCAGTGCCCGCAACTGCTGGCTTGCTTTGAAATTGAGCTTTAGAGTAAAATAGTTGATAATCAGCTTTAACCTCATCTGTGTGGACCTCAAGTGCTTTTGACTTTGCATTTTAATCCAAGCTAGGAGTAGTGACTGCAGGGTCAGTCAAAGGCTGCAATGTTGACTAAAAACAACCTGCTCTCAGGAATCCATAACACAGATGCAGTGTTTGCTCAAGTCTCTTTAATAAGTGCCTCCACTTCTCCAGATTCAACCCAAATTGCCAGCTAAGGTGTCTTATTTTTATAGACTGTATTAGTTCCATGCAGTAAGTAATTAACCCAGTATTCTTTTAAAAAGTATTTTATATTTCAGACTTGACATAGCTTAAGAAAAAAAGTCCCTGACAAATTCATAATAGGCTAATAACAACAACAATGAAGTTGCACCTTTATTCTGAAGTAGTAACAAAAAGTTTTTCCTATGGAGTTTAACTGAAACTATTTTGTTATTCAGATCACTCAGTTTTTACTTTTTTATTTAAAAGCTTGACACTTAATTTTGGCCAGCATCAGGCAATAACTAAGAATACAGACTGATTAGGACTGGGAAATAAGATTAAATTGCAGTAAGGCCTGCTGCAATATTCCTTGAACCTTAAATGTGTCAAAATACCAGATACATTTTTTTGCAGATGTCTCATGCTTTACACCAATGTTACCCAACCCTGCTCGATCAAAGAACCACATTGTTGAAAAACCACCTTTGCTCACAAAACAACTTCAGTGGTGAAAAGTAACAAAAACAGCAGGAAGTAACTATTAAATATGTTTAAGGTGGCAAAAATGATCAAATTATAGAAAAAATTATGAAAATAGTTAAAAATTGGGGGGAAAAAATGAAAAATAGCAAGGAAGTACAAAAAATTGTACGAAAAACAGCCACAAATGTGAGTTAAAAGTGACTTAAATGGGTAAAAATCAGTGACAAGTAGCAAAATGGTATTGAGTGCACAAAAATAAACATACCTTCCAGAGGCCTGACATTTCTTTTAAACTTTACTTTTTTGTTAATGTTATTTGATACTCTTATTTTTTCAGACACTAATTCAGAGCTTTCATCATCGGTAAGCCATAATTACCTACATTTAAAATATGAGTCTGAATGATATAAGGGTTTCACTTTCTGAAATGAGTGAAAAAAAATATTTGGCTTTTTTATGATAATTTAATTTCTTAAGATGTCCCTGTATGTGCAAACATGGGATAGAAAAAAAACAGGGTCAGGGTCATTGATTCAATATAGTGAGTGGTATCAAATTTGCCATATGAATCAAAAGCTTTTCTTTATATAAAGTTGTTTATTCCTGGTTTTGTTTATTCAGCATGGTGCTCTTTTTGACAAAGTGATTTATTGCTTGTGTTTGTCGAACAACACATAAGATGGGAAACCAAACAATATTTAAAAAATTAATCTAATTGCGATTTAGGGGAAAATAATTGCAATTAGATTATTTTTGCAAATAGTTCAGCCCTAAAATTAAGTTTTCAGGAGTTGAAAGTATTTGAAAAAGTAAGAATAAAATGTCAACCCCCCATATTGCTTTTGGTTTGCTAGGAAAACTCTTCTCAAAGTTACAAAGTCCTGCAAACACCACGGGATTTTATTGTTACAGCATAAAGGCACAGATTCCATTCACTGAGCAATCTTGACCAAAAGGAGTGATGAGGCACAGCCATCCAGAATACAAACACACACCAAAGAAAAGAAAAGAAAAAAATCAAAATAACAAACCTATTTTCAGACCACACAATGAGTTTTGTTGTTTAAAACCTAACCATCTGGTGCTTGGTTTACAGCAACACAACTATTTGTCACCATCTACATGGCTAAAGATAATCCCGCCAGAAGAGGGCGCACAAAATTTACGATAAAAATACTGGTAGATGTGTACAAACATTACATAGAACAAAAAAGAAAAACGTGTAAGCTGAATAATCTGCTGGTGTTATAAGGCAAACGTCACCCCAGTGCACTGTGGGTGGCTGTAGTGTGGTCTGTACCATACATAGTTTTGCATTTAAAACGACAGAATTGTAACACCCATCATCTAAGGGGTAAGAGTAACACTTCTGTGCTTGGAAGATACAAAAAGATAGTCGTCAATCTTTACAAAAACACGTCCATTTACCTTGCTTTGGCGTATCAACAGTACCATTACAAGTGTAGTGTATACATCCTATAAATCAGTGCTCATTAGGTTCAGGCTTCATGGGCCAAAGCACATTCTTATCCCAACTCACAGGGAGGTAGAAACACTGCAGCAAGCTCACACAGTCTGCGTGATTACAGTAGTGTGTTGATGAACAGTAAAGATTATTGTTTCATTTAAAATGCTGCTAACACCCAAGTGTAAATCTAACCTGGTTTTGAGTAATTCTGTTTCTGGAGACAAATGAGCTGTATTGGCAAACACCTCCTTGAGATATGATCAAAGGGTCTGCCTCCATAACTCTGCAACACCGAATCCTCTTGAACAGCAAATGCATCTAAATGATGGCTTTTTGTAATACTTACACCATGCACTGAACATGAATACGGCTTTTATGTCTCCACCTGTAGTGCATTACATTCTGTAAAGAGTCACACTCATGTTCCGTCGTAATGACAAAAAAAAAGTTTAGATCAGCACAGCTGGGCATCGTGACTCCACACTAAGCAGTGACCATGGATAAATCATGATAGGCTCATACAATAAACCAAACATAGAAACTAAAAACTGCAAAAGTAATAGTTATTTTGGCAGAGTTACATTAACACTGATTAAATGATGTTTGCCAACCTAGATTCAAACTTGTCTCACATAAGTCACACCTTTGACCCAATGCATTTGCTTAATAAAATGAGCGTTACTAATTTAAGTACATCACATGATGTAATGGAGGAAGACATCTTAACAGTGTAATATTCATGATTCTTCTCATTTTTAGCACTGGCACAACTCACTTGCTGCTGATGAATGGGAAATCTATAGTGCAAACTAATGCATAAGTTGAGATCATTACTAGAAGTCTCCTGTCCCAAATATCAGGCTCACAGAGAAAATTTGTCTGGGCCTTAAAGCTACTAAAGGATCTGGCAGTGAGTCATTCATCTTAGAAGTTTCTCTCCATAGTGCAGCAGATAATTGCATATTTTAAGAGAATCATTCACTTGGTGATAAAGACATGAAATTTGGTACAAATACTCTCTGAGGGCCACTATTTGAAAAATGACAGACACTTGAAATTTCAAGATGACGGCCAGTTTTCAGAATGGCTGCCATTTCATTGAGTGTTTGTTATTTCAGAGTTCACTTAGTAAAGTAAGCATGAAGTCTGGCACAAACAGTCTCAGAGGGCCACTCAGGACCACAGACTTCTCCAAGATCTCAAGTTCCTGAAGGGATGGTGAAATTCATAGAACTAAGACAAGACTATCAGTGTCATTGGCTTTACCCTCCTCTGATATTGCCCTCCTCTGTGGGCAATTTTTAGCATGCACATAGATTCTGCTATCAGCTTTCTCGTGGAAACATTTCTCATTTTGAAAAATTGCTGTCATCTTGGATATTCAAGTGTTTAGCTTCAATTTTAAAAAGCACAGCCCTCATGGAGTATTTGTGCCAAATTTCCTGCTAGCACTACCGAATGAACGTTTTTTTTTCAGTTGTCCGCAGCACCACCATATATACTTTTATACGACATACTGCCTAAATATTTCACTTTACTTTCTATCGACATGCTGCATGTAGGTTCTCAAATATGAAGATTTTTTCACAAATATAGACATCACTTTTCTTTCATTTCAAAACTAAAATTGCTCTCTCAATCTTTGAAACTGGATGCAAACAATAGGTTCGGAAACTGCAGCTTTACAACTGCCCTATTGCCGTCATGTGTGGACTACAAAGACTGTGCAAGCTGCAGTGTCCCAAGTAATTTGCTCTAAGTAACACCCCTTGATGGTAAAAAACTCTGTTATGATGGATTTCAACAAACTGGAAGTTATTGGAAGCTTAAAAATAGCAATGGACATACATGTATACATGTTCAATAAACATGAGGTGTGACAACTGTGTGACTGTTGGTCTGTAAGAACACAAGTGTTTTTTTTTTTTTAGAGGAGTAAAGATATTGTGTTTGAGCTGGAAAATAGTGTTATGTTGTATGTATCGAAAGTTTTTAAAGAGTCTCTGCAAGCACCTCAAGTGCTGCTAGTCGTTAACTAGTCGGTAAACATGGTACTGAGCTCCATGTTCACTTGTGGACACTTCAAACACAAAGGCAATGCACAGCAGAGTCTCCTGAGTCTCTCTGTTGGACACCACCTGGCAAGAGACAAGAAAAGAGTGCACAATAAGGCTTTAAAACTTAACATCATTCAGAGATAGAGATGTGGGAAAGAACTGAGATGCAAGCACAATTCTACCTGTAGGATGGTGAAATTCTCCAGTACACTGTTCATCATGTAATTCTCAGGCAGGTGTTTTAGTTTGTGGATGAAGTTGATCATGTATTCACACATTGGGGAGCGATGGATGCGGAACACATACTTCCCTCCTTCCAAGTGTGCATATTCAGTCTTCACAGGAAAGTACAAATACAACACAATTAGTTATATTCCTATTTACTAAAAACGTTATATTTGCATTGAAGAAATTGTCCATCTTCTTACCTCAACTTTCTCTACCACCTGTTTGCCAAAAGAGCAGACTTTTGTTGAGACACTGATGGTGATATTTTCTGTGCCACTGTACTGGCTGCTCACGCCGTAGAACACACCAGAACCTTCCTCAACATCACTGCTCAAGTCCGCCTGAAGAAGGTAAAATATAAACAAGCAGGTGAGTTTAATAAAGAGGCAGATATTCTTCAAAAGGAAAAAATACAATCAGAGGAAAAAATGTTATGTGCACCTACCCAGAACTTGACAAGGAAGAAAGAATTGTGCGGCCCCTTTTCATAGAGCTCCTTCAAACCTCCTTTTTTCTCAGAGAACTTGTCGTAAATCTGTCTCACATCTATGGACTCCAACACAGGGTCGTTGTAACCCGGGTTTGATGGGCCGATGTGCACAAAAAGGTGTTTAAACTAAAGAAAAAAAAAATGAACAAACAATGAGAATTGGAGGAAACAACTAGGGATGCACCAATAGCAGTGACAGTATTCAGTGTCAGGCTGAAGTAACTGTACTCTTATTCGTAAAAGTATGCCAAATACTACAACATAACTATACTGTTGACTATTAAAATGTCAGCAACATGTGCAGGTGCGCTATGGTCTTCATTTCATTTGTCAAAATGAGAGAGATTAACTGTTTGGATCAGCACTCTGTATCAGTAAGCACTCAAATGTAAGCACTCAAATGTAAGCACCTGGACTTGTCCTTGGTTTGACAAAAAGTAGTATCAGTGCATCCCCAGAAACAACAAACTGTATCATAAAACAGTAAAGATATCAAGATTTCTGTACCGTCTCTCTGTCTCTCTGTCTTTCCATAAAAGCACAGAACTCCAGCAGCCGAAGTTTTGCTGAAGCAATTGTCCTGTCTTGCCATACAGGTGCTGCTATAGCTGCAGGGCGCGGAGGAGGTGGGGGCTCATAACCTGCTGAACATTTCAACCATTAAAACTCCTTGAACATCACAATAAGCAATGCTGACAACAAAAAAATGTGTTTTAACATACTGATAGGTGCAGGTACAGGGGCTGGTATTGTAGTGAAAGGTGGTTGTGCAAAAGGCTTGATGCTGCAAATAAAAAGTACAGATCCAAAACTCAGCATCTTTACAAGAATTAACCAATGACTCAAACTTTGAAAAACATTTAACCTGTGACTTACTCCTGAGAATGTCCAGGCTGTCCTGACAATGGACCAGGCCAAAACTAGAAGAAGCAAAAAGAAAAAAAGAAAAAAAGAAAAAACAGAGGGTCAGAGATTGTGTGACTCAGACTTTTACCCAGAGGGAGCAAAGAACAGATGTGTGTGTATTTCAGAGTCTCACTCTAACTGGTGGAGGGAACGAAGTCTGGGGTTTCATCACACTAGCAGACACAATCTGAGCAGATGAGAGATTAGCCACCGTCTGCAGAGCCTTGTCTTTGGATACCTGGTCCTACATAAGAAAGGCCAAAAAAACCCACAATGTCAAAATTCATTTAAAAAAAAAAAACAGATCAATTTTTAAGAGTCAGAAAACCATCAAGGCCAGTTTAGACAGCAAGCCAGCCAAGGTATTAAACAGTATGATGCAGAAACTACAAGAGGTGACAGGACCATGAGCAAAGCAGATGTAGGGGGATGCCAAAGCAGGAGGCGCACCAAGCTAGCAGGCTAGGAGAGCTACCAGGAGCCATCACCAGTTTTGAACTAAAGCCACTAACAACAAAACAGCAGGACTTCTCAGGTCTGGCAGTAGATCTGCATCGTGGACTAGGAGTAATGTGAGCCAACCACAAAGCACAAAGCCTGAAGCAGAAAACTGTAGTTGTATAACCAAAAACTTACCAAGTTCATGGCCTATGGCAAAGAAAACACATTATTAATTACCTTCATCACATTCAAAACAAAAGCAGGTTATTGATTCACTATTAGGTAATACAGGAAAACACCTGGCTAACACTTTGAAGAGACCACACCTTGAACTTTCTCTGACAGAACAAGCTTATGCAATGTGCTACAGTGTAATAACCTGCACTGCAGTTTATCCAGGACATGAACTGGCCTGGAAAGCTGAAGAAGTTACACCATCTGGTTTAAAAAGCTATATTTTTTAAATAAAATTGTGCTGAGGAAACTTTAGTACAGGGCAAGTTCAAACCACATGAAAACAGCATAGAAAGAAAAGGTACAAAGAACTGAGGGGAATGTCTTAGAGCGCCAAGGGTATCAAGAGGAGAAATCATTAAAAAGATGAACCCAAATTTTGCCATCTGATAATCCTGTTGTGTCGTGTGTGTTTGCGTCCGTTCATTCGTGTAAACTACTGCAGTCAGGCGCATGCTTAGGTGAACAAAGATGACTAATGAATTTCATGCAAAGCCACCAGCCTCTTGAACTTCTTGTAAACAAAACAATAAATGCTTATGCATGCAAAAGTTAGTCACTGTCCCACCAGCTTCACTTTTTGCATTAATCCTGTTCAACTTGAAGCCATACAGAACCTTTAGGTTTACTCAACTTAAAACATGCCTTAAGATCAGTGTCTATCAGTCTGGTATTATCTACAATATGTTTATGACCATCTCTTTCCACATGATTTGACGTAAAAATAGGCAAATCCTAAAATATTGTCTGTATCATTGAAATTCGTTTTGCTGCTCTGACAAGCCTATTTGGACTCTGGTGTTCCCAAAGGCTGCTGCTCAAGTACTCACAAAGACAAGACTGTTTCAAAAAGTGATTTATAGTTCCATCTAAGAAGTGCCGCATGATCAGGAGATATCTCGGCACAGAAGAGGGATGGTTTAACTCTAGTTACCTAAGTCTTTAACAGTTTAAAAAAAGTGTTTTAGGATAACACTCACTGTATTGCAAAGAGCTCCTGGAACCCTGTTTTGCTTGCAGCGGCTGAAAAATACCCAGGGACTTGATGCACTCCCTCTCTATCGGTATGAATTGTCCTATTCATATTAATTGCTAACTTTGTATGTTCCTCAGAGCTTTGTGCTTATGGTCCCTGAGGCTGAACTGGGTGTCACTGCAGACCTTCCTAATTTTATCATTCATTCATGTGTTTTCATTGTTGTGTCATACTTCAATGAATCACTGGAATAAAGGGTAGAGTATTGCGGCAAAATATGCATAGCATCAAAATGTGGTGTTTCTATTCATTCTTTTATCCATCACTATAATAAAGGTAACTAACATTGTTTTAGTGTGGTAGTTAGTATGGTAGTTTTTTTTTGTAGTATATGAGCCAAACTCATCCCCGAGCCCTCAAGACATATAGTCCACCAGTGAATCTTGTTCTATGTGTGTTGTCCCTTTCAAAAAAACTTTTCTAAGCTGCTGCCACCAAGTGTTTGAACTTGGTAAATAGACCGATGATACTGCCAATGCCATGCAAAACCTCTCTCCTAAAGCATGTAATACACCACAATCACATACACTGAGGGGTATATTCTGGCCACATGCAGAGCAAAGCAGCTGGCGCTTTATTCAGCTAGCACTGTGAGCAAGTCAGTAAGCATGTGTACCTTGAGCTTAGACTGAATCTCACGTGACTTTCTCTTGGCCAAAACTTGCAGGTGACTAGAGACCTGACAAAAAAGAGGACGAAGGAAAGAGGATGGGAGGAAAAAGAAGAGGAAAGGAAAGGAAAGGAAAGAGGGGATGTGACTACAGAGAGAACCGATAGTTGACTGAGTGGGAACCCACCTTGATGCTTGTCTGGTATTCTCGTACCCGCTTACGTGCCAGAACCTGAATGTGACTAGACACCTATTGGGCCAGAGTTAACCCACAAAAAACATACATTCACAATATGATCATGCAATTTTATACAGTCACAGGCCATTAATATTTACTTCAACAAGTTAGAATAACAAATAACTTTAAAGTAAAAACAAGTATTACACACACAAAACTGGTAAAAAGTTTGTAAACACCACAATTTTTCCAGGTTTTTTGTTTAAAATTTAACAATTTAACAACAAAAGCAAGGATTAGCTGAATGTTCTCAAACTCATGACCAGTAGTGTATGAACGAAAATAAGCTGCACAAAGTAAATCATTTTACACAAAGCATTTTTAGAAACAGATGTTTTGGAATACACCTACACCAACACATACCTGTTTACGTGTGCGCGTCTTCCCTGTTCGTAGCTTGATGTAGCGAGCTATTAGCTCATTTCGACCTAAAATTAGAAAGAGAGGGGAGAAGAAAAAATTTAATCCCCACTGTGATTTAATCTTGACTTGGTTTTCCTATGGAGTACTGGAGTAGACAAACACTGGCATGTAAATAAGTTCTCCCATTGCTGTTTGGGGAAAAAAATGGCTGTTAGATAGGGAAGATAATTTTGAGCAAAATGATTGAGTTATTGAAGTTATTAAAATGGGGGTGAGAAAAAAGTTGACAGTCAGAAAATGTGCTGTACAAACTACAACTGCCATGCATTGACTTGTGTGCAGTGCACATTATTTCAGACCTGATGTAAACTAAACTGAGGGAATAATTTGATGGGTTTAAGACTGAATTATTCAACAGAAGTATGACCAGCACCACTCAACAAACAGAGATGTGCACATCATCTATAAAAAAAGCTTGCTCATCAGCTCAACAAGCTTGGGAAACATATTGCCACTAAGTGGATAGTATTGCTGATTCACATGGATCACAGAAATGACCTATTTTGGATCCAACCATAAATACAATTATTTCACTGCTAAGTGTTTATAATTTTTTAGAAAACGTTAAAGAAAAGATAGTGTGAGATTTGGCCTTTCTTGATATATCTCGAAAATTGGTCTGGGTACACTCCTCTAAAAACAGTTACTACAGACTGCTTACTCAGCTTTTCTTCAAACCCCCAAGCTCCAACCCCACTTTAATGATCTAATACTACTCGAGAATTCAGAAAGAAGTAGAGGTGACTAAATGAAGTCTTGAATCTGAATCCACAGCTGGTATCAATAATTCATTTGCGCACATGTGGTAACACCATCATCATCATCGCTATCTTTTTTTCTGGGAAGTAGTGTGGTGCTGCAGGGGCTTAGGTCACATCAGACTGAGTCACATTGGTTCATGGATTTACCAGAACACAGAATTCCCCAAATTTAGTAGAAGGGGCTGAGTCAGACCCAGCAGTCTGCTTCAATTCCCAAAACAGGACACCCGGGCCTTCCTGTGGTCCAGTGCTACTTCACACACGGCCAAATACGTCAACAGGTCAATGTTTGTCTAGTTTTCTGTGCATGAGTTCCACTCTAATAATAAGAAAGGCAATCTCAAAGTTGTAAGGTTTTCAATCATTAAGAAATTTTGTAGGACAAAAGAGGAGAGTGACCAAAACACAGAGTGACCCCATGACAATTAAGACTTGTGCAATATATACTAACAAGAAGTTATTATCAGAATGTTTATAAACATTAATGCTTCAGGCTATATTCTTAGGAGATATCTGCATATTTCTTACCAAATTTTATTGTTTCAGTTAATTTTGACCAGGCTTGAATTACACTCATGTATACACAGGCATACCACTAGTTCTGACACCAAACACTTTACTAAAATATCATTAAAGATAAAACAAGCAGCCTCTGTTTTATCTGCGTCACCCTGTGAGTGCATGAGCAAGTGATCTGTCTGCTGATCAGCCTTATTTGGGAAAACATGCTTGACAGCATAATCTAGGGTGACATCATCTCGGTAACAATGACTCCAGCAGAGACTGCGACTCACCTCTTTCTGGACACGGTAGCAGCAGCAGACCGAGCATTTTTTAAGTTAACAGTCTATGCTGTAGAGTACAGGACCAATCTGAGTCATATCAGATTTATTGTGCTGCTGAAGTGTCGACACAAACAACCACGACTGTTAAAGATCTAGCATATCAACTTTCCAGAAAATCCTCAATTCTGGATAAAACTAATCCTTGGTCAGGTAAATAAATAAATTCACCATTTTTCTAGAAATAGTAAGGTTTGAGATGTATCAGCTGATCAATGTATCAGGCTGATTTTTTGAAATTTTCCCTTGTATCAGCATTTGCAGGTGGGTTCGCCTGATTTATCTTCCCCTGGCATGATTTACAGATAGGCATCCATGTCTCTATGTTGCTAGGAGAAGCGACAGTCGATGTGCTTGCAGACAGCAGAGTTAAGCAACTACGGTAGAAGTTTACAACACATTCTACCTCTCTTTTCTCTCTTGTTTTAGTATTATGTATGGTTCAACAAATGCTCCTTATTCAAAATTGAGACCCTTAACATTCGTTATCATTGTGTAATTTTTAGGATGTAAACTGAAGGAAAAAAAACGCAGCACTTGTCCAAATATTGGCCCAAAAATATTAGCAGCCTGTATCAATCCAATTATTGTAATGTGCTCTGTCGGTTGATTGTCAGCATTGCTTTTCATCTCGTCAATACAGGGTCTCAAACCAAACTGTCTAAAACGTAACATCTGATGTAAATCCTACCTTTTCTTAAAATTAGAATCAGAAATTCTCTGAATCACAGTAGTCTGATAACGTTCTGCATGATGGCCCTCAAGAAAATCATGAATGACCTGTCCCATACAAGAGAGCAAGCAGGAATAAATCAGGGTAGTGGAAGACTAGATGGATGTAGATTTCTGCTGAAGACCAGGGACTACTTTTGTTTCATAAGAAGGAGGTTGGGATGGTAAACACAGCGAGCCCACACTTATGAAGAACAAAGTGCTACAACAGCGAAATCAACATTCCCTTTGCCTTGTTACCCTGGATCACACATCCAATCACAACACACACTTCCACATGCATGACACAGGCTGCTGCAGGCGGGAATGCCAACTCAGTTAGAGAAAAAATGCCAGGAATGTTGGATGTCAGCCAGAGACTTCAATGAGACTGAGTGAAACAGTAAACAAACATCAAAGCTACTGCTCCCGGGCAGAATCTTGAGCCGATATATTCACAAAACACCGGAAGATAAACTCGATTGGCAGTCTGATCCTATGGACCAATATATGTACTGGTCTATCCGTCATAAGTGACCATGGGTAAAGAGAAGCTGGGCTCCCACGTAATGTGTGTTATGACCAAGCAGCAACTTCTGGTCTTGAAATACGAGGCCTTTGAGAAAGTGCTAAATACAGCAGTTCTTCAAGCGTCCACTTGAGACTGGCTTCAGAAATACAAAAACCACAAACACAATGAGCAAGAAGAGCTGATTTTGACAGCAAAACTAAATATGTTTACATCCTGGATTATATAAAAAAAAAAAAAAAGTTTTGTTCTGAGTACTGGATTTCTCAATCCACACAGACTATATGAGGAGGAAATATTACAAAACTTATTTATTAACTTTTCAAACTAGAAAGTTGTAAAAGGACATGGCTGATTTGACTGAGAGCACGGTCACACTGGCCAATCGTGCTGTTCTTGAGCACTTCAGCCCTGAACAACAGGTGTGCTTCAGCGCAGTTCACTTCATGCACAAGCACGCAGCGCGTATATGACCCTTAATCCATGGAACATGATCACCGCCACTGCTCCTCTCAACAATAATTTTAAACAATGGCAGGGTGTTGGAGGGCTGTTTCCTGAACAACTTAGCAAAAGCCAAAAAGTGAGTAAAGGTGAGACAATCCGTGTTCTCCAATCTGCTGACTCTGATGAGACTGCGTCTTGTGTGTGTGTGTGTGTGTGTGTGTGTGTGTGTGTCGGCAGCTGTGCTGAAGTCTGGTTCATGTTGGAGTTATGTGACTGCCAGTCATACCGTCCTACAGCACAGTTTGAATGGCCAGTGTGACCGCACCCTGACAGGCGGTCACCTTGTAGCTGTCTGCAAAGTGGCAAAAATTCTGCCTCTCTGCCTCATCTAAACACAAACAAAGCTGAGCTGGATTCAGCATTTCCAGAATGGCCCATATCACTGGCTTTAAAACACCATAAGAGACAAATGGATGATGCCACAGACATTTCTCCCACATATTTTAGTTTTTGGTTCTGACCTATACTTGACTGAACCCAAAAGACAGCTCCAAAAACACCTGCAAAAAATCAACTTGACATGCAATCAATACAAGTTCAGGTTCCAAAGTCCCAACTGAAAACCAAAACAAAAGCTCAGAATGGTTAACTCCCAGTATTGATTATAGAAATTGATCCGACCAAAAAAGACTTTCCACAAGCGAGACAAAACTATTCAAAACACCAATCTCATTACTATTCTGTAGCTTATATAGATTCTAATATGTGAAATAAACATATAATACTATGATACAGTCATAGCTTGACTGCAACAATTGTATCATATAAAGTTCCACAGAAATGACAAAACCAGGGATAAGCACCAGTAAAAAGTGTTTTTTCAATAACCTACCATCACATCCCTGATATATAAACGATTACCTCACGAATCTCATCTCCTACATATATCACTGTAATAACAATTTTTGTACTGTCATCCAAAAGTGAGGCAGACTTAACAGTTGGGTGAAAACTAAATGCAATGAAGCATGTGGTTACAGCCAGCTGCAGTCTTCTTCTTTAAAAAAAGCGCTTTAGGCAGATTGACCCTGTACTGTCTCTGAAAATGGGGGCCTAAATACTCTACAAACAACTCAGAAAGTGAAACTACTGAAGCTCTGGTATTTTCAGTCAAAATGTGGGCTGAAGCTCTCCACATGGAGTGAATATTTATCAAAATTCTGCCCCTGAAAGCTAAATAGTTTGTGGAGTGATTTTTTTCCATCACAGATGTTTTATTTATAGGTCTCATATCTCTCAAATACAAGAAGAATGGACTATGGATTTGATGTCAGGTCACATTCATGCTGTTCCTCACCATACATCTTCCCCTCATCTGAAAGTATGATCTTCCTCCTGCCACATGGAGGATAGATGGCCAAAGCTTCCTGAAAGCTCTGCTCGATGTCTGGACTCCACACTCCCTCTGGGTCACCGTCCAATCCACGGTCCGTTCCATCTCCCATCCCCTCTCCATCGCCACTGTCCTCCTGCGCCCCATCAGGGCTGCCACGGCAAGTCCACTCCGACGCAATGATGACGGCTCCGACGCAACACACCTTTAACACACATGGGGGAAGGGTTAGAAATAAATCTCCAATATCAGAGCAGAGCTGCATATGTGAACCCGAATTGTTATGACCTTAAAGCTGGTATGGTATGAGATTTATTAGACTTTTTCAAACCTGAGGAATTCTTTTGACTGGTAAATACAGTCTTTTAATAATAAAATCATACAACAACAACAAAAAAGGCACAGAACAAAGACAGATTGAAAGAAACTCAAGTTTTTCCTTCCACATTAAAAAAGCATCAAATTGAAATATGCACCACATTAAGAGGCAGTGAGGAGTATTTGTTTTGATAGCTGTTGGACTTAGACAAAGAAACAGAGCAATCAGTAATGTTTAAGAGGTTAATGCAGCGGTGCACTGGCTGTTTTGGAAACAGTACTGCTTTACACACATCAAGGCAACACTAACAAACCCAGAGCGTTCAGTGTATGCATATAGAAAAAGAAAGAGCAAGGCCCAGAAATGTGTTTTGTAAATGTTGTGAAATTTCCCAAGTTGTGACTCAAACATTTGTTTTCCCTTTTTCCCTATTTGATGGTGACAGTATGAACTAACTTGCTATGAGTTTATCCAGTCAACTTTTAAACTTCTGATTTCATCTGTCTTTCTTTCACCCAGATTACATCACAAATTCTCTCCACTTCAATCATAGACTGTATAATCCAGTTTCAGTGAGTTTGCTATTGGTTTCTGGAGCTGAGTCTAAAAGCTTATGGTTGATGTAAGCCATGTTGGAAATGCTGATTCAAACTAACTTTTGGTCGACCAAGCAATGGGCACAGAAGTGGAGCTGAGGTGGGCATTTAGCCTCCTCACAAACAGCAACACTGTGTCCATCTGCTGGTCAAGTCCGCTGTGCCTCTAACTATGCAAACTTTTATTTTCGTACCTTTAAAACTTATGCATTTTTAAGCATTCACCATTAAGAAGTTTAGCATCTGTCATTTTTTAACCCATTATATAGATGTTTTTGGGATGATATATCATTTTTGCTGTAAAGATGTCCTTTTTTTAAAATAGGTGTTAATGTGATTTCCAGTGCTCCTTCATTTGCCTCAAGTGGACGAACTGTGATTTTTTTTTAGGACTTTTGCATCTGCTTCTTTCCTCACAGACAGAGGCTGTGGTTTTTTTCATTTTATAACACTGCAACAGTGTGATTCCTGAGTAAGTTGGTCTCAAAGTTGATGTACTGTACCATCTCTTCAGTGCAACTCAAATGATGTTTTAAGTTGACCCAAATGCTCTCACAGATAATACTGATAGTAAAATCAGATATATTAGACTTTAATATGGTGATTTAGTATTGAATACTGGACTCACATAAGTCCAAGCAAATAAAGCTACATAGTAGCTTGAAAAAATTAGTTAGGATATAATTGATGCAACATGCAGTTTTGATGCTACATGACAGTCAGAGCCAAGAAAATATAAATCAGACACATTCTGAAAGGAGAGCAAGCTCAAGACCAACTGTGCACCTGCGGGGAATGGTGACAGATTTCTTGAACTCAAAATGTCTCCACACTTCACCGAGGAGTCAGATCAGTTTCATCTGAAGTTGTTTACGGTTTCCTCTGGTACAGGGTATATTAATAGCTGAGATATTCAGGGTTAAAGACCTGACAAGAAATATGTCAAAACATTAAGAGCTTGTAAATTTATAACTGATCAAGGTCACTGGAGACACTACCAGCTGGTCCGCCTACTTAGGTTATATACCGCGGGATGGAAGCTGTCTTCGGACGAGTTGAGCTGTCAGTAATAAAACCAGTTTGTCATTTCCTTAAGTTTATCATCCAAGTAAAACTAGCCAAACTTTTGTACTTGAGCCATATGAACTTTGTTGAAGCCAGCAATTTTGCTAAAACAGGGAAATTAGAAATTCTTTTGTTGTTGTTGAGGGTCCTCCAAGTCCCCTCAAACACAACGTGAACGCTGCCTGCTGTGTAATGTTTTCCAGAGTGCGAATAGCATGGCCCCGGCCGCAGAAAAACCACAGAGGATCAGTGTGGTTGTACAGCTTCCCCTGCTGTGGTGGGCTAATTGGACATACTCTGCAGAGTGCCTCCCCATTTTCGGTCTCTGCTGATGAACTGTGCTGCTGCCGTTAGTAACCAGGAGAAAAAGTAAAGAAATGAATACTAACAAACTTCAGAGTCAAACGCTCGAGTGGATTAAAAACTTTAACTTGTTGTTAAAAACACTTGGATGCCACTGTATTGTTACACCCCTGGGTCTGGGTAAAAAAAATAAAATAAAAAAAAAAATAAAAAAATAAAAAAAGAGTCTCAGAATTAAATCGATTCCGGTTTTTAAAGTTTGACATTGATTCATAAGGTCCAGAGATAAAAAAACAACAACAATCTGTTGCTCAAAACAAAATTTTTCAAGGTTATGTGTAGTTCAGATCATAGTCGTGGTCGTGTAACAAACTTAAAACTACAGCAAAGTAGCGTCCAATCACCTGTTTCAGTATGTTCGCCCTACTTTCACATGATGTCTGTATCAGAGTTTGAGAGAAAGCTAGATATAAACCAATCCTCTGTCTCATCAGCTGCTGCATCAGCTGCTGCATCAGCGAAAGCACTCACCCTAAACTATTAGCCTCACAGTCTTAAATGTTACTGTTTTTTTTTTTTTTAGCAGGGGGCTGTTTGTTTCAAGGTGTTCAGTTTAATTCTGTGGGGATGAACAGTAGCTGTGACTTCACTGTTGGTCTTCAGACTGATTCACTGAGAGCTACTAGCTGCTTTGTAAATACTGGGGCTGGATATCATTTAGGAATATTTAAGTTACAGTACTTATTCAGTTTCTGCCAGGACTAAGATTGAAAAAAAAGGGCCTGGAATCTGTTCTTTCTTTTTCATTTGTTGACAATTTCACAGAAAATATTTGCATTGAAAAAACACAGCAGCATCTTTTTCCTCTTCGTGCTTGTCGTTTCACTACTTCCATAAAGGTGAGACTATATGAGGAGGAAATATTACAAAACTTATTTATAACCATAAATGGTTCTGATATGACATAACTGTCATGATCATCTTTAAAGTTTAAGGAGAAGTATTCGGATTGCAATGTATTACATTACAGCACTACACAGTGCTGTTTACTAGTGAATTTAAAGAACTCTCCTGGTGACTTCAGCAGAGTAGCTTTTCCACAAACAGGACAGGCTGGGTGAATAAATCAAATGCACCGTTCCCATCTCATCCCTCCATAGCTACTGTGGAGGGATGTTGTTTTCACCAGGAAAGTTTATGAATTTCAGTTTTCATCAATTTCACAGGTCTCCATCATTACCAAACAGAAATTGCATGACATCGATTTCGCTGCCCTCACCCCACATCACATCACGTCCACATTTGGTCATTCTGTTTACTTCTCTGGCAACTTACAAACAGAAGTGGAGCTGGAAAAGGTTGACTCTGATCGGATGTTACCACATCACTATAATTGATCTGAAATTTACGGTGAATCAAGATCGTATAATCTTCCAGCCCTAAAATGATGCCAGCTATTTCAGCAAGATATTAACAGTAATTATTTAAGGAAGCATTGGGAAAAAATTCTACTGATTTTTTTATATCTATCTTTTCTGTGAAATTGTGCACAAAAGATAACAATAGATAGATTGCAGAAACAGACTCTTGTATAAGTATTAGAATAAGTATTGCATTTTAAATGTCCCTAAATGAATCAATATTTAGAAGATCATGACTCAAATCAATTCAGAAAATCAGTGGTGATACCCAGGCCCAGTTATAAATACATCTCCAAGTGAGAAGAGTGAGTATGCCTCGGATATAAGAAATTATTCTTCTTAGTCTGTGTGATCACAGGTTTGATTTTTTCAAAGAAAAGTTAAAGCTGAGTGGGGACATAATGCACTGCAGGCAGAAGTTTCAATTTAGCTCCCAGTGGCCTTAAGGTCAGGTGTTTAGTGCAGTGAGGAGCCAGTGGAGCATTGAGCTAAATAAAGCTATGAGCTCAGCAAACACATGCACATTACAGCCTGCCTCGAGCTTCAATGGGAAAAGCACTGACATTATAATTAACTGAGCAAGATTTCATCACAGTACTTCCCATTGCTACTTCAGATCACAACTAAATCTACTACTACTACTACAGAGCTCTGGTGATTGGAGGAAGGTGCTTGAAGCACCTACAAGTATCTCATCTACGAGAGATCTGATTGTTTAGTCGAGAAACTTGTGCTAGAAACCTGCCAGGGTGTTATCTGTCTGAAACTTTTGTTCAACCAGTATGACCAGTCTCACATGTTGGTGACACTTTCACAATAGCAAGAAATGAATTCTAACTGAGAGCACGTAATGTTAGAGGGAAAACTGAAATCACGTTCAGCTGCTGGGAGCACTTTAGCTACTGTGAGTTAGCGAAATTTGGCTGAGGAAGTTCAATAACTTAATTCTAACTAAGCCATGTGGTTGTTTAAGTATCACACAGCATTATAGAAGTTTGAAAAGTATTTGTATTTTCTTTATATCCGTGAGTGAATCAGACGAGCCTCCATTCTAGCTGACATGCTAGTTAGTTAGCCTGCGTGCTAATAATAACCCAACAAACTCCAAACTACGGCCGAGTAAGGACCAAAAAGTCATTGTTAGTGCAACACGGTGGAGTGGTAAATATGAGGGGAACCCCCAGCGGAATACAAGCAGCTCTGAAGCAGCAAAGCGGCAGCGGGAAAATCCCAAATATGCCAAATATCCCAAAACTTTAAGCACACACGAAGCGAAGCAGCTGCGGCAGCATAAAAGTTGAAGCACACAACAAAGAAAGTATCTGAGAGCGCACTCACCTCACAATGGCTCTCCTGCTCCCCTCCTCACGATCACTCTTCTCTCCTTGTGTTTGGGCTGCGACAGTAGATTTACTCGGAATTGGCGTATCCCCTTTGCTAAAACAATAGTGTTTGACAGAAAAAGGCGGAATGCCAGGTATGAGTTTGGTATGAAATCAACGCGCGGAGGAAAACGCACAGAGGCGTGGCGTCGAAACACGCGCACACGCAAAAGTTTTGTGGCTCCCGAGGAAAACTCCACCCCCGATATTAGGCTACTTGTTAGGGAGAAAACGGGCAGGGAAACGTGGGAGAGTTTCTTTTAGTGGTCTTTTCCACAAAATACAGTCCTAGCAGGTCAGTGAACGTTACATTTTCTCTTAACGAAACAAGATTTCATGTGCTGACTGGCTTTGCGGCAGTGGAAGCAGAAAAACTTTTAAATCAGTTTCATCAACTAATCAGAGCATTTGAGTCCTGTATTTAAAAGTAAGATGTTTAATCGGTATACAGAACAAAAGTTGACATACGCCTTTTCTCTAATTCAATTGAATTATATGAATTATATAATTTGTTTTATAAAATATAATGCCAATACTAAAATTTCTGAGTATCTAAGTATAACTCATCATATCACAGACTCAAATTACTCTTAGTTTTCTTTTCTTTTCCTTTTTTCTTTGCATTTTCTACCAAAAATTTCCACTGAAAACAAAAGAATCCTTTTCCATTTTCATTCAATATTGAAGTCACTAATGCAAACACATTCACACATTACACAATACAGACATGTAATCACAAAAACGTTGTTTTTGCTACAACTTTTGCTGGCCAAACAACTGTATACAGCAGAAGGAGGCAGACAGGACACCTAACAGACTTAACATTTGCCTGTCTCAATTTGAATCCACATACATATAAATACCCCAATGACATACAAAATAGGATGATTTTTTTTTTTAAACTTTTTGGTGTTTTACTTCCAATTTGGCATTTTAATTCACTTACACTACATTTTCATATTTGTTTTTACTGTCACTGCTGAGGCCCAATATTACAGTTCTTATTTATGTTCAGTTACACATAGATATGCAGGGATTTTCATCAACTAAAAAAAGCATTAAAGTCCCGTATTTTAAAATTCCATGTCAAATTGGTATCAAGGACAAGAGTTGACATATGCTTATTGTTTTATTACATTTTAGTAAATATACTGCTGTTATTGAAACTTCTATCAGCATCTAAGCATAATTGACCATACCACAGACCCCAAGTCACACGGTTGGTATTTTGTATGGCATTTTCAACCAAAATTACCAGAAACCTTCTTTGTTGTCACTTAATGTTGAAGTCACTAAGGCAGGCTGAGTTACAGATGAAGTGATAAGCTTGCTGCGTTTTTAATTTTTTAACTTGCTGCCAAAAAAGCTTCTTTCCTCTGTTTGTATGTAAGGATGCACAATAAGTAACACTGTTGATTTAAGACAGTACAATGAAATATGTATGTAAAGAAATGTCTCTTCTATGGAAGCTCATTTCTGCCAGTTAAAAATACAAGAATAGAAAACTGGATTTGTTGACATTTTTTTTCGGCCCATTTTAAGTTGAGATTTTGAGTTAGAAAGTCAAATAATGAGATAAAAGTCAAAAGTTAATCTTGATATTTTGACTTAGTGTTGGCCACAAACGATCCCAAAAAGCAATGTTTTCATTTTTTATTTTTTTTTAAACCAGAAAATAATCATGCACTTTAACTTTTTTTCTGCTTTGTGATAAAACTGTAAATTTGAATATTTTTTAATAACAGCAGTTATTACATTTTAGGCATCAACGTTATCATCATCATGAGCAACCAGCTTGCACATACTGGTAGGTTAAGCATTAGAGAGGCATAAATATATTTAGGAAATCAGCAATGTACTGATAGTTTAGTGCAGGTGGTAGCAAACAACTGACACTTGGTGGTCTGATACATTTGTTAGGCACTGTTAAGGTAACATATATATCTTACCACAGTTACATATTTTCTGTTCCAGTAAACTAATCAATTCAGACTTATCCAACTGGTTGTATATACGTATCATATGGCTGTCTTATTAGATTGTTTTTCTAAAAATACAACAATGATCTACTACATTTTGAAAAACAACATGAAAATTGGCCGGAGTTGATTTGATCTTGCTTTCATTTGTATAAATCAGCTAGAGGGAGAGATTTGTTAAGTTTATGGTGTCACTTCAGAATCTTATTTGATTCCTGAAAACATCTCAGCTGGCATCAGTTGGCATTCAGCTGTAAAATAACGCCAAACAATGCTCCTCTATGCCATCATGCAGCGAGCAGGGTGTGTCTGAGTGACGTGATTGAGCAGCAATCACCGCAGAGTGGAGTAGGGGCAGAGTGCACATGAGCGAAGTGAGTAAGAGTAGAGCACGTACAGAGGATAAAGT
This sequence comes from Thalassoma bifasciatum, assembly GCA_008086565.1. Taxonomy (NCBI): domain Eukaryota; kingdom Metazoa; phylum Chordata; class Actinopteri; order Labriformes; family Labridae; genus Thalassoma; species Thalassoma bifasciatum. The sequence continues at coordinate 191,487 of RPOG01000249.1, read as the reverse complement.
AAAACTTAAGTAAAGATTTCATCACCTAAATATCACTAGCATCACCATTTCATCGTCATCACTTGCAGGCACCAGCTTGTCCACAACACAAAAATGCACAGTTTCAACTTTTTTAAGTCCATCAGTCCTTATACCTGTATTTGTTAACCAAAATTAAAAAAAATAAAATAAAGTAGCAATGTCATTATTTTATGTGATAACGAAAATTTTTAGATCACCAGTTCTGACAGAACTTACAATTTAACTGGAAACCTTCGTAGTCAACAAATGTGAAATCAAACAAGCACATATTAAAGTCGCTGCCAGTGTTGTTGATGAACCAAGTGTGAAATACCTCCAAACTGTGTAGTGACTGCAGTTATTCTCCTTCATGTTTTTTAACTACCCCAAAATTCTGCCCCTGGCAATTAATAGTGTTTCTGAATCTGAAATTCATAGGTGTAATAAATTGTAAACAAATCACAATTTATAGGAGCATCGCACACCACTGATCAGTTAGTTTGCTCTGTGTTAACAGACCACAGGCCACAAAGGCTTAGAGGTCACTGGGACAAGTGAATTAATCACCTACAACAATTTTCCAACAGCTTATATGTTATTTTGTTATGGAATTTTGAAAAATAATGTTTTGTAAGTAACAAAAAATAAATCCAATCCAAAGGACTGCCTGTAAAGATTAAATTTGCAACAAATGCGATGCTTGTTCAAGGCTATGTAGAGTGGGTCTGTGTTTTGTTGCCTAATCTTGTGACTCTGCATGAACAGGTTACAAAATCTATCTTTAAAAACTGTGTTGCTCTACTTCACGATGGTTATATATTCTCAGGAATACAGATGGAGCATTGGATCTGCAACTTACAGTGCACAGACAAAAGATGCATATTTGTTGCTTTATATTTTTATATCCATGTCTTGAAAAATGTTTGATTCTAGCTCTGCTCCGGTTTCAAACCAGGAGCCTGAGTCAATGAGTTAGTGCTTGTTTATAAAAAAGAGGATTCCTTGATAAAGATATTTTCCTCCTCATTGTACGTTATGAAGGTAGATTCTACCACAGGACTGAGGTATCGAAGGACAACTATTTTTGTGCCGACACATACATGCACACACACACGAAGACACACACACACACACGCACACACACACACACACACACACACACACACACACACACACACATACAGAGTCAATGTCTGAGAGTTACGGCGACACAATACAGCAATATAATAACAAACATTTTTTGCTCAAGCTTTTGCTGGCTTTGAGCAGATATACACTACAGAGGGAGGCACTTAACAGACACTATTTACATGTTTCAGTGATTATCCACACACATACACATACCCACATGACATTCAAATTATGATTTTTTTTTAACCTTTGGATTTTTTTTAACCTCTAATATTGACACCTGACTTCACCTTAATCACATTTACATAAATGTTTTTACTGTCACTGATAAGGCCTAATATTACAGTTTATATTTCTGTTCAGTTTCATATTTATGTGTTGGGACACTGAAACGAGGGCTGCTGTATGGCGTTATGGATGACCTCTGGTTAATGATCTACACCACCTTCAGTCTTACACTAACACATTGACAAGGTGCAAGTTATTGGAGGAAAGGGCTTGCATATGCAGCTGACATGTTGCCAACAGTAATTCTTTTGTAAAAGGAGACAAACTGGCCTCTGAGGAAAATATCACAAGACTGACAAAGAGACTTAAACCTTCTTATTCTTAACTGGCCCCCCAAGTACTGACAATGAGCTTCTGTTTAAAAGTACAGATTAAAGACTGGCATCTAATCTGCAATCCTGCAGGACTTTCAGCTACACTTCTTTGAACAGCTGTAGTTTAATTATTTCTGATCAGTGAAGTTTACAGCAGAATATTTCAAAGATATGAGAAAGGCCAATTGGTATAGGACGCAGAATGTGTTGAACAGGTGTTTTGCCTGCACATGACCACTGGAGGGCAATATCATTACATGCAAATGAGATTCAGGGGATGAGCCACAATCATAACATAAAATTAATATCTTAACGCCAATTGTTTTGATGAATAAGTTAATTGCGCTTGCAAATGATGCTAAAAATAAAAATATATGCTCTATTGTTAAGATATTTATTTATTATTGCTAAAATTGAGCAATAAATAAAACTTAAGTCATACTCTGATAAACTTTTTTTTACTACTGTAAGGGAAGAAGACAAAATGTGGAGTGATAAATGACTCTATTAGACCATCCATCACAGACATGAGAAAACCACCACACATCACGAAGCTTTAGGTTAACCTCGTTATTTGTCATTGAGTTCACTTTTCTTATTCAAACAGGAGAGATGAATTTCAAACTGAAATGATCTTATAAATATATTTGAGCCAGCACACTGGAATTCTCTGAGAAGCCTGGAAGTAATCGGGAATTACAAACAACTACAGAAACCTTTTTTTTTTTTTTTTTTTTGTCTCTTCAGGGTTGACATAATACATCTAATTTAATCAAGATGATCCTGTTGGTGTTAGAACAACGACATTTATTTTTTTGATATAACATATATATTGAAATAAAATTTTAAGGCACCCGTTTACACCATATTTTTACCTTTAAACAACAAGTGGTGAAAATGTTGAAAAATGCATTTACAGCTTTCTGCCGCTAGATGATGCACTTTACATTTTATGATAAAACCTTGCGAGACTCATTTTGGATTTTGTCTTTCTTTATTGCTTTTAAGTCTATTCATAGCCATTCTCTGAGTTCAGGTCTCACTCTATATATCAAAACATTAACGATTTATCAGTGAAGAAAACATACGGTCAGATGCTGCAGATCGTGTAACTCGCAGGTGAGCGAGCGTGTGCCTCTTCTTTCTTTGACAGTTCCCTTATGCAGGTTTGCCCATCATTAGAGCAGTATTGAATTCATTTGACTAATGAACAATTTACGCACTATTATCAGTGTTAGGAATTGTTAGCATATTATGCTTTTTTAACTGTGAGATGCACAAATAGAAAGCACAAAACTGCGCATCCAGTGAAAGCAGGCCTTTTTTTTTTGCTAGGTGAGTTGAGCTGTAGTTTCTGAAAAACTTTATTTTCTAACATAAGCATTGTTTATCAACTTGTAATTTATCTTAGTCATTCAAATATTGACAGTAATAATCCCCCCCAAAACAGTGTCTCATTGCTTGAACTGTTAGTTCTTCTAAAACGTAAACGAGCATATTTTTTCGGGGTAGCTGCATTTAGCCAGTAGCAACAGTTGATGACTCAATGCACCAGCTGCATCCAATTAATTAATCACGTTTGAATAATATTGGCGGGCTTTTTCCCCCCTTTACTTTAAAGGAGAATAAAAATTAATATTCATATTCCAAAGTTAGATATGAAGCACTAAATTAATGTATTTAGAAGCTGCATGGTGTTGTCTTTAATATTAAGCCAATAAATGTAATGTTTATTGCATGTTGTTTAAAATGATCCGCATTCACTGCAACGAAGGCGACGCGCTTATCATCCTGGGGTCCACACAAAAGACAAAAACAAACAGAATACAGAAGTTGGCAATGCAGATCGAAAAGCTTTAAACATTATAAATATCATTAAAACATTGATGTCATCAGAAAATTGGTTATTATTGCATTCAAAAGATGCGCCCAGCAGATCAAATAACATTCACTGTCAACTTACAATCCAACCAAATAGCATCCACTCCCTCTAAAAGCTTGAAATCGTATCTGGTGCTTTTTTCTTCATGTTCTCAAAATAATATTCCTCCCCTTGGTTATTGCCACAAATTTTCCCAACTTTACACAAGGGGGGCTTTCATAATGTATAATCTGATAAGCATGTATGTACATGAGCTGATGTGTCAAAATATTGCTAAAAGGTTGAGTATTTTACATTTTCTTGGAAAACACATCAACATTGCTTTTAAAGTATTGTGTGTGATTATATCAGGGCTTACACAGCTTTACAATCGTAAAGTGGGATGTTCACACTCTCCTGTGTATTTCGTGACTGTATGTACAGAAAAACAACTGAGCAGCTCATGTTAATGATGCCAGGAGGAATAACAAAGCCGTGGTGTCCCTGTATGAACTGGGTGTTAGCTTCACAACACTGTTATCAGATTCAGCTGTCACACTTGGTTAAAGGCTAACAGAACATCAAGACTATGACAGAGGCTCTTCAACCACTTTCCACAAAAATCTCCAGCAATGATTAGCTCATATTTGACATGGGGCGATACTTTAAAGCACTTCACAGTTGCTCATTTTAAACTCAGAAGAAAAGTCACAAACTTCTCTCTTCCTGTATGTGAGGACAAGAAACAAAAATGGGCGCTGTGTATTCAGAGTGCATCTGCCTCTACAACTGTGCAGTGCAGTCTAGCTGTGTGACTATATTTGTCCTCCCCTCCTTCCTTCTCTCTCTTGCAAGGGGACAGGAGAGTCAAGAGTTGGACGGCTGCCAAAAGAGGCCGGCCCGCCATGCAGCTGAAACTTTTACAAGCCAAGCAGGAAGAGACACAGGGAGCGATCGAAGAAGAATAGGAGCCAAAAAAAAAAAAAGTGAGAGAGATGTTTAGACTCTTTTCTCTCTTCTCCCTGTCTCTCTTCTCTCTGTGTCTGCCTGTCTCTCTGTCTGTTCTTATTCCTTGTTAAAGCCATACTGTATTTGCGCGCCTTTGGTGGCAGGGGGTAAGTGTAGGGCTGGAGGACAGGACGGGACGGGAGGAGGAGGAGGGTGCGGGGGGCTTTGGGTTCAGAGAGTTCAGTTGAGGAGAGAAATAAATGCATAAACAACAAAGGAGACGTGACGTCAGGTTGAGGGGCTGTCCAACCTGCTGGCTGAATCGGAGCCTCCATGGAAGAACCGGATTGTTTGCACCACATGTGTGTTTGTGTGTGTGTGTGTCCCAGTGTACAGTATGAGTGTGTGTAAGAGTGTGTGTGTGTCCATTGTCCTAACTTCGAGAACTGATTCATGTGGAGTTTAAGCAGGGAAGCTGGACTTTTGTGGTCTGTTGTGCCTCCGTGGTGAGTGTTCGAGGACTGAGAGAGCCCTCCAGAAATGTGTGTGTATATGAGTGTGTTTTTGGTCAGTTTGAGGACTCAATGACTCAGGTATTACAGCAGCTGTGGCGAGGAATGAAGCATTTAATCTGCTAAGGCAAGAGCTATATTTATTTATCTTCCAATGGGTGATATACAATTTTAACTGGAGAAAAAGTGTTTCTGGTAACGTAATAGTAAAAAGTAGTCTTGCTTTTTGAATTTCAAAATTACGTAATGTCAGGGGTGAGCTCGGATTGGTTGGTTCAGCTTGGGATACCCGCTCAAACGTAGGAGATTGGACTACAAACTGGCTGTAAGAGAAGGTCGGCCATTTATAAACAGATGGATTTATGTTTTCCCTCTTGATGATTGAGGTCATCGAGAGGCGACAGCTCACTCAGTCCAAGATCTGCATCGGTGTCCAACTGTCTTGCTGGTGTGAGAAAGCAGAGGGAGACCTGGGAAGGATGCCAACGGAGGGGGGGAGAGAAAAGTGACATTTTCTGAAATGTCCACCCGCCTTGCTTATTGATTCATTTAGCTGAAGTCTCTCAAATCCCTCCCACCAAGGAGGGCAGATATTATCCCCTGATGAAGTGAGTGCACAAAGTGATGGAGGCATAGAGGGAGTCGGAGTCTTACTGCACGAAAGTAGAAGTATAAGGTAAGACTTATGGATGGTGGAGGATTGTTGTAAATGATTCTGTGACACTGTTCAGTGTCATAGTGTCCACTCCCGACACTTAACGCCTCTTCTCTTTCCTTTTTCTTGTCTTTCTGTCTTAACTCTTTTTCTCTGACTCCTCCTCTCTCTGTTCCGCCTCTCTCACTACAGCATGTCCCTCCCTTCCTCATTTCTGTGTCTCTACTCTCCCCCTCACCTCCTCCCCTCCTTTTTCTCCCCTTCCCTCTTGGCAGCAGTGCCAAAGTGGGCAGGCAGACCGAGGCAAACACGGCACAGGGCAGAGCAGAGGGCGATCCAGACTGGCGAATTGATAATATGAATGCTTGTGTTTTGAAGTGTCCTCTGTCTGTGTGTCTGTGCGTTTCTGTCAGCTTTTTGGTAAAATGTAACTGAAAGTAATGAGTGTGTCCTGAGTGTGTGGCAGAGCTCCTCTTCTGTTATTCACAGTGTGTTTGATATCGTGGCTTGTGTGTGTTCTGTAGGGCTGTGTGTTAGCAGACGTCCCTCTGTCACCCTGTATGCGGACAGACGCACTCACGCCAGTAGGAGGGGATTGTGGGAAGGGGGTGTAGCACTCAGAGGGTGTGCTCTACTCCTCTCTTTTCCCTTCTTCCCGCCATCACGGCCCTCTTCTCCTCCAGTCCTCCGGCCCAGCCCGCCGCTCACGTTCAAGCTCCAGGTATTTTTCTTTTTTACTTGCACACCTCTTCCAGAATCTTCTACTTTAATCTTTCTCCTCGGGTTCCTCTCGCCCTCTTCCTCTGTCCTCCATCATGATCTTCGTCTTGTAAATGTGTCTATCGTCGTTGGTTGCCACGCTGCACTCCGCTCGCCGCCATTTTGGCTCTATGGACATAGCAGGAGAAACTTTTCTGGAGCTTTGAGAGACTCCTCGGCTCCCTGCTGACCATCTTCTTTCCCCCTCTTCCAGTATCTCTTTTTCCTTGGTCTCTGTCGCCCTCTTCCTCTCTTGTCTCTGCTCTAGGCCAGCAGGATCTGACAGGGTGCTGAATTGTCTTCCTTTGGCGTTCTGTGCTGAACAGGTGTCTTTTTTGTGGACTGGCAGGAGGAAGGACAGGCCTTCACAGTTTCTTTCTGACCTCACAGTGTCAACAGAGTTGGAGAGCTGTTGTGGTGTTGAGGTCAGTGTAAGTTTTGCTGCTGACCTGAGTTGAAAAGCCGCTCACACCTGGCAAGAGAGGCATTCTGCAGTTCCTTTATTATGCAGGGCATGTTATTAAACATCAGCTAAAACAAGTACAATCTGTACTTTGTTTCTTGTTCTCTCAATAGAACATTTGCACTTTCTGCAACTGTAAAAACTCTGAGATGTGGCAGTTGTTTCACATCATGGTGCGTGTCAGGGTGTAGGTTTTATCTGTCCAAGATCAAAAAGGTGTGACAGGTTGTTAAAAGATGGCAACTGTAATGTTTGTTTTGCTACACTGCACCACAGGCTTCTGCTCACGGTTCTTTGCTCTTTAGAAGAAACTTAGGCAGAAATGAAACCGAGGTTTGGTCAGACGCTGCGATGGAAAGATTGTTGAGCACCAATGCAGCTGATTGTGAATGATCTAGAAAATTCTCTACTCTCAGAATGGACCTACATTTCTTTTTACCCGTGTATACGGATTGTGAAAAAGAAAGAATCAAAAGAGGGAAGTGTTTTTCTCATGGATGTCAATCTTCCTGAGCTACAAGAAAAAAATCAGCATATTTTCATCTGAATTCTCTATGTTCACTGTCGTGTTTCTGTTCAGTTTATGAAAAAAGAAATGCGAAAAACACAAGATTTTTATTCTGCGTGTTAAATAAAACATAATCCGTTTATCGTTTATTTACTACTCGCATGCAGGGTGGTAATTTTCGCAAAATCAACATTTTTTGACCTATCCGCATGTCGATTGTACAATTAGAGACCTAACTGGACTGCTTCTTGTTAGTATTTTTATTCTGATCTTAATACGGGTCGGTGTTAAGATGGCGCCGTCATGCCACGTGTCTAAAAAGCAGTGAATATGGGTAGACCCTTTTCAACATGCCCCTCACAGTTTGTGGGTATACTCTGAATTTACTGCATCAGCCTCGAACTGTTTCAGTGCTGTACCTCAGTATTCAGAGCCAATTACACCGGTAAAATAGAAGCAAAAGAATATCACTATGAATACAAAAATGCGTCAGTGATGAGACATAAATGTTCAGAAAGAAGACGCTGTTGAAAACGAGACAGAGAACAAGGGTGACAGAGACAGAAAGAGAGGTAGGAGTGGGAGAGCTCTTTTCCCCGCCCCTCTCTTATCCTCAGATGAACTTATCGTGTTGCCTCATAATGTTTCTGAGTTTTTCTCCTAGAGGCAGTCATGCTAACTTCCTGCATACAGCCTCACCAGAGCTGATTGGTTGATATCTTGGCTGACCAGCCTCGGTTTGCAGAGAGGCAACAGGAAGTTTCTCCTCTCATGCAGGAAGCAGCAGCTGCTCGGTCCCCGACATTAGCACTTTGCACTCTCGCATGCACGCTCTGTTTGTTTATATGCATGTGTATGTGCATGTGCTTGTTTGTGTATGGGCTGCTCTGTGTGGCATAAGTGAAATGCTGTTACATGTGGGCGTGTAGTTACATGCCAGGCCAGGCATCTGAGATATCAGAAACATTTGAAACCATGGCAACCACACAGCCCATCAGAGCATTAGCAAAAGCAAAGAGTTGTAGGAAAAAAAAGGAGAGAGGAAAGAGAGAGTGAAGAAGAGGAGGACAGAAACCTTTGATGTGTTTGTTCCTAATTCAAAGGTTTAGTACTCACACTTGGTCCACATGTAGATTATTTTTGCTTGAAACCAGTGTATAACATGCCAGGTCTTTTTTAAAATAATTACAAAATACCTTTGATGGGATGAAAATCATACCTGATTTTTTATATAGACAGAGTAAAAATACAGATCTGGAATAAGTGTGGCCTGACATATTTTTGCTGCAGTTATTCTATTTGGCCCGATTGCTGTGTTTTAATTGTAATAAATTCCTTGGCTAAAAAAAAAGTGCTGGCCACTGCAAGTCAAACACACTTACACTGCTGCTTTTTCTTTGTCATGCTATCTTTTTATCAAACATGCTGTCTTACAGGTTTACCTACTTCTAATGCCTGTGAGGCAAACATTTCTGTGTGTCTTACCTTAAGCTTGCAAAACAGAAAAGTTGATTGTACACATTTTATTTACAGAAGTACAGGATCACACAGATTGAGCTCCTTTATCGTCCATGAGGTCAGGCAACTGTTTTGTCTTGTGTCTCCATGGTTTTGTGTAAGCACATGCATGTGGAAGCGTGCTTCTGTATACATGTATAAGAGTGAGCATGAGCCTTGTGTTTGCGCCTGCTTAATGAGGATATACAGAACATCAGAGCGGGCACCTTGCCAAGTGGGCACGGAGGAGAGTCAGCTCGCCCGTCCTTCGTCCTTTAATGTCGGAATCAGACATTCCTCGGGGAGTGGGGAAGATGAAAAAGCAGCAGGTATGATAAAATCGCTTTGGTGCTCCACTGAGGTTTTGTACTCTTTCTCGAATCTGCCAGATGCACTGGCCAAATTTTTTTCTTGATTAAGATGGGACAGGGGTTAGACAAGACATACGCTTGCATCTTTTTAACTGTGGGAATTCTCTATCCTGCCATTTATTGTGTGGCATACTTCCCCTGCCAACTCCCCCACCGCTCCTCCTCTTTACCCATCATCACCACCTCCTTCCTCCCTCATTGAAATTCTGCCTGGCACGCAGACACTGCCCATTCTTGGCACAAAGCTCAGAGAGTGAGAGAGAGAGAGAGAGAGAAAGAGAGAAATGGAGAGAGAGAGAGAAATACACTAGAACCTGTACCAATCGTCTGGTGCCCCGTCCGTTGTGTCTGCCAAGCATTCATAGCGTCTCGCGGACCAAGGGACCAGGAAATCCAATAGGTATTTCCCTGCTTCTGCTTCCTGTGAAAATCTGCTCCAATTCTGAGGAGTTTTATTGGCACTGTGCTGTGTGTGTGTTTAGGGATTTGCTGATTAATTTGTTCGTTTATGTTGTTTGTTGAGGAATTAATCAGACGAATCCTGTGACCTTTCACAGTCTCGTTCTGTAAAATTCTTTGTATCAGGTTCGATTTGTTTCAAACATTGCATGAAAGATCAGGTTTTGTAGTCAGGTTGAGAAGATTTTAAATTTGTGATTAAAACATTATGTTCTCAGACTTGTACACTTGAAAAATATGTAGATGATTTTATTTTTTGAAGGTTACTCTCTGGTTTCCTGAAAGGCCCGTTTTTCTAGCACTGTGAAGTACAAGTATTTCTCGTGGGATCTCTGAAAAAGAATCTAGCACGGGTTTTGCAGATTCTGTCTTTGTTAATAGTTTCATAACTTGTTAAAAAAAAACCCGATAAACTGCTACAGTGCAGCTGGCAAGAAGTTGTGGAACCCTTAAAAAACACATGTAGCCTTCACCCAAAAAAGATTAACATAGTAAAACAGGAAATTGTTTCCAGAAAAACATATCCTGACTGTGAACAGCAGAGCAGCGTTATCAGGGGGCGAGAGAGGACAAGGTCTGGGTCTTTCAGTGTGAATTTACAACCATACAGCTGCTGTCCTGCTGTGACAGGTGTACAGACCAGAATTCTGTAAGGTAGATAAGTTTCACAGAGTAAACTATGTACTTTTTCGTTTTTTTCTCAACAGTTTCTTCTTTATCCTCTAGCTGTAAAAGATGTTATACAAAAAAAAAGATTTGGCCCATATATGCCATGGGTGCCCCTTTATTGTGCACCCATGGCATGGCTGGACAAAGTCCACAATCACCAACAACAGTTCCTGACAGAGCTCACATGGTTAACCATGTTCAGTTTTGGTGTTTTCAAAACAGTAGGGAGTTGTGCAGGGGGGTGGGACACCAAATTCTGAAATTAACTGAGAGGCACAAAACTCACCCATCAGCAATTAATGCCCCCCTTTTTTGTCATCGGGAGCAGGAGGAAATTAAAATCTTTATTAATTTGACCCCATTCCCTCAATACTCTGTGTCATATCACTTAAAGTCTGCTCCTCTTGCCCTCTAGTCGGTGAACGTTTCTTGGCGGCCAAACAGAGCTTGTAGATCTGTCACTGGCACAGTGGCAGAGTTGGGCGTCATGCCAACACACCCCCACCCCCTGTCTGTCTGTCTGGTGCTCAGTAATCAGACTAGCAGGGTCTACTGCATGCTAACTAAAGGCCGGTCTGGAACTAGTCTTTGGGGTTGTGACTGTATGCTAATTTATGCATGCAGTGTATCTTCAAACCCTCTCTATCTGAGGCCGAGGTCTGGCCCTTATTAACCCTTTCATCTGGTGCCACTGACCTGCTGGCACTTTGACCTGAGAAACCAGCTGTGACAAGATGAGCCAAGGAAAAAAATGTATGATTTAAGTGAAGCTTACTCTCAGCTCCTTCAGAAAGAGGGCCAAATTTCCGTGGTACCGTCAAATGCAAAGAAACATGGACATGTTTCATGACAAAGCTTCTTTTTTTTTTGACCATGTACTGTTAGCAGTCTGATGAGTGTTGTAAGAGTTGCTTTCTCACTTCGTACTTTCGACTTAGGTGTGTAGTCTTGGTCTGTTGGCTTCTTTGCAGATCTTGGCACAAGACTGACTCCATCACTCACAATAGAGCCCAATCTCTCTCCCTTAATCAAAAGAAAGGAGGCTCAGAGAAGCAACTTTGAAAGGTAGACGTTAAAGTGCTTTTAACCGGACCTAAAATGGCGGATGTACAAGACGCCATTTTGTGTTTCCTTGTTGTGTTTTGGGGGGCAGAATACCAGCCTAGTATTCAATCAGAGGCAGCTGGTGGAAGCCATATTTGCAGGCATCTGTGTGTGTACCTCGGTCTGAGAAGCAGCAGCCAGCCTACACAGGGATAGCCCACTGGAATGAGCTCAGTTTTTGGCAAAAACGGAAACGAATTCCTGGCACAGCCGAGCAGCTCTTTTTCCCCCCTCTTTCGATCACATGCCAGAGTCTCAGGAAGCCAGTGAGTTGTTTGTTGGGCTTTCACACATTAGCGCTCTCACTGTCCAATGTCTGCTTACCATAAAATTATTTGTCTTTGATTATTTTAATAGAACATGTTTCATAAAGGCATCCAACGCTGACAAAAAATAAACAAGGCTTGGTTGATCAGTGTGGCTGTGCCAATATTCAGATTCCCAGTCGTCTTTTGTCAAGAAATTAAAACGTTTCTACAAATCTTGGCAGTTGAAGATGAGCAGCTTTGCAGACATAAGTCAAGATTTTGAATCATTTCCAGGAACAAAAAAACGAGAATATGACACAGTGTCAAGCTGAAAAACATGATTACGCTGGTTTTAGCATGCTCTAAATTTGTCAAACATACAATGTAAATATAAACATAGAGAGTCACAGTCCTATTAAATGTTCTCTTGACTGCATTTTACAGATTAAAACAGAAGATTAAGATAACCCTTTTTCTCTTTTTGTACTATTACAGGAAAGTTACCTTTGTGGATCTCTGGTGCTGAGGCGACGTGGATGCTGTCCTTGGGGCTGAGGTAGTAGATTGAATAGTTGTGGGGTTGTCTAACCTCTTCATGAGATAACTATACAATCTACTGTCTTTCCCAAGGAGACAGCTGAGTCAGCCGCTCGCCGACTGTCGGCTCCAGACGGGCATCATGCTGTCCAATCAAAACATACGCTTGCAGCCATCTACATAATACGCTCTGACAAGAATTGTTTGTTTTGTTTGTTGTGCATTTGCTGTGTTAGAGCAAGTATGTGAGGTTAAGAAAGAGTGTATCCAGTGACAAAGAGACGCATTACATTCAGGCTCTCTCAGGGTGAGGTAGTAGGTTGTATAGTTTGGTGGGTGGGATTGCAGCCTGCTCAGGTGATAACTATACAGTCTATTGCCTTCCTCGAGGAGTTCACCAAACACTAAGGGGTTTTCAGTTCTATGGACAAGTTTCACCTTTATTTTTAGATTTCATGCTTAAAGAGCAAGTAAGAATGGCTTACACTGATGTATGTAAAGTATGCATATCTCAATAAAGTCACACTGTCCTCTGAATTGATAAAAAAATCTATGAATGAAATCTGGAAGTTTGTTTGTTTTTTTCCCTCACTGCATTGCTGATTATGTCTCAGTTGGTGTGTAACAGTAGCTGTGGAGTTTGTTAATGTAGAGCACCCTCCAGTGGAGGTTCATGATACACTTGAATTAGTGAAAGTTTGCTGACAAGAGGTATAGTGATGGGCAAAAAGGATACAAAAAGTAATTCAACAGATGGAAAGAAAGAACTAACAGAGCTAAAACGCAGAGATATCCAGTACCCGAAAGGTTACATGACGACTCTGTATGATGATGATCCCTCCAGTGTTAGGGTATAATTCTCCCTGATCCACACATCTCTGTGTGATTGGCATGGCTGCTTGTTCTTGCTCGACAAACTTGTTTATCTCCACGGGAAGAGTTTGTGAGTACAAGGAAGCGCTTCCATATCTGACTGTAGGCCTGCTGGATCTTTGGGATGCGATATGCATAGATTACAGGGTTGACTGCTGAGTTGGCATGAGACAAGAGAATACCTGGAGGAATAAAAGTATTACAGTTTTGAAGTTAATTGCTAGTGAGGATTATGATATGGATGCTCATGTTACATGGAAACAAACCTCTGGGCCAAAACAGCCAAAAATAAGATAGAGCAGGCTATAAACAATAGAAACATACCTGCATATAGTGTCCCCTTGGTGACAGCTTGAGGACCTCGAAACAGCAGCAGACAGTTCATCAGGTGCAGAGGAATCCAGCAAACAGCAAACAAAATAAGAACCAGAGCCAGGGAGCAGGCCAGCCTCCTCTCCCTGAGCAGAGAAGCCTGCACCTGGGGGCTGCTCTCCCTCAGACGACCCTGCAGGCTCCAGAAGATTTGAGTGTAGAGGAAGGTCATGACCAGCAGGGGTGCCATGACACATCCCATGAAGTTGAAGTAAACCATAAAAGGGAGGGTGATTACGGAGAGGAAAGTGCAGGTTTGAGAGGATGAGAGGGAAGAGGATGATGTGTTAGTGGGGTGAGGTCCTGGAGAGGAGTAGTTGTTCCAGCCAAATAGAGGAGTAAATCCCAGGAGACAGGAAAGAGCCCAGCACAAAGAAACAGCAATCCATGTGTGCTTTTGTGAAGCCAAGGCTTTGTACCTGCAGATCAAAAAAGTCAGAAAGTACATCAGCCAATACATTTTCTAACAGTAAAAACAGTTTCAGTCTCTGCCTCACCTGAGGGGGAAATGAAGTCGGAGGTATCTGTCCACAGCGATGGCGAGCAGTGACAGCACCGAGGCCTGGGTTAGCACGAGTACGACACAGCTGAGTAGTAGGCAGAGGTCAGGGGTCAGGCTCACCCAGCCATCCAATAGCACAGCCAGGGGTACCGCAGCCATGCCCACAAGCAGGTCAGCAACCGCCAAGGACACCAGGAAGCAGAAGGTCGGCTCACGAAGCGAATCCCGAATCCCAATACACACAGCACACACAACCAACACATTACCCAAGCAACAAGCGACGGCAATCAACCCTTCAAGCGCTGTGTAGACCACACAGCTCCATTCAGCCATCATTGAGGACGAGACCAGTCATAGGAGAGTTTGAATAATCAGGTTTCTCAGCAGAGCCAAGTCCAGCATAATCCCGTGTTTACTGCTCAGTTAGTGTCCCTGCATCAAGCTCTCTGTGTTCGATGTCTGTGAAAAAAGACTTGAACGGATGCTTTTTATATGAAAATATGCCTGCGCCTTTCTGTGCACACACAAAAACAGGCGTGCACTCCACTGAGAGGCCATCTGTATTTAATCAGGGACAGAAAATCAGGTCCCACCTTTGATCAATGTGCCTCCGTAGCACTGAAGGAGGGGTCTTCTGAATAAACCATGTCACTTATTTCCACACAAAACGTATGTCAGTATTATGGTATATTATGATACACTGACACCAGGATAGACTCAAAGCATCAAAACAAGTTTACATATTTATGAGAAACCTTGCAATGTTGAACCTACTAAAAGTAAATTGGAATAATTTGTCAAAACTTGTTGGGATGCATGTTGGAATTGAATCAAATCCAGGGAACTACATCCTCTGAACAAAGGGTGTGCATCTGGCTGCCAAGGCAAACTGACAACCTGAGGACTTTTAAACTCTTTGATATGTCTTGTGTAAAGCCCCCTGTATCACATTTCATAAGTTTAATAGATGCTTTGAAGATTGAACTTGCTATCCAGCTGATAGAAAAACACGGAAAAGTACAAACAGTTTCAAAATGAATCAAATGTTTTTGTTCTCTCATCTTTGTCTGAGCTTAGGATAACTTAAAACTCCCTGGATTTCATTTTCTTCCTTTCTTGAAACATTGTAGTTTTGATAATGAACACTGCAACTCGAGTGGTAACTGTTATTGATCAGTAAAGTATGTATTCAACTTTTCGAATTTTGTTTGGGATGGAACTCCATTGTTTGACATTGGGAATATATACAAATATATTTGTAAAATGAATGTTCAATAAAAAATATTTCAATGTTAAAAACTCAACCTTTTTGTGACTAGTTGACAATATGGATTGACAGTTTGCCAGCCTAGTTCGTGACAAATGGGCTGAAACAAATTAGGTTCTCAAGTAAGAACTATCCTGAAGATGATGAACAGCTTTGTGTGCTGAATATTAAATAATTTTCCGTCATCTCATTTGTTCCCAGCATGTAAGGGCGGCCTCATCATTTGACTATGAAAATCTAACTGCTTCACCACAGACACTTTATGGTAGGCCTACAAGGTTTCACTCGTTGTTTCCAACAAATTGTTGGTGTGTGTGATATGACCCAGTCAGCACACACTGCAGATGTTACTGATTAACAGGGCTGTTTTTAATGGCGGTTTCTCAATGCACGTTTACTTTGCATACAATTTTGGCTTTGGGTGTATATTTTTGTGTTAGCGAGTGTGTGCATGGGTGTGTTCACATTGGTTCATGAGCACATCTGTGTCTTCTGGCTGAAATGAGCATCTCAAGTCTATATTCATATACTCGTACTAACAGATAGATAGATAGATAGATAGATAGATAGATAGATAGATAGATAGATAGATAGATAGATAGATAGATAGATAGATAGATAGATAGATAGACAGACAGACAGACAGACAGACAGACAGGTTGCAAATTTCAGTGAGTCATTTATTTATTCTTAGAAAAGACATGGTGACAAAACTAATCATGCAATCTGTCAAGACATTTATAAAATGATCTTTTTCCAAACAAAATTTTATCACAGAATCAAAAACAACAAAATCTTAGCTCTTATATTTCAAATGATTTATTACTACTTATAAAGTAGATATCATGATAACCTTTAAGATTTACATATTTCTTAATTCCAGCATCTAAGGTTTCCTTTTCTCCTTTACATCATCTTGTAAGAAAAAAACCCTAGATTCAAAATATTCCTTATGCTGGTGTAATAAATACTTAGTATTAACTTGTTTCTGCAGCCATAGGACTTTGTTAATTAATGTCATGCTTGCTGCACTACTTTAAGAATCTCCACGCAGGCCCCTGAGTGTCTTCTCATCAAACCGGTAGGTGAGTTTTCTCTTCACCTTCTGAATCTCTCCAGTGCGGGAGTAGTTCCTCAATGCCCGGGCCATCTTCTGATAGGTCATGGGCTTTCGATTCCCCTTTCTTCGACCCCACAGCTGAGCCAAACGCTCCTTGTTTTGGGAGGAGAACTGGAAAGTGCCGGCGGAGTACTGAACCCACCAGATGCAGCTCTGCATGGATGGTGTCTGGAGCATCTCAAATAGAAACTGGAACAAGCGCTCCTTCCTCTTTCCTGCAAAGGGGGAAGGAGATGTGAGAACTTACATGAGGTCATATTGACGAGTTCATGTGCGTAAGCAGACGTGTGTATTTTTGCCCCAGTGAATTTTAGATGTATAACTCCGGAGGGTTTGTTATGTAAATTCTTTTAAGTTTTGGATGACATGAGTTTTGATTCTCTGGTACATGTGCTTTGACTAGTGTTACCTGATAATGGGGTGAAAGACAAGGAATCTTTCCTCTCTTCCCTGTCACTCGAAGGTGATGATGAGTCCAGGTATTCTTGGCACTGGGAGCTGCTGGACTGGGAGTCTGAGTCAAAGTTTGCATGGACCTCGTAGGGATATGAAATATGGCACTGGTGGATGGAAAAAAATGCTCAAAAACAGAACCTTTTTCACTATCAAAGAATCAATTGAAGGTTGAATTCTGTGTTGTCGCAGCTAGTCATGACGTGGTGAGAAGGTTTGACGTGCTGAGGCCCTTGAACTCACCCACTGGTTGTCATGAGGACTCAGCCGGGCTGTAGGTAGAGATCGATCTTCGTATTCTTCATTTGGAGTGTGAGAGCCCCACTGCCACACATATGGATGCTGACCTGACCAGCTGTTCTCTGTGTGCATAGAGACAAAAGATAAAATTAGATAGCAGATACAGACACTCTTAAGCCTACATTTGTCTTGGAACACCATTCCTATTACCTATGATCCTGATACCATGGTGGGTGGGTGTTAGCGTTTGTTGCCCAGTGGTGGTCGCATGTGAGGCAGGTGTGTGCACAGGTTGGACCTCCTGTGAGTGCTCCTGCAGGTACTCCTCGATGACTTCCAGGTCTACCTCTGATGAAGAGGAGGGGGCTCCTCCACTCCAAGCAACACGATCTCTGCACAGCCTCTCAGCTACATAAGCCATCTGAGAAACACAGAGAGAAGGACAGCAGCTTTTAGAAGACAGACTCATGTGAGCTCGCTGAATAATGGTTGCAGAGTGACAACAGTACATGTTGGCTGGCATTTTTTTTGTGTCAGTCATGGCCTGGGGTGTTGTCATAAGCAAACATCTGTTTCTCTTGTTATGATGAGTATATTATGTAGTTTTTGTGATGCATCACAAAATAAGCTTTAAAATCATCAGTGCACTTATGAGCTTTCTGTAAAATCATCAATTCCCTAGATAATGTTCAACATATTTTTTCTTTCACTTTTGCAAAATGAAGTTGCTATTTAGGGGTAATACATTAACACACCACAGGCACATACAATTATGAACCTGGTGTGTGTTGCAACATTTGTGTTTTGAAAATTTGCCAGGTTACAACACTGCGGCCGAGTGTATTTTAGTTTGACTGGCAAATTTATGCAAGTGTTTGTGCATTACACACAGTATTCAGTTAACAGATATGTTCCTTAGCTGCTTTTACTACACACGACCTTCTACCTTTAGCTAACACATACCATTAAAAAGAAAATTGACAAAGAATGTGAAAAAGGTTAAATTTTAGCTAAGACATATGCAGTATTTTGTCAACCATTTTCTTCAACATTTGATATCAGAAAAATTAAAAATGACAGAAAAAACACAAAGTAATTAAAATAATCTCACCGTCTCCATTTCTGCCAACATTATGGAAAGACAATCTGGAACAACAAAGAAACACTGCTATGAGATGCCAGAATCAAAAGTTTAAACACAGACAGAGAAGTGAAAGACGCTAACAGCCATACTCCTCTAACTTCTCAGGGACAAACACTGAGTCATTTGAAAACCAAAGCCAGAAGCTGAGTGAAGGAGCACATCCAGGAAGAGCTCTGTACCTTGTTGAGTACGTACTCCTGTTTTTAGTCCAGTGAAGTGGTATCCTCAGGCACCAGAGGCTGAATGAATGAGAACATTAAAGCACACCTTTGTGATGATGCTCAACCTGAGTATCTCCTCTCATATAGTCTCTGCACAGTTTGCCCCCCCCCCTCCCTTTGAGTGGGAGTGGTCTATAAAAATTTTCTCAGAATTTTTTTTTTTTTTTTTTTTTTTTATGCCTAAGGCACCACAGAATATCATGATGTAGTTTTATATTTCCCATTAAATATGAAATCATCCAAGGTATGGGTTTACAGAGAAACAGACCAAAGCCAAGAAAGTAGACAAGACAAGCTGAAAAAAAGTCAGGATTAAGTAAGTTTTCTTGGTTTATTTCTAGTAAAACTGTCTCAAAAGACTTATTTTAGTTAGGTTCAGTTGGCAAGTGCCAAAAAAATAAACAAACAAACAAAAAAAAAACAGATTTCAAAATTAAAAATCAAAAACAAATTTAGTTCAGTACATCTATATTATGCTTCAAAGGACCTAATGGCTAATGACCTAATGGCCTAATGACTTTATTTATTGCAGCGACTTTTGAATGCTTCAACTGCAGGCAACTGCTTCATTATCAGCTGTAAGAAGTTTATAGTGAAGTGTTTCAAACTTCATTACTCATCAGTTAAGAGTTTCATATTTATGATCCACTGTTGTCCAACTTACATACTAGTCTTGAGAGTATCATTTTTTCCTTTTCATGTCTTAAAATAAGACATTTTCTAGAATAGTCAGATGAATGCAGCTCATTTTCTATTGACAGGATTTTGACTAAAATAAGTCATAAAATCTTTGCGCTCAACAGCAGTAAAACACCTCATTTCAAAAGAATTACATCATGGGTTGTCATTTTGTAGAGCATAGATTTAAGGCTCTGTCCAACTAAAATGACTGGGCTGTAAGAGCCTCATGCTTCATGGGAGACAAGCTATGACCAAAAACCCACCTCACACATAAAGTGTAAGCAACAATATTGCTCTGGCCAAAGCCACACCTTTTCTCACTCTGGTAATCAAAATTTGTTAAAACTT
This sequence comes from Thalassoma bifasciatum, assembly GCA_008086565.1. Taxonomy (NCBI): domain Eukaryota; kingdom Metazoa; phylum Chordata; class Actinopteri; order Labriformes; family Labridae; genus Thalassoma; species Thalassoma bifasciatum. Next base: position 171,942 of record RPOG01000249.1, on the reverse strand, counting down.
GCTTCCTTGTGCTGCTTGATACAACTGTGTTGTTCCCAAACCTCTTTGGCTGTAAACAGCCACAATGAGTTGCATCACAGCCCACATTTAGACCACATAACCTCATTCAAAGGGTACTTCAGCAATGTGACATTGTTGCCGTGTTATGTGAGAATATTAGACGTAGATTCCAGTACAGTCCTGGCAGTAAAGCTTGTCTTTTTGCCAGGTGTGAGCAGGGATTTCCCTTAGTCTCTTTAAGTCTGATACACAGGTAAAAATGAAAGAGAGCTTACTCACTTCACTTCAGAGAGATTGCTCAATGGACAGAGATATTAGAACAACTGCAACACATATTATGTGCCTCAGAAATCGAATCAGTAAAATGCAGAACAATGATATAGGTATAGGTGTTGATCAAAATATCTGTCATGGCTGGGATAAAATCTTAGCCTGTGGGCAAATCTGTATGAGCAGAAGAATTTTTCCCCTCAATCTACCAAAACTATGAAACTATTTCCCCCTGAATGACAGTGACAATACTGTCACTGACTGATGGTTTGAATTATCAGTGTCCTGTACACTGATTATTTCTCCTTGGGCTTTCCATGTGATTTTCCTTAAATGGTGCTCAGACATGCAAATTAGGCTATCTGCAAACTCAGCTGGTGAAGGAAACAAAAATATCCCTGGTTATGGAAAATGATGAGTTGAAATCACTCGAGAAATTAAAAAAAAAAAAAAAAAAAGGGATAATAGTGTTACCGAGTATCAAAAGTACAGTCTCTCAATAAATCCAAATACAGTATCAGCAGTCTGTGACCTCTTTGGCCTGATAATATATGATGTGTCTGTAAAAGCAGGGGCATGTTTACACACTGTGTTTTAGTTCAAGGCTATCATTCCCACATGATGAAATGTCAAACTTTGCTTACCAGAATGGTATTGGTAACTTTACAACTTGGAAAGATTTAGACCTCTAATTTATCACACCAAAACATTGCAAGAAAATACACAATCCACACAGGAATAGTTTAGGGTTAGGAGAGTTAAGATGTTTATCTGTTTAGCTGCAATAACTGGTTTGGTTTCTGAGAACATGGTTGAGACTATATTTCATGATATATGCATAAAATGTATCATTGATTTATTTAGTCATTTAGAGCTCTGGATTTTTTAAACTGCAAAAGTTTATTACAATGCATCTGTTTGTCCACTCTTACAGGGATCTGCAGCAGCTGAGCAAATAGTTTCAGATACCTTCCTAAGTGTGTAAGCCTAACTGTCTGACATAATGCAACCTTTTGAACCCCCCTCTCACAAACACTTGAGAAAACTGAATCAAAACAGACTCTAACACAATGTGACCATGCATAATCTGCATGTACACAGATTTTGGCCAACCCTGTGTAGAAATAAACAGAGCCTAAAATACTCAGATTGTTGTTTGACTGATTAGTCCGTGCCTGATCTGATTGCTGGTCTGTAATTCTCTGTTCATGCAACTTGACTGTGTACTGTGGTTTTTGGAGCAAAGTTAGACAAGTTGGAGAACCAGTTCAGCAAGGTGCAGAATTAGTTTCCGTGAAATATCAGGAGAGTTCCCGTACTTGATGTTCATTGTGTCACATACACTTTTTAACCCTGAAAATGCAAACTGATCTTTGTAAAACAGTGCACAACGCACAGCCACAAGTCACAAACCAAACCACAGAGTAGGCCATAATCTGTGTGTGTGATGTGATATGACACCTGAAAGTATATCTCATGTTTTCTTGATTGGCTCTAAAGCAATCAGGTCTCAGGAATGCAAACAGAATAGACTTCTATTGCTTGAACTTGACAAAGACATACAATATCTTTGATTTCAATCTCTAGGCCTCTAAGATCACAACAGTGAAAAAACTATCGGTATCATTACAAGTATAAAGTCTGGTCTATTTACACTTTATTGAAAAACTGTATAATACACAGCTGATCAGAATCTTGTGACCAGTTGACAAATTGCAAAAATTTACATTTTGCACTGTTGGATCTTAAAAAGGTTCTTAGTACAGTTTCAAAATGAAAAAAGAAGAAATAGAACATAAAAAATGAGAGAGGAATTCATAGACAACTACAATTTAACTGAAATATGCTGTTCACCAGCTGATCAAAAATTTATCGGAGCAAAAATGTGAATTCAGCATCATTTTCTGTTAGGCATTCACACTGTCATAACCTCCTGATGGCAAAGACAACAAGGGTTTCTCATGTTGATCATGGTCGGATTGATTAAACTACACAAGCAAGGCCTCTCACAACACGCCAACACACTGCTGAGGTTGGACTCAGTAAGACAGTCTGTTTAGGTTCTTTAAAGATCCTGATGGTTATAAAACAAAAAAGTAATGTGGATGACCCCAAAAAGTTTTACTAGCCCTGAGCCAGGGAATCCAGTTAAGCTGTCTGTTAAGAGGCGAGACATTCCCCAACCAAAATTATTGTCTTTACTGGTGCTGACTGCAGACCAGCAACCATCAGATGGCATCTTATTTCCCTTGAAGCCTTTGGCTTGAGCTTAAAGGATAAAATATGTGAGATAATTGGACAGTGCCAGTGTTCCCAATTTGGGATCTGTAAGCAAGATTTCGCTCTCAATTTGTAAATCGATTGGCACATTGTAAAATGTTGTTTTCCATCATCTTGTGGTTAAGTCTTACAGCAGACAAGTACAAATCAAATCTTGAATCCAAATGAAGCCATGGCTCATTGAATGTCAAACTATATGAATAAGCAGAAATCAGGACATGGACTGGATTTTTTCTTATGGATTCTAGATGAAAGTATTGAAACTAGAATCTAAAATTAGACTGTTGTCCAAGTTGTTAAGTCCACAGAACTTGGTCATGTAAAAACAGTAAGTGTCAAACCTTTTATTTTCAGTTAAAGAAACCATCATCAAAGGACCCCAATCTTTATCCGTAGCAATTATGCATTATGGTAATAAAAGTGGAAGCACTTGTGGTTCAAGTTAAAGTTAGAAGCCAATTTTACTTGTATAGTTTTTAAAGCCACCCAAAATCCATGCCCAGTTGTAGTACAGGTGGTGGAAGCAGAACATCAACTGTGGTAAAGAAGTGACATCAGATTGAGGTGTCTTTTGAGAGCTACAGCACTTTTTGAGGAAATACTGAAGTATCTGGACAGCAAAATTAATGAACCAGCAATCTAGGTTTGTTCTCATCCACATGGAAAGACACTGCTTGAGAGCTTTAAAGAGAGACTTGACAAACGTGTTTTGGGAAAACCCTTGTCATTCAGTTAAATTGGCAACGGTTGGGATTCCTATAACTGCGTCTGCACCTGGAGGTCTCAGACAAGATGATAAGGGTAAAGGTACATTGGACTCTTGCAGTCAGAAACATGCAGATTGCAGCAGGTGATACCTGAGTACTCTCGCTGTATGAGAACTGATTTGTCTCTGAAAATTTCTAAAAATACTGTCAGTCCTTTTTTTAATAATATAAAAGACAAAACAAAATATCAAGAATTTGCATTGAGCTCCAAGAAACAGATTTACTGCAAAGACACTTTTCTCTTATTTTTTCATTTAGTCAACTGAATAACAGGACAGCAGCAACTACAAACAATTAGCTTAAAATTGTCTGATAAAAAGTAATCCTTAGTCTTAACAAAGGACCTCATGGGGGCCAGGAACATTTTGCCACGATTATTCCAATTGCACTTGCATCTGCAGGTTGCTCTTCCTGACATTGTGTGACAGAGTGAGAGAGAGAGTGTGTGTGTGTGTGTGTGTGTGTGTGTGTGTGTGTGTGTGTGTGTGTGTGTGTGTGTGCAATAGTGACAGAGATTTGATCATCTGTTGTTTAACTGCCACAGATGCAAACAATGTTGACCATAAGTATGTGAAGTGTTGGGCTTTTCAAGATGTAAATCAGTCACTGATTAGTAAGGGCCCATGTTTCTTGCGTGCGCACGTGCACTCATGTTGGTGTGATTGTCCAGGTGTAGTGGGTTTACAGTTATAGCCAAACCCCTTAGATTAGTGAACATACGCAAATCACCTGTACACATGCAGGTTACTGGGAATTCCCCTTAACGCCCAGACTAAAAGGTGTGTGTGTGTGTGAAGTGATAAGTGACAAAGGCCTAATATCCACCTAATGACAACCAGCCAATGCATGCTGCTGTAATTAATCTGATAACATATTCACAAAATAGAATCTTACTTGCACCACTTTTATTTGAATCACATTAATCTGGGAGTGTGTGGTCAAACACGAACCATTTTTGGTGTGCATATTTGTGTTAGGGAAGACCTGGTGATTATTTCAATGATTTTTGATGAGCAACAACAAACTCAGACTTTTGTTTGATGAACACACCCATGGGCAAGCCCCTGATGCAGTCCAGGTGAGTCAGGTGAACTGTCTGGCAGGTGAGGAGGCAGTTGGACAGGCCGTGGCATTGGTGTTAGTGCTGTGTGTCTGGGATACTGCAAGTATGCAAAACTTGAGGTTGACCCCTGCCATCAACACCTTTCTATCGCTCTCACACACTTTCTTTTTCTGTTTTTATGACTGCCTCTCTCCTCTTTAGATGTCCTGTAACCTGTCTATTCATCTGCCGATGTTGTTGTTGTGTCTTTGTTTATATGTGTTCAATTTTTTTTTCTGAAAAGTCTCCTTTATTGGTTAGTTTTTCAAGCCAATATTCATCTTTTGTAATGTGCATGACATTTTGAGTTTTTTATTCATATTCATTCATCTAAGGGCTTTTATGTATGAACATAAATAGTTTGCAAGTGGTTTCAAGCTGCAGTGTAAGAAGTCTGAATTTAGTGGGTTGGGAATGCTGGAGATAAGAAATGGGATTGGGAACTGGTAGGACTTTTACTTCCCACGGAAGGTTGTTTTCTGTCTGCCAGAAGACAATCCTACAATCTGTGGCCTCAATAAACTCTCATAAACCTTACTGACTCGCACACATGCACACAATCCCTGACGTTCTTATCAGAAGTTGTGTAAACTGGAGTGTAAAGACTATACATAAATCATTTCTTTTCACAAAGATTTAAGCACAGTCAGAGAGCTGGAGCAAGATGGGTCTTTTTATCTGAGCTCCGGCAATAAAATATGACATCTTCATGAGATTTTCCCCCTCACTCCTAAATAAGTCAATAAAAGGCCCAAGAGTCTATGATGAGATATTTTGAATCCAGTCTCTGTAGCATAGAGGAAAGACCACACACACACACACACACACACACACTACAAAAACTGTCCGCGCATACTTGCCTGTTAAGCACAGCTTGATCAGATCATCTTGTATTCTCCTGTTGGAGGCCCACACCTCCACTGCACAGCTGTTGTCATGGAGGGTGGGAGGGTGGATTGTGGATGAAAACAATAGCTGTCTTCTCTATCAGCCTGCCACATCTGAGCTCTGGAGCTCAGCAAAGAGCTAACATGTAGCATCACTATACGTCCTTAGAAACTTGGAAAACAGTTCATGCATTTTTTTCAGTCCTCAAAAAGTAGCTTAATGTCCTTGATGGTATATAGCAAGGTACAATTATCGAACAACAATCGTACAAGAACAAGGCCCACATCATAACAATACGCTGCATAATTGTATTTATTTCAATTCAATGCAAACTCCATACAGGGATGTAGGGTTTTCCCCTGCTGTGATTTCAACACCTTTAGGAGTGTCCAGCAGTGTCAGCTGTCAACGTGTTGAATGTTTGTTAAGTTCAACCCGATTGCTCTAAAGAAAGAGCTTATAATGTCATAGCATGGTTAAGATTTCCTCTTTCCACAGAACACCACGTCATGTCTGAATGTCTGTTGGATATTTTTCACTTCTGCTTTGCAGTAATCTTCAATGGCCAGAGAATGGTCAATTGTCATGACAAAGCAGTTCGTGGTTTTTGTTTTTTTGTTGAAAATGCTGCAATGGAGTCACAATGCCAAGGCATGAAATGAAGCTTTTGTGCTTTGTAGAGAAATTGTCATTCTTCTTCTTCTTCTTCTTCTTCTTCTTCTTCTTCTTCTTATTATTATTATTATTATTATTATTATTGTTATTATTATTATCATCATGGTCATCATTATTATTATTATTATTATTATTGAAAAGAAGGGGCATCACAGCTAAAAAAAAATGTAAATCAGTTAACTACAGTGAGTTTGAAGAGAATCCATATGAAGTTGATTGCATCAGCTCCCTTTGGCCTGAAGACTTGCGCAAACTGCCATGATGTATTTGTTTTGAAAGTGAGAGTAGATCAGTTCTTCTTTATAACGTTATTTTTAATTGTCCAAGACAATTTTTTTTACTAGATACAACACAACGAGGTAATGTAGTGCTGTTGTTTGGAAAGTGACAGCAAACTTTGTGAGTTCCTACTGTAGTTTAGCAGCCGGCTGTATTGGCGCTAAGGTGTGTGTCCGTAATGTATAACGTTAGTGAATCCTGGTTATGTCCTGCCAGTGCTCATCTACCAAGCAGAGTAAATGCTTTGTCACTCTTCATTTATTGAAAGACTCTCAAGTTTGATCAGTTTTACCACTGCTGTGGCTTTTATTTTTACCCTTTAGCTCATGCTCTATCACTTTTAGTATTCTTCTTTTCTTTTGCCCTTTTTCTGTCAGACAGATATGTCACAGAAACTGTTTTCAGCAGACAAAAACACAAATTTCTCTTTTCATTGCTAAACTTCATCAGCCTGCATAGTGTTGTCATAGAGACTTCAGCATGCTGTAAACGAATCCAGTCCACTCTCAGTCAGGAAGCTCGCACTTAGCATGAAGAAATAACTGATTTTAGCACTGATAACCTAATTTTAAATTGAGGATTATGATCAGACATATATCTAGATATGGACTTTTTCAAAATCACTCAGAAACTCCTCACAGTCTCTTTAAAAACAGGAAACAGGTAAGAATGGAAAAGAGCAATCAATATAAAAGCTGTAGCTGTTGTCTTGTCTGGTCTGTTCCTGACCTCCTGCAGTGATGCTAAGCTGGCAGAAGGTGGCGCCATTCAATAAGCTGACTAGTAAGTAATCTCTATAATGAGCAGTTCACATACTATAATGATATGATTTTATATGATTCTTGTGATCTTAAGCTCTGTAATGATACGTTTTATGCTTCACAAGTGCCCATTTTTGTGTTTTTTGCTGTGGCGCCTTTTTCAGACGGTTGCAGCTCTCTGAAACAAGCATGAAACCTGCAATAAAAAAGGCTCTTCTTCATCTCTCACTCTTTTTTGCTGAGTCCCCTGCGTGTCCTATCTGGGTTCTGCATGGATGGGACTCTATGGAGACAGTCCAATACCTTCAGTCACTGTTAACATTCCACATCAGTCTCTGTCCTCACTGACACGGTAGATATTATCAAGCAGAACCTGGGATGGCAGAAACACTTATCACTCAAACACACACACACACACACACACACACACACACACACACACACACACACACACACACACACACACTGCTGCACACTTTAACTTACAAAAACAAAGAGGCGTGACAAGACAGCTTTTACCACACTGCTCATAACTCAATTTCCAGGTCAATCAACTTGTCCTATTTAGTGTTCATAGGTGCAAAGTCAAAAAGACAGACACTCACTCACTCAAAAACACACACCCTCTGATTGCAGTGCCACTGGCGTCGCTCAGAATAGCATCAAACAGAGTGGAGCGTCTCTCTCTTTGGCTGTGTACAGGTGCGAACATGCCTGTTGCAGTCAGCCTATTTCACCATATTAACCCTCGTATATCACACTGACATTGCAGAGAAAACAAGCAGAGTGGAGATCAAAACAAAAGGAAGCTTTGTCCTCGTCTGACAGTTACATCTTTATTCGAAAGAAAGTGTTTGGGTACATTTGAAGTACTCAGTCCTCTGCAATGATTTTTTTAGTATATTCTCAGCCACCCAAAGTATGTTAACCTACAGTGTAAAAGGAATGTATTATGTCATGGTAGAATAACCCTGGCTTATAGTATTTCATAGCAAAATATTATTCTAATGATTTATAAAATCATAGGAAATTCCTTTAATAATGGAACATGAAGGAAAAGCGCCATTTGTGGTGAAATTGACTTTGCTGCTCTTGGCCCATAGAATACAAGTTTTCCATCAGCAGATTATAGCCATGATTTACAGTTTAGTTTATTGTTTTAGCAATAAAACTGGACTTTCAACACCTGTGTGTATCTGCTTCTGTGATCAGTCCAGTATGCAGTGGAAGTGGAGCTCCCTCCTATGTCTATGCTTGTTATTGCAACAAATCTGTTGAAAATGTAATGAAGCAAAAACATTTTTTTTTGTACTAAGCTAAAAAAATATAAAAACCCTTCCAAAATAACTGCAGAATTTTTTTTTATTCTGCTTTTGCATTTCCTTTTTTAAAAACTTTGAATGTGTTTAATAATTTCTGAGTTTCAGGCCCATCTTTCATTGGAGATTTTTGGGGTGGTTGCAAAAACAGTTAGTTTTATTTGTTGCTAAATACAAGCTTTGAACAAAATTGAATGGTTTCCCAAAGCTGCTTTCTGTCAGATCATAATAACCAATGGACAGACTACAATGGAACTTGGTTCAAGTATTAATGGTCCTCAGTGGATGATCCCACTAACTGAAGTTTTATTCAAACTTAAAGATTTATTTCTCTGTGACTAATTTGTCCTACACGTTTTTATGACACCCCCAAAGAAGTCTTGTATACTAAACAAAGATGATGAACATTATTGTGGAGCAGAATCAACATTCCAGCATCCTCATAGTTGACAAGTTATCTGCTGGTTTCAGCACTTAGCTGAAGTCTTTCAACATGTATAACTACAGTCTTACAGAGCTGACAGCCAGACTGTTTGTCTAATTGTCACATATTTAGGTAACCTCTCCCATGAAATTGTTAAATATACATTTCTTGCTGACACAGTGTCTACATTGTATAGATGAAAGTGAAGATTATTTCAATTTTTTTCTTTCCTGTTTTACTTTCAACTGCCGAATGAGAGGAATTAATGTTGGTGTTTTAGCACTTCAAATTGTTTTTATGACATTTTTAGGGGAGCAAAAACATGCCTTTAATGGTACAGACTGAATATCCCCATTGCAAAATTATAATGAACACTCTTGAAGTTAAAAATTAACAAATAATAGTGAATTGCACGTATGCCATTATGGCTTTGGAAAAGCTTTGTAAACGCAGTAATGCCGAGATGAGATTTCAACATTAAAAAATATAAATGCAGTTCTAAAGTCAGCAGAAGTGTCACAAACCTCTGACTCTCCACGGGAGTTCTGACCAGCCTGTCACTGATCCTAACCCACAGCAGAGGGGAAACTCATCCACCCCTGTTTCATCCATTCACCAGCAACCCCCATGTCTCCCAAGCCACTCTGCCCCACCCTTGCATCCTCATCCCCTTACCTCATCCCCCTTCCTCTTTCTTTCATTCATTTCTTCCCTTTGTACTGTGAGATGCAGGGAGGAAAAGAGGGACTGGGGGAGGGATGGAGGGAAGCAAGAGGGACCTTTTGTTGGCTTACAGGTGGTTTCACATGAAAAGCTAGAGTACACACCTAGGTTGCCGCCACTGGCGACCCACGGCGTCTCACTTGCTTCCATTGAGAATACCTGAGGTAGCCTTCAATTGCCTTGGCTCAGCAGGAAGAAAAAACAGAGACACTGCATTCATCTGTTAATTTTCACGAGTGTGTGCCCATAATGTGCCCCGCTGAAAATGTTGTGTTTGTGTTGGATGTGGTGGAAAAGTTAGTTCTTTTGGGAATGGTGGTGGTAAAGGGATCGATGCAAAGAGGTGAGGTGGCATGGAGTGTGTGTCTGAACTGGTGGAGGGGGGGTGATTGTACGGCTACTTTGTCTGTTCTCAACCTGAATGGACTCTTCTTGCTGCAAGGAGCTCAGGTGTCCTTATGTGTGTGTATTTGTGTGTGTGTGTTTTATTCCCAGGTAGAGTGCTCTCAAGTTAGTGTCAGGTGTCAGGCAGCTACTTGTCTTTGTGTCTTCAAGGCTGCCGATGCTTGGATAGTGTTTACGGCCCAAAGAGCAGAAGGGGGAAGGATGGGGGAGGGAGGGGAGGGAGGGGAGGAGAGAGTGCCCAGCTTTGATCTCATGAAGACTGTTTGATAGCGTGTGTGAGTGAGAGAGCAAGTGTGAGAAAGACAGGGAAAGAGAGAGAGAGAATATGAGTGTGCACATATACTTTTCAGTGGCATGTACAAATGTTTGACATTTGAATAAAAGCTGCTGCAGAACATTTTCAACACTATATTAACCCAAACTTAGTCTGTGAGATGAAGCAGTTTGAGGTTGTGATAATGTTATTATTTCACTCCCAGTAAAGAGTAGTCTTACCTGTAACTTGTCATTATCCATATTTTTCTTAGTTGAAAGTACATACCTTAAATCTTGTGCTTACGTTTTGATTTCGAAATATGTTTGTACCTATTTTTGTAGTTTTCCTATGTTTTAACACTTTTTTGAGCAGGAGTTGCTGTGGGTGAATGATTTAGTGCTACCAGCTAAAAAACCAGAACCACTTACAACATAAACACAGGATAAAAACACAATGCTTTGAGCCCCATACATTTACTCAATATTTTCTATACACTTGCTTTTCACACATGCACCTAACAGCAGGAGATAGTGTGTATCAGACACTCTCTTATAACAGACTGTATAAAACATGGACATAGTCTAAGCGACGCCAGCTATAGTCTCTGAGGAGGGATTTAAATGCCATATCAATGGCAGTTACCATATTGGAAATTCTGACTCAGTCTAACTTCTTCCATCTGTTGTATCACTTCTATTCTGTTTATTTATTCCTGTTGAACTTTTGCATGGTATTTTGTTTCTTGCAGAACAACAACTTTCAATGGGTGAATTTTCTTGGCTTTATGTCTGGCCTGTCTGTTAAATGTTTCCTCTGTTTCCTCCTGCCTCAGTACCTTGCACTGTCTATGAAGGTAAACACTTGTTTAAGAAGGTGCTATTTGAACCAGCTCGTTATAATTATTATCACTATTGTTTGATCTTTGTTTCAGCTGAGATACAGAGAAGAGTGGGGTTCAGGTAGAGCTTAAGCCTGCAAACAGCTACATTACATCATGTTGTCAGTCTACTCAGCCAAAGTATCTAAATATATGTTTAACTCCTGGTATTAATCCACAAAACATAGAAGTTCTAACAAAAAGAAAAATATACCTCATAAATGTCGGAAAGAATGAAAAAAGTAGCTATTTTTAAGCCCCTTTTTCTGAATACCAAACTATACTTTTAATAATGCTTTTAAAATTAGCAAAATTATCACAGATGTCAATGTGGATTTCTGTGCTTTAGAGGCCAGCCTCAAGTGGACATTTAAGGAACTGCAGTTTCTGCACTTCAACAATGTTATTTTTTACTCATCAACTGAAGTAGTCTCTGTTTGGTGTTAAAGGAAAGAATAAAAAGTTTTCCTCTTCATTTTTGAGTTGATGTCACTACAACATGTACCTGATGGTGTCAGCGAAACAAACATGACTGGAAAGGTATAAAGAAGCCTAATATGTTTGTCATATCCGTTCACAGTAACTGCTTCTAACAATTATTTGCTGTGTTCACACTTCAGCATACCTATCTTCTTGCAGACTTTGGCTGGCAGGAAAAGAATTAGGTACAGGCAGTTTGAAAATGCCTGGATGAAGTTATGAAGCTTCACGAATTTTGTACTTGTGTGAAAAAGGACCTAAATACAAGTATCATTGCAACTTGACAAACTTTAGCCTGTTAATATTCATGGCTACTTTGACAACCTATTTCAAAGAAAGTGTTTGAAATCTGACGGTCTTAGAAACTCATTCACTGGAACTATTTTTTTCCCTCATCTATAAAAACAATGGTAAAACTTTGGCTTGAACCAATCCATGAGGACTCTGAGACCATGTGCATTCTGACAAGATCAATAACTCAGTTTTTTAACACAGAGGAGCACCACACATGGCTTCTTTTTGATTAAAGAAAAAAACAGAATACATCAAATAAAGTCTGATGAGAGAAAGAGAAAGACGCAGAGACAGGCAGGATACCAGGCGTGCAGGTTTTTCAGTGTGTGTTTCCAGGGCTCCCCTGGGGCCAGACAATTAAAGAGCATTTAAAAAGATGACAGAGCTCTGCGCAAAGAAAGGGGAAAGGTGGAGTTTGCAGGTGTATGGGGAGCATGTGCATGCTTTCGTATGTGTGCATGTGTGCCAATAGGAATGTGTGCACTGTAAGATCACGCAAGGTGCTTCAGAGTTTGAACACTTGACTGTGTGAGTCTAAGATACTGAACATTTGAGCGCTTGGAAACAATTCCTGCAACACTTTGTGCAAAAAAATGGAGCAGCAAACAGAGAGACATTCCACCACAAAGAGGAAGAGGAGAGAGAGAGAGAGAGAGAGAGAGAGAGAGAGAGAGAGAGGGAGAGAGACTATGTGAAGAACAGCTCTGAAAGAGTTTTTGTGGGGCCATAACAAAGGCCCCTCAGAAAACACAGTGGCATAGGAATGTTAATTAATTAATGAGGAACTATTCAGCCTACAGAGAATGGTGTAGAAAGAAAAAGACAAGGAAGTACAGAAACAGAAAGACAGACATACTAACTGGAGGGGTGGACAAACTCAAATTGGGTGCCAAGAGATTAGACCTGTGCAGTTTTTATTCTGTCGAAAAGCATGCTGTGCATTTCAAGTTTATCAGTGAAATTTTCGGTTTTTTATATTCCAAAGTTAGTCATGTGACATATCACATTTTGCATTATTGTTCCTGGATTTGCACTTGTGCATTGGTGTACATACTGCTGCTGTCACTAGAAAACTTCAGTTCCCTAAGCTCTGCCTTCCAGGAAAGTTGTTTTCCGTATTGACCAACATGCATCTCTGAGTTAATCTTGTGAGGGTTGTAAAAGATTTTATGAGCCCAAGGGGCTTTCAGATTTTATCAGGGCCATGTAATCCCCCTACTTAAACAGGAAAATCACTGGAGTTATGGGGTATAATTTAAAGCTAACCCCATTAAAGATTTTCTCGGTTGTTTGCCACTCATCAGTGTGTCGGTTTTATTCTTGTTTTATCTTCAAGAGGAAAAATTCATGACCTCTCATTTCTGAAGCAGATTTTTACTGCTTAGTGTTTGCCGCTGGGAGATATTTCTGAATATATCCATAACAAAGGGGAGAAAGAAGTCGGCATTGCTTTGAATGGGAAGCCAGATTTTCTTTCTTTAGTTGATATAATTACAGTACATCATTAGTTGGATATGCACCATCCTGTATTTACAGGTGTGAAGCATTTACAGCTTAGTTGGGTAACAGATGAACAGAGTCATACTTCATGGCGTTCTCATCCAGCTGAACATTGACCTCATTTGTTCTCAGTGTATAAAGAAAAGCAGGGTTTTAATGTCTCTATCACACAAACAAGAAGTGTGTAGTTATTTGGACTCAGTAGGGGGGCCCATTTTCAAGATTGTGTGGAAAAACTGCAAGTGAGCACAGATAGACTGTGAAACACAGATCAGCTTTAGCCCGGGGCAGCTGACACTTCTTCACAAATCCACACTCTTCCCTCTATAGACCAAAGTGTGTGTGCATGTGAAATGGATATGTGAGCCCTGGTCGCTCATAATCTGTTATTCTCTATGGGTGTCCATGTGTGTGTATGCATGCAAGCGTGTGTGTTTCTGCGCGTGTGTGCGATCACGACATTCCAGCAGCGGAAACCTGAGAAGGTGTGACTTACGAGACACTGGATTCTGCTCTTTCTGGGGACTGAGGGGTGCTGAAGTGTTAGAATTCCAATTTCCTCCAAATAGTCACTCCCAGTCACACACTCTGACCCTCCACATCTCTGGCACAAACACACTGCTGCTCAAGTTCTGTCTTTTTCCTCCTCTCTGCTTCACCTTTAATCACTGCCTCTCATTTTCCTGCATTTTCATTCATAAGGTCCAGCAAGGAGAAATCTTCTCCAACCACTTTCCTGTTCCTCCCCCTTTCTCTTCTTCTTCCTTCTACAAGCCCTCATGCTTTTTCTTCACATGGAGCTCCCAGGCAGAGTGAAAACAGGGGAAAAAAGGCAAAGTGGGAGCAAGAGAGGGAAGAGTTTTAAGAATCGCGGGCCCCTCCCACTTTCCGGAGATGCTCCAGCCCATCCCTAAATTACGGGCCAATGAGAGTGGCTTATTCACAACTCAAGCGCTCCCTCTACAATAGGTAAGGAGAGAGAGAGAGAGAGAGACAGAGAGAGACAGAAAGAGCAAGAGATATATACAAGGAGGAAGAGAGGAAGAAGAGGGGGAAACAGAGACAGTATTTGGGGGAAACAGACGGTGAGAGAGGAGAGGGCAGAGTGAAAGGGAAGACTGTGAAAAGAGCTTAGAGCTGGGGATGAAGAGGGGATGAGATGATAGGAGTTGGGACAGGGCTGAATTATTGAGTGGATAACCTGAAAAGGAGATAAGAAGCAGTAAAGAAAAATAAAGAGAGGCAGGTTTGGTACAGAAACATTGGACTGCCTCTGTCAGCATCAGGAGGATAAAGGACAGTGTAAAAGACAGAGGGCTCTACAGGTGTAGATGCAGACAGGTGGCCAGTCAGACATGCTTCCTGCACTTCTGTTGCTCTGTGTGGCTCCAGGAGTTTGGGGCTCTGTACCTGGAGAGTGGGGGTATGGACGGACCCAGGACGGACTCACTGAACCATTCTGCCCATCTCCATGCCAATGTGAGGAAGATGGTATCTTCGTCATGGTGGACTGTTCAGAGTTGGGACTATCATCAGTGCCGGCCGAGCTCAGCCCTCTCACCACTTACCTGTAAGTAACACACCTCCTACTCCAATTTCACTTTAGGCCCTTTCATGGGGTCCTAAAAGTTTCTTTGACCCTGACTTTCTTTTCTTGAACCCCCACTTTGAAGCTCACCTTTACATCATTTCACCTGATCCCTAAACTTTACTTACATCTCTAAACTTCCTCTACAATATGCTGTCAATCACAAGTTCCAACTCATTAATCTTGATCCTTAATACTTAACCAGGTTGAATGCAACTGAGTTGTAGACAGGGTTCCTCTTTTAGGAAACTCCAGCCATTTGAATGCATGACCAGGAAGCAGCAGCAGGACCTGCAAGATCCAGAGGGAGCATGTGTGTGTAAGAGCGTGTGTGTGTGTTGACCAATATGGCAAACTTACCAGACCACTTCTTTTCATATCAAGTTACCCAACGCCAACTGGAGACCCAGTATGAGAGAGGCTGTGTGTGTGCATGCCTTTTGTGTACTTGCTTTTGAGTTTGTGTGTGTTTGTGTGTGTGTGTTTGTTTGTTTGTTTGTTTGTTTGTGAGCTGCTGGCACATGACAGGGGCATATCTTTATGTGTGAGAGACATTAATGAGCTGTTTTGTGCCACCAATCTGTAAGTAATAATTTCATGATGCAGGTTAAAAGATAAGAATATTTCTATTAAGCAAGGAAAAAAAACATTCTAATTATGTATCTTGTTTAGTCAAAACTCCTTTTTTAACGACTTGAATTCAATGGATTGAATATGACTTATATTTTTTTGGTTAAAGCTGAGATATTCCTTCACATTTCTTTGCATTCTGGCACAAAAAGTGACCTAATCTTAAAAATAAATCTAAAGCATCATTTGCATCACTCATTGCCAATTTCAGTTCCAGTGTTTTAAGTCAATGGCCACCAGGAATACATAAAGAGCTTTACAAGAAGGTTTCGACATATTTTTTTGTAAAAGAAGCAGGAGATCTTAGAAGTTTCTTACACCACCCTGCTGAGGCAAACAGCCAGCTTGATGATTGCTTCACTGTCTCTGAGGACAGATTAGAAACACTTTGTGATACTGATATCAGAGTGATAGAAGATGAATCCAGGAAACAGGGTGTGATAGAGCAGTTGCTCACTAGGGGCTCTACAAGTATTACAAGAGCAGGGGGACAGAATTCAGAGGGAGTGAGCAAAGACCGACAGTTTATGTAGCATATGCTAAAAAGACACAGAAAAGACAGCTCTACATGAGTGATGCTGGACTTTGGTTGTCATGGGACCCTTTCTGCTGGATTTGACAGGGTTCATCTGAAAGTTAAAACACATGTAGAGCTTATGGAGGTGAAATATGGTCTCGACTCCATCCAGAATCATATGACCTCTGAGAGCATTAGGAAGAAAACGCACAGTACTCTCGCTCAGTGAGAGGTGAATCTGAGCTCTCTGCTAAAACAAAAAGAGTGATGACCTGAGACTCCCTCTGTGAAAGTCTTCTCTCCCCTAAACTGCTCCAGTCCAGCCACACACAAACACATACACACACATCACTCCCTGCAAACACAAGAGTAATTGCTCATTTCCCCTTGTTACCTAACAGTGGAACTGGACCAATTAGTGAGTTTGAGGGCTGATTAAGAATAAGATAAATATACTCAGCGACCAACCGCACACACCCACACACATAAACACACATTACTGTAGCGGGAAGAAAGGAAGGAGAATGTGGGGCAGCAGGAGGGATGCCGCAACAAATTAAGATAGACGGGGGAGAATCACAGATTTCTCTGTTGGCCATCAGATAAAAATCATCAGACACTAACGGAACAACCTCCCCTCCCTTTCTTAACTCTGCAAACACATCTACACACACAGCACGCTACAGTGTCTTATTTCATCCTCAAGTATAAAGGTTACAACAGCAGAGAGCCCGGCCAATACCCACCAGGATCTGTCAAACCGTCCAGCACGCCCCACTGTGCTATGGAGGCTGGATTAGGCTGCTGAGGTCAAAGGGATTTGCTTGGGAACAGTCCAAATTACAAACCACATCCACATAGCACTGTGAAAGTATATGACATCATTCAGCCATGTCATTGGAGAGCTCTTCAAAGTAGGCAAAGCTGTACGTGCAACAGTGACTTAAAGGGCAATCCAGGCTAAGTGTTTGCTTTACTTTTCTTTTATTAACACATTTGGACTGTTCCATTTCATATAAGTAAAAACCTGAATGACTAGTCAGTAATCACCTCTATATAATAACACAGAGGTGGATGGAGGTTGACTCTGCTATGTGAAGCCTGCAGTGTTCAGAGCAGCTCTGCGCACACTTGGTTGAGATTTATGACAATAATCATTTCCGTGGGCAACACATGAAATGAGCTGTCATGTGAGATGCTTTGAAAAGACCTTCTCTTTGATATCAGATTAGAGAGGAAAGACAGTGCCCAAGGGTGTGTGTGCATGTGTGCAAGTGTGTTAATATGTGTAAAATTGAGAACACTGTGTACAGTATGTGTATTAGGAGCCAGTGCTGTTTTATGTGAAGCTTTATGTGAGGCAACTCTTCATAAAGGATGGCTTCACCCTGAAAAATAAGTAGCTTGTATGAGACAAATGGTAGCTGGGAGCATGCATATCATTCAGCTGGCTCATAAACTGACATATTTGAAGCAAGCAGTCAACTGAATTGTTTGATTTATGCTCAGTGTGAATTGTGTAATACATTACCTCAATTCCACAAAAGTTTGGGCTCTGCAAAAAAAAAACATTTTCAACATATTTCGCTTGTTTGCATCCTTTGAAACCTTTAAGTTATTGAAAACAGTGCAAAAATTAATAGTAAATAATAATCAAATCAGATGCCAGCAAAACTTTTTCAGAACAGTTGTGACACTGATGCATAGTGATACTTAAAAAATCTGTTGAAACATCTCTTAACTTATTAAGCTGAACTTGCAACAGGTTACTAATGTGTCTGGCATTCCAGACTGAGTTTCTCAGAGATAACGATGAGAAGAAGATGAGTGATGAGAAGTTCACGACTGAAAGACTGCCATCGCAAATGTTTCATCATTTTAAGAAGAATGCTCTCAAGCATCAATATGCAAACAATATTGGGCTTTCAGCATCTTCAGTACATTGTATAATTAAAAAAATCAGAGAATCAGGAGAAATCTTGGTAAAATTAAGACAAGGCTGAAAACCAGTGCTGGCCAACCATAGCTCTGAAGTGGACATCACTGGATAGGTTGAGATCTTTGTAGAAAGCTCATTCAGGTCAGGCTAAGGTAAACTGAAAAAACGGTCTCCAGGTCTGACAAATCAAAACTTGCCTCTCTTTTTTTGTAAATCATGAATTCTACATCCAGATTCAAAACCCCCTAAACCTCAGTCCTCAGTCACCAATCATGTACATTGTTGTCAAAAGCAGGTCATGCAACAACCATAGTAAACGTGCCCTCATTTCACTTTGCACTATTTTTAATTAAATGAGGTTAAATGATTTGCAAACCTTTCAGTGATGTTTTCTCTAGCATTTTACACGGCATCCTAACCTTTTTGGAATTAGAGCTGCATGTGCTTGGACTGTTTATAAGGTTGTCAGGTGTGTCAAACATCTCACACTTTCAGCAGTTCTCCTAAGTGCCTGTGTGCACTTGGAAAAGTGTGTTTGAGTGTGGTATGTGTGTCTGAGGCTGGAGTTGAGCAGCGATTAGGTGATTCTTTGTGGTAGCGGTGAGCGAGCTTCTAACAGTGTTTTGGCCAAGGCCAGGAAACCACAGCTAGCACATTACCAGACAGAGGAAAACCAAGGATTGTGTGAGAGCGTGCATGGGTGTGCATGCAAGAGTGTGTGTGTGTCCCCGAAGACCACCCAGAGTGTGGAGGGTATTTTTTCTGGTTATTGGAGGTGAGGCAAGAAAGCTAGAAAAATGAAGACATAAAGGATAAAAGAAAAAGACCAGAATGGCCAGGGGAACAGGAATTGGTGACAGAGGAATGTATAGCAAGACTTATAGAGACTTTGTTTTAGCACACACACACACATACACACATACTGTACACACACACACACACATGCAAGCAACAATATCCTGCTCCCGTAACAGTCATGTGCGTGTCATTTAGCCATTATGTTGATGGATTGATTCCTATCATGAGCGACCGGGGGTCACACTGTAAACATCATGACTGAGAAAAACAGAGAGAAATTTTAAGAAAGGGGGGCTGGGTTTAGGATAAAACAGACAAAAATAAAAGCACTGCATGGAAAAAAGAAAAGTGTGTGTTTGTATGTGTGTACTGACAGCGGAGGGTCCTCCATACAGCAGCTATCGGCTCCTACATCAGTGTCCTGGCTCCAGACGTCTATGCTAGCCCCCCCGCTTCAACAACACCCCCTCCCCTGTGCTCCCTGTCTATCCTTCTTCCCCCAGCTATTCTCCTTTCCTCACCTGTTTCCTCTATAGGATAAAACAAGACCCCATGCCTTAAGTGGCTGAGCAGGTGTGTGTGTCTGTCTTGGGAGCAGGTGTTGAAGCTAGTCATGCAGCACTGAGTGTAAATGTATGGTCACTGATGTGCAATGTGTGTCTGGAAAAATCAAAATGAATGCATGTAGCTGGAGGCAGAGTAAAAAAGTGCAGGGTGTGTTGTCAGAACCAAACAGTGTAAATTTCTTGAAGGTGTGTGAGAGTGGTTTTTGAGGAGAGGCTTTGGCTCCAAGCCAACTAACTATCGGCTGTGATCAGTCAAGGAAAAGTGTTACACACCTTAGAAAGTGAAAAATGACGTATGCCATAGACAACTTTTCTGCTTTATAAGTTCACAAATAGGTGTTTTGCATGAACTATTTCCTTTCCAAATCCTTTTTTGAATTAGTGTGCTCATCCTACCTCTCGCTTTCCCGTAAACTCACCATGTTTACCTCAGTGTGTCAACTCTTCAGCTCTCTCCTCCCTAAACCTCAAAAGAAAAAGCCACTTGGGCCTGCAATTGAAGCGATATTTATGCCAGAAGGGTGTTGAAGAGAAGGAAAAGGCAGTCAGGGCCGGATAGAGCCATGGTTTGTGGTTTCCTGAGAGCTACCCGGGAGGCTTTTAAATGTCGCTCAGGGACAGACGGCAGGTAGGCAGGTAGAAGGACAACAATGGAAACAATGAAAATTCCCTTGGTAGCTGCAGGAGGAGAAGACACAGAGGCTATAGTGTGCTCAGCCGCTCCATATCCTGTCCTTTAGAAAAAAAAGTAGAAAGCAATCATGACACAAGATCTTGAGGGGAACTTGGGTGGAGGAGCAGGAGGTCGGGGAAGTAAAATGTAGAATGTGTTTGGAGTGTATGCGCACATTAGCCTTGCATGTGGACTGAACACAATCGTGCTTGTTTTATGCTGAGATCAAACCTATTTCCAAAGGTCGAGTATGTAAATCTGTGTGTTGTGTGTGATAGCTGTGTGACACAAGTGTGTCTCAAGGGACCAGGAATGTGCTCCCTGTGACGTGTGGTTGAGGGGTGAAGGGCTGCCTCTAATTGAGAGGATTCAGAATGCCTGCATGGCCCAGATTCCTCTTCAGCCCCTGTTCAACCCTGGGAATCCATGGGAATGTTTGGATGTTTGTGTGTGTTTGACTGTGTGTGCATGGATCTGTGCAAGTGCAGTAGCCCTCTCTTTTCCACTACAGAGAAGGCATTGTCTAATCCTGGGCCTGGCCATGACAAATGTCCCTAACTGCTCTGCTGCGTGCACATGCCTATGTGTAGACACTTACATATGGACTAGCATGCAATTTTTTTTTGTCTGTGTATGATTTTTCAGGGTGGATAACGCTGACACTTGAGTTGCTGTTTTTTTTTTCTTTTTTCCAAAATCTCTCTTTTACCAGAGAAATATCTTACCTTTTGAAAATAATAATATTCAATAGATGTTAAGCTTGGTTACTGCCATTCAGTTAAAGTGGAAGTCATTTGGTTGATTACAGTTGCTGTTAAACTTTTAGTTGATGGAAAAACTTAATCTCCCCTTTAAAGAGGGCTAAATCATCACAAAAAAGCAATGCACCAATTCTTTCGCTGACTTTAGTTCCTGTGATTTATGTCAGATCATTCAAATAGTTTGTGTCTCATAGTTTCTGTTTTTTTCTGTTTAATTCTACACCCTCTACAGATAATCTTACTTGAGTGTATTGGGATTATTTCATGAAAATTATTCATTTTATATCTGAAGCATCTAATGAGCTTAAGAGTAGCAATAAGCTTGGTCAAAACCCAGAGCGGTAATTCATCTCTATGACACATGCTACTAGGCAGCACAGTCTGCAAGATAAAAAGAGACCTTTTTGTAAATTTTGTTGGTGACTTTTAAGTTTCAGTGAGAGACAGAAAGCATTTATAATAATGTAATGATAAATAGCTGGAGAAACTTGCTGGAGAATCTTACTCTAAACAGGAACAACTCCTATCTGAAACAGTGCAAAAGCTCAAGTCTTTCTTTCAGACCAGCCTGAGGAAACTAGAAAAACGCAGTAATGGATGACAAATCAAACTTTGTCAAATCCACATTATCAGCTTGTAGCTAATTTTGTATTTTGAGATACAGACACAGCACTGAAAATAAGCAGTAAACATGACTTAGAGCAGAAAATTTAAAACAGAAGATTGAGTTTAAGCAAGGACATTAGCGTGGATACTGCAAAACAAACAGTTTTGCCTGAAGAAGTTGTCACTTAGGTGTTTATCACCCAATAATTCTAAAATGCATTTTTGTTCATTCATAGACCTTTTTGGGTATGAAAACCTTTCACATTAGATAAATAATCAGCAAAATCATCAGAAAACTCACATCTCTGATAGATTTAGTGTTACATCAAAGCAAAGAGGCAAAAAGTAGGCAGCATTAGGAGTTCACAGTTTTTGTGGTCTTGTGGTATTTGAAAAATCAAACTTTTCTATGTTCTGAGTAGGAGTTTCACTTCTTCAATTTTCAAAGTTTACACAACAAACAGTCATGTTTGTTGTGTAAAATCAAAGGGAATTTTTACACAAGTGCTGAGGCTAAGACATAGTTCTCCAAGTTCCCCCTCTATCTGAAAAATGGGTCTGTCTGCCTCTGTCTGCCTATCTGTGTGATCGCTGGCCAGGCCTGCAGACTAAAGTGGCTCATGCAGGGCTGGCACTGTGCAGGTGATGACTAGTCAGAGGTAATGATACTTAATGCCCCATCCAACAAAGCACGAACACACACACACACACACACACACACACACACACATGCACCAACCCACAAGACCCCCATGTGCTCATTACAGAAAAAGAAGATATGTTGCTCAAGAAAGACTGTACGTACAAACAAACTTGGTTACACACGCTCGCAAACATACACAGACACACACACTCACAAGCACATTGTGGCTTAATGATGGTTAATGCTCTATCCAATCCCACTGAGCAGCATCAAAGCGTCCCACAGAGCAGTGCTGATACAGCGATGCTAACAGGGATTAGGTTTGGAGAATGAACCGTTGGGACAAGAGTTAGCTGAAGGGATCAAAACAGCAATCATAGACATTTAAATGTCACTCACATTTGCACACACACACACACACACACACACAGACACTGCGACGTTGAGGGTACAGCAAAGATGTGTGTGTGTGAGGTGGAGGTGGAAATGTAGAAACCAGAAGGTAGAGATGTTATTAAGGATTTCAGGACTCTTAATTCTGTGGGGTAAGGTGACCTGATCTGATCGTAGAAACAGCAGGCAGGTCAGGATGATGGCATGAGGCAGCAGTGTCATTCTGAGACTGGACTTCACAGGTGTATTTTCAATCTGCGTAAAAAGGAGGCTGGAAGGAACTCAGCCTCTCCAGAGCCTGCGCATCTGCAGCCAGACTCACTTGCGTCTCTGTTACATGTCTGAGAAGCAGCAAAAAAAGGAAATCTGGACTTTTTACATGCATGGCAAGGTGCCAAACTAAATCTCTTTAAACCAACAGCAGCCACGTTTCCTCATCGGTCAGGGGTAAGATTTCATTAAGTGCTGATCTAAGTTCAGGTCGAGACGTTATCCTCGGGTTCTATTAAATATAAGGAGCAGATGAGTTGGTCGTAGATCTGCGAGTGTGGCAGTAAAGGAGGGAGCCAGGACTGGATTTGAACAGTCGTCTAACTAGAGCCAGTGTCCTTCTGTTTCTGCCATTCAACCAAATGAAGTCATAATAGAGCCTGACACTAATACTCATCAGGTTTCATACACTATTGTATCCACTGCCTCTAAATCAGTGTGCAGGAAGAACACCTCTGAGGAAGAGATATCTTTCCAGGATGTGTGGAAAAGTGGGGACACTTGTAACCCTTTTCCACATGTTATTTCGGCAAATTTTAGAAAGTTTTTCTTTCCTATGGCACTGAGTATTAGCTTTCATTTAAAGGAGACGGGATTGTAGGGAATGACATGTACTTTATCAAATATATGTAATGAATCATTTATAAATGTCGGACAAATTGAACACTGGATAAGTGGACTAAATGGGCAGGGCTATGGATGCCTTTCTGCCCTCCGCAACTATGCCCTACCCACAACAGCTGCCTGTCAGCCCTGTCCACATGTTGCAGGCAGTTGTATGTTGTATAGTGCCGACTGTTCCAATACTTCCTGTTCCATTACTGAAGTGCTTGACCTTTCACCCCCCTCCCCTCTGTCTCATGACAGGGTGTGTGTGGGAGGACAGAGAGCGGACATAGAGTGTGTTCGTGCACGTGTGTGTGCGTGTGCATGGTGTTTCGGGGCATGAATAAGTCCCAGAGGGCATGAATATGTTTCCCATGACATGGCCTCAGACTAAACAGCCGCTCTCTCCACCCAGACATCCGCCTGTCATTCTCCCTCAAACCGCAGAGAGCGGAAAAGAGCACAAAACATGGGAACACAAATACACAGATGCATCGCCCTTTTCTGTCTTGTTATCTCCTCTTTTCTGTTCCTCCCTCTCTCCCTCTTGGCTCTTTTGTTGGTGAGTCCTCCCCGTGGCCCTCCTTGTCCAGGTGAAAGACTTCTCCGCGCCCTCTCCCTTGCCTTTTGTGCCCCATGAATGAGAGAAAGAGAGAACAAGAGAGGGAATGATAAAGAGAGAGTGCCTTTGGACACAAAGGGCAGTGTACCCCTCCCAGGAAGTCTGGGAGAGAGGGAGAAAAAAAAACATACATCTTTGGAGGAAGGAGGAGGGGAGGACAGCATTGTGCCCTCCTTCCTGACTCTTTGTGTGTGTGTGCTTGGGTGAGTGTGTGCACGCCTGTGTGTGTCTGTGAGTGAGTGTGGAAGCTCATGTGTGACCATGAGAGAAACTGAATGCTAAAGCAGTCAGTCAATTCAGACACAGAAAAAGCCAACACTTGGACCAAGCCCTCACACACACTCACACACACACACACACACACACACACACACACACACACACACACACACACACACACACACACACACACACACACACACACACACACACATACACACACACATTCTGATCTCTTTGTTGCACACACACACTAAAGCACACAACCATTCAGGCCATCTTCAAGGCGGCACCCGAGCATTGACTACCAGTTGCATTGTGTGGAATAAAAGATCCCCTTTCATCGAGGCCTTAACTGTTTCAAAGAGCTAAGCGGAGAGGATCAGACTGGCTCATTCTGACTGAAGACATTACTGTCATAGTTACTGTAAAAGACAGCCAAGGTGTGGCTCAGGCAGCACTAATGCACAACTCCAGCCCTCCAGGCACAGCTCTGCTTGTTGATTTCCACTACAGATCTATTACTCTAATGTTCCTCACAGATAAGCCGCCTTCAAAGGTACAGGGCTTACCGCTATTATTGGCTGTTTGTTTGGTAAGCGTCTCCATCTGAGAGGGGGAGAAAGGGGTTTGGCAAGAAAGCACAAAAAAGAGAGAGAGAAAGTCAGGGGGAAGACCCAGGAGTGTGGCTCTTAGGAAGAGAGTTTTCTGTGTCTGGGTAAAGTAGAAATTCATGAAACGTAAATCTCTCTTGAGGTCAACAATGTAAGCCTGTTTTGTTTACATGCTTCTGCCTGCATTGTTATGTACCATACCTGCATGCAGTTTTATGCTCAAGCAGCAGACCAGAAACTTTTCTATTTAGTTTCTCTTTCTTTGATTTCAGGACAAGAGAAACCAAGATGAATCAGGAGTGAAATGTATCAAGTCATCTCCACTCAGTCTGCTTTGTCTGACTGGCACATTTTGCCATTCATGACAGAAACAGACACCCGACTGCTATCACATCTGCCCTGCTCTGGGGGTATATTCACTCACCAGGGTGGTCCACCAACTCTCCAACAATGGCCACCTTAAGCTTGGAGTGTGTATGACTGTCAGCAGATGGATGCAGCGTGGGTGTGTGTGTACACCCATGAATGTAAACAGGGGTGTTTCTCTTATGATGTGGCCACTTGTTTTGCTGCGCCAAATCACCAGCTCTTGTCAGAAATGCTTCCAGTTTGAAATTGGCAACAATGGAGCTAGGGGCTCATTGACACCCACTCACATGGCCTTTGATTAGAGAACTGATAACATACTTCAGTAGTTCTGTTGACAGCGAACAGGGAATATGATAAATCGCATTATTGTTATTCCTGGACTGTGTAACTCAATGCTCCAGTGGAAATACGAAACAGAGATGTGGAGAGAAAGGGAGAGTGAGAGAGAGAAAAAGGGCCAAGGCCGATGAATGGAAAGGTACCTCTGTCTCTTCATGCTTCCGTTCCCCCCTTAAGACAAGCTCCTTGCCATGGTTACTCTATCAATCACAGCCTAAAGCAGTCAAATATCCAGTGCTCTACCTTTCTTCTCGTGCCAAACCTTCCTCTCTTACAAACACATGCACATAACCATGCACGCACTTTGAAGGGGAAAGACTTAATGATCCATCAGAGAGCGTTGTGTGTCTGCATATCACAAAGCAATAAAGGGAACAGGAATAGAAAATGTCAGTTTCTTTGAACTATTCAAGTTGCTTCAATATTGGCTATGTTTTTTCACCTATGCTACAGTGCTTAAACACACAGATTACATGTGTGTACATGAAAATCTAATCCTCTTTCGGGGTTGCAGAAAGTGATCACTGGGGGGCCTTGTCAGTCATTCTGCAGGCTCAGAGCAGAGGAAGATAAAAAAGGGCGGTTAATTTGTGAGTGTGTTCGTTGAGGGATGAGTGTAGGTCTCTCTGTCTGCATCCTCCGCTCAGAGGGCTTCAGCTTTCCATTTGGCTGCAGGAGACTGAGATCAATAGACAATGCAGCAACCATACACGACAGAGATGCCAGGCAGTTGCTCAGGTGTACTATCTTTCTATATTCTACACTGCTAAGTTACAATAAGAAAGTCACACCTCTACAATGTGTGCCGTTAGAGAAATTAACTATTCAGGTGGGAAACATTTTTTTGCACCAGGCTGTAAACATGCTTAATTTTGATGTAAAAATGGCTTTATTTGAGCTTGGTGTGTTTATAGTTTCCAGTACTTCCAGAGCCACACTCAACAAACTGCAGATTGTAACACTTCCGCAGTGCCTAATACTTTTAGGCCAGAGGTTGCCGCTTGTCACCACCTAGCAAATATAAATTGAAACCTAAATCTTAAGTCTTTTCTGACTCTTTTGTAAGTTGGTTCCTCCTGGAACATTAAGCTGGGTCCCCCAGAATCTTTCACCTGAATTGCCCTGTAGCAGACACAACATGGGGCAGGTGAGAGATCACACAAATGAATCCTTTAAATAGCAGTTCTGCACTCCCACACACTTGTCTATCTTCAAAAACACATTAACTGCACACATTTCTCTACATCATGTTATGTTTCCTCAATAACTGATTAAAATAAAGTGCTGTGGAACCATGTGCCAACAAAGCGCAAAGAGCAGTCAATAACTTACAGTTCACATTTTTAAAGCGCAGTCTCACAGTACAATATTGACAGAAGGCTCTTCATTACAGAGGTATCCTTAATGCTCCAACTGGAGATGTTTCATCCTGCAACTTATTAACACTCGATAGCCAAGATAGGGAAGGAAAAATCCCATCTCTATTTTTTTCACGTGACAAAAAAGAAATAGAACAAAAGGGTTTTAATTCTCCTCCTTGCTCTCCTCCACACAGGGTTTCATTTCCCTGCTCCAGCAGCAACTGTGTATGATGTGGTGAAAGCCTGACCAGGATCTGTACCCACCACATCTGCAGGCTCACTGGGAAACAATAGGGGTGTGAAAATGAGCGACAGACATCTTACCACACACACCACAGGCACCTATAAATGGAAAAAGTATTGTACTGCACACCAGGCACAGATACTGACACACACACTTGCGCTTAGTTACGTACACATTTGAGTTGTTCATAAAATGAGAACACAGGAACACAAATTCTAATTGTGAGACTCTCATTCACTGCACAGCCCGCAAAGGCTTTACGCGCTCTCCTTTTCATTTCTTTTGCAGCCATTTATTTGCGCTGAAAATATCTGCACATCACCGCGCCAGCCGACACAATACACATGTGGTAGTCATCAATCATAATTATCATGGTTTAAAAAAGCCACAGCTGTTATTTGATTTTAAAAACAAGCCATAGCACAGCGCCTTCCAACGATACGTCAAGTTGTCAGCGGAGGCCTTGGCCTGCACAGCAGAAATGTCTCTCTCTCTCTCCGGCTTCCCAGTGAGCTGGTTGGAGAGCACAGCCGAGGAGAGCTGCCTTCAACCTTTCCCCATGACTCACCACTGTGTATCTTTATTTTTAAACATTTTCCCTCTCCATTTCTGCGTGTTTATTCTGTCTGAGTGAGTCCACTGTTATGGACTTCACACAACGTTTGTTTACGACCCCTTTAACCAGGACCAGATAACACAGATTCGTCTCAATCTGTGGATACATCCCCAGAAGCTGCTGATGTGTTTGTATGCTGATACACTTTATTTATCCTAATATAAAATTCTATCAAATATCTTCTTAGTGGATTATTATTTTGCATAAATAAAAGAAAACTTTTATAAATGTATCATTTTAACAAGACTACATGGGGTGGCAATTTGCTCCTTGGTTTGTACATGATGTCACCCACTCCTGATTATGTCAGCTGCTTTGCTGTTTCTGCTGGCTGTCTGATCTCCATGGAAACTTTTGTTATCACTTATATTTACCTCTGAGTTCAATCAAGCAATAGTGCATTACACTTGTTGTATTCATTCCCGAATTGCTGCCTGAAGCAAGACTAGCTTGTGCCAGAAATGGGACAAACATGCAGCACATGGTCCACATGACATCAGAGGAGTAATTTTGTTAAGTGGGAGGTCCAATGAGGGCATGCCATTTTGGCAATTACTTGTTGATTTGCTGAAATGTCTCTAACTTTAATTAGTTGGACTGTAATAAATAGCTGTACTGTTATTTTGTAGGATTATGATTTGTTTGTTCACTTTTGTAACACATATACATCTTTTAGATTCTCTACATTAACTGAAGGTTTCTAAATATCTCATGATACCATTGGCATACAGTAAGGCTGTAATATTCAAAAGTGCATGGGGTTTCGGTGTAAACATGTTTACATTCAGTTCTTCACATAACAGCATTAGGTTTAGGAGTAATGCTCTTATACCTAAACCAGTTGGCAGCTACAACTGGTTTAAAGTACATTTTAAAGCACCCTGAACAAAAACTGTCAGGTAAAAGCAGAGATGTTTACATGAGTCAAAGCGACTGAATGTCAGGATTAGCAGTCCTAAAAATATTTCTGTTCGACAACAGTACTGTGAACACTCAGGCATCACTTAGGTGTTCTGGCATATAATTTCATATCAGCATCATAAGACAGGCAGTCTGCTTCAACAGTCCAGAGGAAACCTACAAAGGAGGAACCCCAGGGACTCTCAGAAAGATCTAGGCTTAATTACTTCGTCTAATTACAGTCTAAGCCTATAGCAGTAAACTAAGTGCTGGTCCATGCCTAGCTTTTAGTATAAACTTTATCAGAAAGGAAAGTTTGAGCCCACACTTAAAGGTAGAAAGGATGTCTGTCTCCCTGTCAGACATTGAAGATGATTCCAAAGAAGAGGAGCTTCATAATTGAAAGCTTAACCTCCCATACATCATTTTAGAGACTTAAGGTATGGCAAGTAGGCCTGCCACCTGGAGCACAATGTTCTGGTGGGTTAAAAGGGAACCGTGATCGCAGCACACAGCAGGGATGACCAGATGCTCCAACAATCAATCACCCCTCACCTCTGTAACACCTTTGTTGCTGCCCCCTATGCTGGCATATGGCAACTGGTCATAAAAAAGGGACATTTTAAGTGAGATTGTCAAGGAGAACCACTCATCCTCAGAGACCTGTTGGCTAGGGCATTTCAAATAAACTCAGTGTTTGGGACGAATGAATATAAATTATATTGATCAAAACGATTTGACAGCAGAACCTTATGTTTTTTTATCTTAACATTGATCAGAAGCATCCTTTGGTATTTATGTCCAGGGGTAACACCTTGAACTTTGCTCTCTGCAGTCAGACCTCCCAGGAGGGGGCGTCTGTAATAGGAACTTCCCATACCGGGAAACTGACATGCTATTATTATGTTTTCATAGGGAAAATATTCAATGTTAGCAGCGGCTGCAAAAAGGCTCCTTAATTATATGACCTACAAATTTGTGTGGGGAAAGGACGCACTTAACACTGGAAGCACATCCCAGATGTTAAACACACCTCGTCCTCATCCATTGCAACAGAGGCAGACCACATCCTTGCACCCTGTGCTAAATGTTGTTCTTGACAGGGCACCAAACTGTTGGTACACTTAATTTGTCTTGTAACAACTACTAAACGGGCTCAATTTGGTGAACCAGAGTACTGCCTTGCAGCTTTTTTTCCACATCTCCCTGTAGGCTGAATAAGGACCATGCCCGAGGATAAGTTCATCCAGCCCCCTGTCGGCTTGGCTGACTTCACAAACAAACAACCAGTGTGTCAAAACTCCACACTGCAAAGGGCTTCTGAGAGCACAGTTTACACTTGCTAGCCCGGTGGTCTGGCTTTATGAGCAATGGTTAGTGTCATACACCCACATGGACACACGCACACCCAAACCTCACTCTTGAAGACTCATGCGAGACCCCAAGGGCAGTGAAAGCGAAGAAGGGGTGATGTAACACCTCCTTTCTTTCATTGTGTTTATCAAAGATATGACCTTACATGACTGGGGCCAGAAGGTTATGTATGTTTTCTACCAGAGTCTGACACATAAGTTGTCCTCATTCTATCCAAGGTGTTAAAAAACATTTGCGTTAATGTGTGTGTGTGTGTGCATGTATTTGAGCATCTTGCACCTCTCCCTCCCTTGACCACATTGCAGCTGCGTCAACACTCAACCCGTTCCACACCCTTTCATGACAGAGTGTGTCAGAGATGCAGAGAAACAGTGTGTCTCTGTGGTAAGGCAATGAACAAAGACAGAGGGAGGTGGTCTCAAGAGAAACCTGAGGAAGAGAAAGAAGAGGAGAGATGATGATAGAGGGGTCAGTAGATATGAAGGGACACTGAAGGGTCAGATCCTAGTGAAGGTAGAGTGAGACATCTGGAAAAGAGAAAGAGTAACTGGAATGAGGAGGAAATTACATCTGCCCAACGATGATTCATTGGGGAAAATTCTCTTCTCCATCTCCCTCCGCTTGTCCTCTCCTCCCTCTTGTCCTCCAACCTCTCTACCTAACCCTCTAACCTCTTTTGGCATACCACTCACCACTTCAATGATTGTTCACCAAGTGAACAATGTGCCTTCAACATCTGCAATTCAACATGTCTGGAGTATCATCAAAGACATTTGATAACCTATACATTGATTGACACTTTTCTATCCCCCTATTTTCCTCTAATCTCTCCAGGGATCTGAGTATGAACAACATCAGTGAGATCCAGCCCGGAGCTTTCCACCGACTGCACCTGTTATCAGAATTGTGAGTAGAAAATCACTCAATTCACATCCACTTTATAAAACTTTGTCACCACAACTCTAACATGACAAGAAACAGTGATTCCCCGAGCTGCTGATATGAGCACAGCACAGTGATGGGGATTGATGACTCTGGCCTGCCTCTGATCTCTCCCACCAAGAAACTGCCTGTAGCAATAAGCTAGTCCATCCAGGGATGGCTGTACAAAAGAGGGAGGCGAAGGGAACCGGATACTCACTCAGAGAGTGGATATATGGTCCTTCAAGTGTTCAGAGAACAGGTTCTGTGCACAGCATCCAAGCCGCTGCTTTTTTTTGTTTCAGCTGGACAACTCAGCAGGAGCCGTACACACATAGACAAAGGTTTTGCCAAGACAAGCAAAACACAACAGGGGAACGTCAGGACAAAATTTTATGAGTTACATTCTTGTTTATTGTTTGAATTATAGGTATGATCGGATATCATCGGAAATATTCTGAGATAAGTGCCAATACACCTAATAATTTGAATGGCACGACAGGCTGGATTTTATATACTTCTCTTGCGGATACGCTTTCACAGAGAGGTTTCTTATATCACCCTAAATAAAATGTAAAATAAAGAAAACAAGACTTGGGAATTGGATTTCAGCCTCTGTTCCAAGTTTCTTGCCTTGCACTTTGGGCAGTGCTTCACAAAGTAGAGGATTTTGGTTTCATCCATGCAAGGCTGATGAAAACACACACGCCGCAGTTAAACCACTAACATTTTTGAAACATGTTTTTGGTCGACCTGGCTAGTATCCGATCTGACCACTCAGCAAAACCAAGCTAAGTCTCAGTTTTACAAAGGCTGCCATGAGATTTCACCCTCAGGGTGAGAATGTGTGTGTAAGCGTGTAGAAACTCATGGGGGCTTATGTTTGTATGTCAGCCCTCACCTGATTCATTTACTTCTGAAGCCTGCACTATTTTTGTGTATGTGGGTCTTTGTGTGTGTGCATGGGCTGTTTGAACAGTCCGCTGTTTTCCTTGCTAATTCTTGCAGCTGCAGCCTGTGAGGCATGAGCTAATGGTGATGAGAGTGAAAGGTCAGCTGAAAAACCATTCAGTTGCTTTTGAGTCACATGGATCACACAGTCAAGCTGGATTCAAAGAATAGTCCTACATCTAGGAATCACTCTTTAAAACACTTTGTATTATGTAAGTTTGTTTGGAGATTTACCACCGGTTATTGAACTGCTGATTTGAACTTTTCATGACATACTATTGTATTGGCCAAATCTGTAATAGTGTAATAATTAGAAACACACAGTGCAGAGGGATGCTGAACATTGAAGCTGACATTTCCCTGTATCGGGAAAATGCAAGTGGGGGTCTTGGACACAGCTCCACCTGCAGTGCTCGTCCAGAGACAATCCCCTGAATGTTTTACAGCCCTGTTGATCTTGCTTCCTCTGTATTGCTCTCATGTTCTGACACTTTATGGAGATGTTCTGTTGCTTTGTAATTCTTCCAAGGAAAATGCTTCTGCCCTAAAGCCAATTTTTATAGACCGTTGACCATTTCTGGAAATATACTGAGTTGATAATGATGTTCCAAGGCAGGGAGAAGCACATTTCTGACATTCACTCCTGTCTAGATGGTTTAGAAGGATAAAGCATATCAGAGTATGGTAAACACATTATAATTATAACAGTTTGAAATGCTTACAAAACCAACTTAGACTCTAAATGCACACATGGATGGTTTGAGAACCAGAGTGTTTGATGTGGGTCTACAGCACTTGTTGCTAGCACAGGAAGACACGAAGGCCAGGCAAGCTGTGACTGGTAGAGTGATAAATTGTTTGATGTTAGGCTCTGCCTCCCTGCCTCCTTCTTCTTTACTCTGTCTCTCTCTCCAATCAAATTCATTTCTACAGACCCAATCTCAATTTTACTGCAGGCAACAGCAAGCTGCCTTTGATAGTTTTCCCCTTATTGGCTTTCTCCACATTCTTGAAAAGCTAAACAAACCTGCTCATGGCAAGAAGTCCTGCTTTCATCCTCTTTT
Source organism: Thalassoma bifasciatum (assembly GCA_008086565.1). Lineage (NCBI taxonomy): Eukaryota > Metazoa > Chordata > Actinopteri > Labriformes > Labridae > Thalassoma > Thalassoma bifasciatum. The sequence goes on along the minus strand of RPOG01000249.1, from coordinate 139,058 downwards.
ACACTATTGGGAGGAGATAGAATAAAATCTTATGAGCCTCTTACAGAGAATCCTCTTGAAGCTCTTAAACTTTACCATGATGCCTCTTATCTATTTGCTCAGCTCCATAAGTTCAAACGGCATATCCCTTTGAACCTTGTATGATGAGATTAAATTTATTCATAAACCAAGGAGCAACAATCTCTTTGATTCACTGCGGCATTAATATTGATAATAAGGTGTAGGTGTAATTGTCCCACCCTCCGGCCCTTTCTCTACCTGTGACTTCTCATTTCTAAATCTTGTTCTATTGATCTCAGATCCCTCTCATTAAGCCTTCATTTAGTGCTTTGATGAGTAAAATTACCATTAACTCAAACTAAAAAAATTGCACGCAAGTGTCAGTCAGCTAAAGAGGCAGACTGCATGTCTTTCAGTTAATGAAAGGGCAGCAATGCCCACACTGTGGTACTGACTCGAGGACTGGTTACTCATCTAACTGACATATCAAAGGCAGCCACCCCTTAAATCTACCGCTCTATTATCCAGGATGTGCCATCCATTAGTGATCCGGTTACAACTTGGACATAGAAGATGGTTAGAGGTAAAATCGTCCCCTCAGAAGCCTTTTTTTGAAAGCCACTTTGGCGATAATGCTTCCTGCCTGTCATGAGTAGCAAAGCAATGCCGCTCATTGCCTCTAGAGATCCTGTTTCACTTTGCCTTTCTTCTTTCCTCTTTTGTATAGGCCATTTAGGTTCATGCTCATCATTTCATTATCTGTGCTGATCACTCACCTGAGAAATATTGAACCTGAAAGTAACTATTTGCAGATTAAGACTGAGATTTATTATCTGATTTTGTCTTCAGCAGCCTTGAATAGCCATTTTTGTTTAGGCTATTCTGACTCGTCACAAAAATTGAATCTAAATGTTTAAGAAGAAAAGTGATGATGGGAGACCTGTGCTGCTCTGCTTGTCTTCCACTCTGAGATAAGACTGTCTGCTGATAGGCTTAGGAGAGGGTTAAAGAGTTACAAAACTGTAGTTTCTTGATGCTCCAGGTGCTTCTTACAGCTGGTACCATCTGGGTCAATTAAACCTTTTCCTTTTAGCTTTGCCAGCATTGATTTTGTCTGCTTGTCTGCTCTCTCCCATACACATGTACCCACATGTTTCAGAACACACACCCACATCTATATTTTACCAATAATTTCAGAGGTTAATGTCGGGTTAAGTGGTTGAGCCTCATACTGGACCTCTTAACACAAGGAGGGATAAAATTTCAATTGATGGAGGGAGGGTGAAGAAGGTCATACATGCACATGTACTTACAAACACACCCACGCACAAACCGCACTGTCTCTGATAAGGCCTGTTTTCCTCTCCTTGTTTCTTTCATCATCCCCTCTTATCAACTATCCTTGGTTCTGCTACCACTATGCTCTTCTACCACTGCACGAGATAGTACTCCAAAACGTGATGCTGTGTTTGCCGTCTAGGTCTTTAATCCCCTTTTTTTGCGTGTTATCTTGCGGCAATAGAACATGGTGATACATAGGATAATCAGCAGTTGGCATGCTTCAGTAAAGCCCTCACTGATCAGTCCTGATAGAAGCATTGTCTCACCCTCCTGCTGCTCTCCCCCCATACGTCTGAACTGCATCATTGGCCCCCTGTTATATCATGCATGAATCATTTCAATAGAGCTGAATAATGCTGAGGTGCAATTTTCAGGGCCAAGAAAAATCCTAACTATCCCCAAATCAAATTAAAAGAAAAAGCAGTTGGAGCCATAGTTTGACAAGAGCAAGGCGCCTCTCATCAGAGTGAGATTGATGTGGAACAACTAGGAGGTTAAATGCAGAACTCTCCCTCATATGAACAATCATTTACTCACAAATTCACGCATAAACACACACTGATATCATGGAAACAGTTGGTCACTGGTAACCACTGGTGTTAAGTGGATGTCTATCAAGAAGGTCTGAACATTTCTCTCCTTTTTCAGTATCCATCTTCACTTTTGACATAATTATCCTTTTGACAAATGAAGTCGGCAAAAAGAGGCATGATTCCACTCGAAAGCCGTTTTGGCTCATATGGTGCGACTAATGGAGAAAGGCTGGTTGGCAACAGGAGATGCACATCAGACCATGGCCTTAAATACCATGTTTGTTTTCTGAAACTCTAAATTACTACTGACTCTCAGAACGTTAGTTAAAATACATTTGTCTTTCTTTTTGAGAAACCTATATCTTTTCTCCATATCATGGCTCATTGTGCTTGAAAAGGAACCAAGAAAATGAACTTTAGAACTCAAATCTTGCGACTGCAGCTTGAAAGAAAATGCACAATGGAATTTGTTGGGTCAAAAATCTGTGGTCACTGCAGATAAAAACTCAGTCCTCCATTTAAAAGAAAAAAAAATCTTTATTGAGACGTGACCCAGTCAAAGTCTGTTTGAATGAGGTTTGAGTGGTGGAGGGGCAGAACTTTATGGCTTCACAATAACTTGGATAAGGATCAGTATTTTTGTATACCAGCATGAAAATGTGTATGCATCTATGTGTATGCATGTATGAGTTTCATAAATACAAGCTGTGTGAGACTTCAAAACTGGGCTGAGTGTGAGATTTGGCAGGCGTAGGTAGTTTTGTGTGGTTTGCAGGCTGCACAGTAATAAGACTGAGACATATTGACATGAATATCAGATGTCTGGGGGAGTTTGTTGAGAGCTGTCATCCATTTTAATCTGGATGATTGAGACTTGGAGAGGCAGGCTGAACTATTTCAATATCCTGACAGTGATGGAAAAACTCAGCTAGAGGCAGTCCACCAAGGAAAAAGCTGAAATATCAGTCTGATGTCACCTGTAGAGCAGTGGTGTGAAAGGGACAATGCCAATGAGTAACTTTTAGCCTGTGTGTGTTTAATATAAGTGGGTGGTCTCGAGCTGTGAAGCCTAAATCTGTGTTTAAACTGTGCTTCCAGCTCATGACCTTGAGAGTTCCTCTGTTGGACTGAATGTTATTTATTTGGACATCTTATACACACTCACAAATGACCATTAGGTGCTGTGTTTGATAAACAAACTGATTGGATTGCTTGTGTGAATGTGTGTGGTTTCTCTCCCTTGCTGTCCTCAAGGCCCCTCAGAACAGACCAATTTACCTCAAGGACATGGAAAATAGCACCCACATTTGCACTTAAAACATGCACTCGCTCATGTCTCCATCTATAGTATACTTCAATTCAAACACACCCATAAACACACATGCGCATGCACAGGCAAATAAACTTTCAGTCTGCACTTGTTGACCCAATCGCAGTCTAATCCAATTCAGTCTTTACTCATTCATCAGAGCTCCGAGGATTGGTTAAGGTTTCAGGGTGTGTGTTGGGCCAATAGCAACCACATTGAAGGGAATAGAATAGTGTTATTTGCATACTGCCCCAACAATAACCCCAAAGCAGGAACTTGAGAATGAAGTCATATCACAACTCAATCCAAAAATGTGGAATAAACCAAAAGGCAATACTTCTCATGTGAGACCAGTAAAATTTTATATGTATGTTCTTATATTTCATTTTGTACACTAAAAATTTTATTTCTATTTCTTTTTTTTTTTTATCTCTGTGTTTTTATCCAAGGCGTATCTCAGGAAACCAGCTGAGGTATATCCCTGGTCGTGCTCTCGAGGGTCTCCACAACCTTAAAGTTCTGTAAGTAAACTCTTTCTCACTCCCACCCAGGTGGGTTGTTCTACTGCAGCATTCTGGGGTGACAGAGTTGTGCTCCTGCCTTGAATAAAACACAAAGGCCATGCATCATTAACTGCAGTTAAAGTTTATGGGCTGGGGAGACCTGCCCTGCTTGCTGTTCTTTCATTCCCAAACAAGCCCAGTTTTAGTTGTAAGTATGCACACACACACACATAGACACATACACACACGCACACAGTCACGCAAACACAGGTGTAATACAGGGACCTCCCAGTCACACCACCCACCATGATTACAGCAAGTGACAAAAACACCTAGAAATGATTTCAAAGCTGTTTTCTCAACACTCCATTTCTCATGGTGTTCATAGCCTTGTGATCCATGGCCACCAATTATTAGCACTGCTGTGCAGCGCAGTATAAAAAAAGTGCAGAGCAGCCATAAAAGCCATGCTTCTTTCTCAATTGTGAGTGCAGCACCTAATGAGTTGTGACCATATTGCCAGTAGGTGCAAGACAAGGGTATTAAAGATACCCTTGATATCATGGGCCATGGCAACCAACTCAAATCATTTTGTCCCCTGGCTGAGAAAAAAAATGAAGAGTTTTGCCATTAAATACAATCTTAGCTTGAGAATTGTGGTTTGTAACTTGAGGGTGTCTGAGGGATTACCAGAAAGACAATTTATTCTTCCTTCACCTTGTGTTGTTAATCTAACGGAGACAGTATGAGTAAACCAGCCATGAATCCTAGTCTATTATACTATTACTGCAGAAGGACACACATATCCTGGATTTATACAAGCCTGCAAGCATTCAGGCTTTATCCAATAACACTGCTTAAAACTTTGGATTGTCTCTTTGACCAGTGAGCAGCTGAGCTGTTGGTTTCCTTCCTTCATGTATTAGTTTAAGTCAGGCTGTGTCACAAACAAATGGAGTTCTGACCTTGTGTGGGGTGACAGCAGGTCCCTGCTGACTCTCAGTCATACACATAAACACATGCAGAGAAGATTACAAACTTAGAGTAGAGTTTAGCAAAGCTCCCGGTAGTTTTTTTTTTTTTTTTTGAAACAGGACTTAATACAAAGTATTTATTATCGCATCATCATCCCTGTGGAAACATTCCCCTGATCCTCTCAAACCTGAGCAGCATTTTTTCAGTACTGAAGCAATCATATTTTACAGAGGAGAATATTGTGAAACACACCATAGTATGAGAGCCTGAGACACACTGTCATTTTAATAAATGTAGAAAGTGCATCATTATATCTCAAGGCTTCCAGAGTGAGCTCTCATGCTAACATTAAAACCATCACTTTTTGCAAAGTACATCATTTTCTTGATGATGCAGCTAATGATTTTAACCTAGGGCTCCTCACTCTCATGTGCAGTAACACAATTTATTGTAACCCTAATACCACATTGGGTACATCACAGGGCAACTAAAAATAATAAACTGGGGACTACACCATGCATGAATGTTGGTGGACACATCATGGTTGAACTTATGAGAGGGATAGAAAGACTGAGAAAGCGAGGCATGGGAAGGAAAGAGAGCTATTGTTTGCTCCACACTTCCTCTTTGCTTTTTGCTCCATTCTTCTAAGAATGACATCAGCAGCCCACCCAAGGAGCTTCTCTTTCCTTCAACCCTTCATTCTCTGCTTCTCTTCAAGCTTTCACTGGCCCTTTTACTTCTTGAGTCAGATTTCCCTCACGATGGAATTATTCGTTCTGCTTGATGTGCCCTCACACACAGCACCTACACTCTACTAACATAACCACATGAACTTTTTCTCTATCAGGATGCTACAAAACAACCAGCTGGAGAGACTTCCCGATGATGCTCTATGGGATCTGCCTAACCTGCTGTCTCTGTGGGTATCTCCCTGTTACACACACATACACACACACACAGAGAGAGAGAGAGAGGGGGGGGGGGGGGGGGGGGGGGGGGGGGGGGGGGGGGGGGGGGGGGGGGAGAGAAGCTCCATTATTCATGCCTCTGTACCTCATCCAGATGAGAATGAAACATTGCCGGCCCACCCACACATTTCAGCTCCGCAGGCACATGCAGGTATAGAGTACCACTGAGATATTACAGACCAAAAAGCATGTAGTTCTATGCTCCCTGATGGTAAAGAGTCACAGTCTGAGTGTGTCAGTGTAGTTCATAGTAGCATCTGGAAGCTATGAGAGAAACAGCAGACACTGCAGGCCAGAGAGAGCATCTCCAATGAGCTGTGAAACAACCCCATTTTCCATCAATTCCCCTTCTCTTCCTCCTCCGCTCTTCTCCCACCACCCACACCGCTATCCCCCTGGCTAATGAGAGTGTTTGGTGGCATAATTGACTCATTAGAGGGGTCGGTCAGTGTACGAGTGTATATGTGTGTGTCAGTGTGTGACAGTTTCCAAGTTAAAGCAGATGCACAAGCTCATCTGTTATTCCATCCCCCCAGCTCTGTTTGTCCTGCATCCATACTCCACATCCTCACACTCCAAACTAATAACTCTAAACATCTTAAGTCGTTTCCTTCAGCACACAGACACTAAGATTGTATGACCCAGAGGGAAAATGCACAAGTAACTCATCTACCACCTACTAAGTTTCCATTTTCTTCTATGTAACAGGTCTGCTCTCCTTTAATTCAGTGCTACGCATCCACAAACTGCATTTGCAGGCACCAAAGCACAAGATGTGCTTGTCCATGTCTCACCTCAATTTTTTTTTATCATGGTGATGTCTCTAGGTCTTCCGCTGATGTATGCAACTCTGTGTGTGTGTGTGTGTGTGTGTGTGTGTGTGTGTGTGGTCTCTTCACATAGAGATGATCTTGCGTCTTGAGAAAACACACACACAGGCAGAGCTGGTGTATAGAAACGCACCTTGTTATTAAAGTAATGATAAGCCCAGCGGAGAAAGATTACTGGAAAGGCTTTGGAGAGTGAAGCTTGTTGGCGCCTCTCACCAACATGAAACACACCAGGTAGAAAGAGAGACTTTATCTCAGACGCACATGGCTTTTAAATTGGTATAAATTTTCAAAGGAGGCTTTCATCATGTCTTATAATCATGTCTTAATCTGGAACATGATTCCTTTTGTCAACAGAGAACTGAAACTGAGTCAACAAATTTGTCTCAGAGTTTGGTACAGGCTAATTACAACACACACTAAGTGCCGTTGCTTAGTGCCACCTTGAGTGCCATCTTGAGCAGACTTTTGGATCCCAACAAGCATGTTAACCACTGTTGTCTCCATTGATGAGCTCCCCAAGCCACATTTATCAACCGCACCCTGTTTTTCACAGATTTGATTCACTGGCAGTAAAACATGTTCCTCTCAGTTCTCTGTAGTATAAAACTTCGGCCATCTGGAGAACTGGTCCTCGGATCTCCTGGATCATTTAAGAGGACTTTCCTTTTTTGTCTTTATTTCACTCTCCTGTAATTGTACCTCTGACTTTGATGTGATGGGCAGGAAATAGTTGCTGCTTTATTGGCTTCTGTGGAACATTCCTGGTTCTGTCTGGACCTTGTGGAGACCTGGCAGGTCCACCCAAAGGAGCAATAATTATTTTGCCCCGGAGAGCAAACCAGAAAGTTGAAGGGTCTTCCGTAGCTTTCATCCTGTGATTTGGTTCAGGGACAAACAATGTCCACGGTTTTAGTATACAGGATATACAAGGACAATGTTTTGCACTGGAATTAATGTGTGTTCAGGAAGTGGACAAGATGAAAATTTCTTGAGGCTGTTTGTGTGCGCACGTGCACGCACTTATGTGTATTTACATGTGTGCCAGAGAGTGTTTTCCTGTGTGCCTGTGTGTGAGCATCTGCTAGTGTATACAGTTGCTTCTCCTGATGGAAAATATCCCCCGGGAGAAAAGCTCAGAGTTCAGAGTTCAAGTTCAAATTTCACTTTGATGATGCTGTTTGTTTGGTGAAGCCTCTAAGGGGTGAAGACGCCAAGGAGGAGCTGCAGCACAGGAATCAAAGAACCAGGGTGGAAGATTGATAAGGGAGGATGTTTTGAAAGAGGAACTAGAGTTAAAGAGTGAGACACATTAGAGTTTGAAGCAGCAAAGGGGCCATCATTGGCGATGTAAGAAACAAAATGTGTGTTTGAGAAGGGCTGGAGGGGGGTAAAAGGAGATTAATGAATGAGTGGGAAGGGCCAAAGCAAGAAGAATTGCAGAAGGAAGTGGTCTCAGCCTGTCAACTCTGCCCTGAGGGGATCATTCATCACTATGGACAGTGTGTGCATTTCCATGGGCGTGTGTGTGTCACAGTCCATTCTCAGAGTCTGTGGTTAAAGGGACACTGAGGTGAAGAAGGGACAACGCTTTGTTAAGTTTGGTGTGGTTACAGAGAGAGTGCATATGATAAAGCCTATGTGGTAGTGTGCATGTGTGACATAAATTCATCACCTGGAGGTAGTGTTGCCATCAGTTCCTGGAACTGCCAGGGACTGATTGCAGCAGCAGGAATCCAATGGAAAGAGTAAAGAAGGGAGGATCATCTGGAGATGCATCTTTAACTGTCCCACCGTCAGCACTCCGTTTTTTCCAGACCTTAAGGAAGTGGGATTTCTATAGCATAAATAAAGTGAGGTAGAATTAAACAGGCCTGCCACAACCAGCCCTGCACGTTTGTATCTGTGTTTTTTCCTTTTTTTTTTTCGGTCTTACATTTCATACATGTCTGTGCTGGTAAAGCTAGACATGGTTTATTTATCATGGGAATAAGTCATAATGAGCAGCTTCTAAAGAGCTACTGCTGAGATGAAAGAGGGAGAATTAAGGATGCATAATTCTCATAATCACCTTCCTGTAAGCCAAAGTGTTTCAATACCACAACACACAACTTGTAAGCAAGCTAAAGCCCAGATACACAGGAAAACATTCTGTGCTTAGACTCGATGATTCTCTGGCTAAACCCAGTTCCTCTTACTCTGCAGGCGTCTTGATGCTAACCTGCTGTCTGAAGTTCCAGCCGGGGCATTTCGAGGGGTGCGCTCCTTGAGGCACCTTTGGTTGGATGATAACTCTCTGACTGAGATTCCAGTGTCGGCTCTGGACTATCTGCCCTCCCTGCAGGCCATGACGCTTGCCCTCAATCAGATCACTCACATCCCCGATTACGCCTTCACCAACCTCACTGCCCTTGTTGTACTGTGAGTGAAATTGTGACATGGGTATTTAAACCTCTGTCTGGTCTCTCAACTCAATTTATTGTTATTTATTCCATTTACTTAGCTTGAGGAGGTGATGAGTGCAGTGTGGAGACATACTGGAGGAAGTTGTTTCTGTTTTGTTTGAAAAATATTTGTGGCTTTTCGCAGACATCTTCATAACAACAAGATTGGAAGCATGGGTGCAAGATGTTTTGAAGGTCTACACAGTTTGGAGACACTGTAAGTACCACACACACACTGTTACAGACACAAATTGATTGGTGGTTTCTACATTTTCCACATCTCACACACACACAAAATCATGTGCATAAACCCAAAAGTGACCTCCTCTGTTTCCTTAAACACTGATGTAGACTCTGTTATCACAAAGAAGCAGCAAGTATCAACATCAAGTCATTATATTAGTGTTCACAATGATACCCCTCTGTCTTAGTATAATTTATCAGATACACAGTTGTGCTTATAAGTTTACACACCCAAGCAGAATTTACAATTTCTTGGACATTTTCTGATATTATGAATAATGACACAAAGATTTGTCTTTCACTCAGTGGATGACTCAATTAGTGTTTGGGTAAGCTATTTATTAAAAAACAACTGTGTTCTCTTATTCAAGCATAATGTCAAACGAAACTTCAAAAATCATGGTTATTTTGGCCTGATTACATGCACACAAATTAATATAAATGGGTTTGAATGGCTACCAAAGGTAAATATCCTCACCTGTGATTCATTTTCTTGTAATCAGTGTGTGTATAAAATGTCAATAAGTTTCTGAACTTCAGACCTTTGTTTCATCCAGTGCTGCACTGACATTTCTGGATTCTGAGTTATGGGGAAAGCAAAAGAATTGTCAAAGGATCTATGGGGAAATTACTCCAACTCTATTTAACAGGAAAGGGATATAGAAGATACCCAAGGAATCGAGGATGCGAACAAGCAGTGTTCAAACTCTAATCAAGAAGTTGAAAATGAGGGATTCTGTTGAAACCAAACAACAGGCAGGTACCACAAAAGATTTCAAGCTGTCATTGATGTTAAAGGAGGCAATTAGCGGTATTAAGGACTGGAGTGTACAAAATTTTAATTAAGGTTGTTTTGGAAGTTTCTGTTATCTTAATGTTTTAAAAAGAGTAAACACAGTTGCTTGTTAAGACATGGCTTCACCCAACCATAAACCACAAACTATGAGTGAAAGGAAAATTTTTGTGTTATCATTCATATTCTTTGAAAAAAGGCCAAAAAATCATAGATTCTGCCAGGGAATGAAATCTTGTGAACTGGATAAGAGACTACCAAATATGTAACCTTAAAAAGGGGTCACCTATTCACCAAGATTGGGTGTCTTGCTCAATGACTGCATATAGAATGGACAGCATGCTTCCGCCTGTCACCGTTTTTACTATTTGAAGCCAAAAAACCCCGTTTCTCTAGCCGCCATTGTGCAGCCAGAGTCTGCGCAGTAGAGAATTTCCGGTGGAGCCAAGTAAAAAAGAGAAATAAAAATATTTATTTCTTCTTCTTTAGAAGGTTTAGTCTCCTTTTGGCTCTCTTTCCCGAAGTTTCTTATATCCCCGGTAAAAACTACTCTCCAACGGCAGCTGTCAACTATCGTAAAACGAAACTTATATCGCGCTTTTTAACGTCCAATAACTAATGTGAAACTAACTTCTCAGAAAAAAAAACACGGGAACACCATGCAGCCAGATGACATCGTCATACTAACTTAGTGTAAGGATGAGAGAAACGTTTCTACGACGTATCGTAATTTTTTAAAGTTTACCCGGCTCATATCTGGAATACATGGGGAGGCGGGGCTTATGACCTATACTGCAGCCAGACACCAGGGGTCGGGGCATCTGCTGGAGGCTTCAGTGAGAGCCGAACGTTGTTACGTCCACTCATTATACAGTCTATGGTCTTGCTACAGCCTTATTTCTTTTTGAGTGGGAAAATGTTTGGTGTTACTTGAAACACCTGAAATTTATGTTTTTTATATCATATGAACCAACAGCGCCAAAGAAAAATGAAGTGTGACTCTAAACCATTCAGTCAGTATGATTAATACCCTGGTAATTTCAGCAGGTGCAGAATGTTTTTCAAAATCACAACCAATAAATTCCTCTTTGATTACCTTGAAGTAACATCAAACGATTACTGTGTTTTGTAGAAGTTAGTGCCAAGCAGCACTGAGGTCAAATATGGCTACAGGAGAGCTGTTGGAGTGTATGCGCTGTAGCTCCATAACTAGATTCTTACCACATACCAACATAAACCTACAGGAAACTTCCACAGCCTTATGAAATAGGGGGAGAAGGAAAGTGAGAGAAATAAGACAGTGCAACTTTCTCTCCTACAAATTCCATGCTGCTCTGATGAAAACAGTTTCTGGTGCACTGCGTAACAACCTGTTGGAAGTGCAAAAAAAAAATTATGCATTCCTACTTTATGAGCATGTGTGTGGGAACATGCGTGAGTCTACAGATAAGCCAGTATCCTGCCGGTGCAGTTTGCACTTGCAAGTATGGTCAGCTTAGCACGCAACTTAAAAGCTATTACCCATGCTGGGAAATGTGAGGAAAGAGGGTGACAGTCAGTGGAGCCATGCTTAAGGGGATGAAAGAAAGCAAGAGAAGAAGTGATGGAGCTCTCCAGACCAGAATAGTGTGTGCTAAAGTGTTGGGACCGTCAGCGGCAAGTAGAGACAGACGATTCAGCAGGATAAGATGACAGGTGTCACTAACGTAGGGATTGCGCTGGTATGAGGGGTTAATCTCTCACAGCAGCTTCGCTTATGAGAAATATGAGAGACCATCTGCATCACCACCACTCTCTCCAACCCCTGGTGTGTATTATAAAATCATTACTACAAAAAGCTGGCCAGGAGATGGTTGGAAAATAGGATCAGGCATTAAGACAGAGCAGACATGCATTTCACAAGATCCAAAAATTCTTTGGAAATATCTAAAAGTACTTTATCGGTGAAATTTTGGTTGTCTTAAACTTAAAAAGAGAATAATAAATCTTTTTTTTACTTTGTGCATGTCTTTACAGGTCTCATTTGCTTTAAATATATTTAGATTTTTGGAGACAGCAAACAGAAATTAAGTCTTTTTTAGCAAATGATGAACATGCTTGCTGTAGACTTTCACATGAACTTCACACAATCCCACCTGCAGCATTCACATACAGTATAGACAAGAATTACAGTGAAATCTTTTTTCCTGCCAGATGAGTATGACCTGTTTCAACTATAGCAACACTTGTTTTGATACAGTGTTTCCTGGAAACTAATCACACACAGACCAAAGAATCGTGTCAGCGCAGCAGAGGTCAAGGGTCAGATCTAAACTTCACACTCAACAGCTGTCATCTTCTCTGAGTGGAGAGGAAATTGCTTCTTATACATATGCATCCTGACACACTTTCACACACATACAGAGTATTGTCATATGGTCAGGTTTCAATGCAGGAAGAGAGAATCCAGCAAGCTTTGACTCTAACTTTTTATCTTTCTGTCTCTCTCACTCACTCTCTCTCTCTCTCTCTTAGGGATTTGAACTACAATGATCTGCAGGAGTTCCCTGTGGCCATTAGGACACTGAGTAAGCTTCAGGAACTGTAAGTCTACTCACACACACATTCATACATACACACACAAAAACACACCTGCCTGACATGACTGTCATGGTTGCGTTATCCCAAGTAATCCCGTTAAGTGATTTTAATGTGGCACTCGGATACAATCTCTCTCGCCCTAAGCAGGTGTTGCCTCCACACCCACGCACCCGCTCGCCTGCACGTACACACAGACGTGCACGCACGGATACACAAAACATGTTTTCCCTTGGCTTCAGCAGATGTTCGGCAGTGTGCATATGTGTCACAGATACAATGTGCGTGTGTGTGCGTGCATGTGTGTGTCTGTGTTTGTGTGCGTGTGTGTTTGCATGTTTACATCTCATTTATCCAAAAATGCTTTTCAGCTGTGCAATGGCAGGTGCAACATGAGGACATATGACTTGGTCCTCATTCACAAATACACTCTAACTCTCTAAACACACACACAATCAGAAAGAGAAAATCAGAAACATATTGAAAGACGTTTGGACTAACTGTGTGTTTTTATATTTGCAGAGGCTTTCATAACAACAATATCAAAGCCATCCCTGAGAGGGCCTTTGTGGGAAATCCACAGCTCCAAACTATGTAAGCTTAATGCTCATTGCTACCACATATTAGATAAACATATACTTGTTTTTTTTCATGTCAGCATCATGCATTACAAAACTTACTCCTAAAAACAAATTAATTAAAATATGTCAAATTCCATTTGTTTCTTTCATTTCTTGCAGTCATTTTTATGAAAACCCTATCCAGTTTGTGGGAAAATCTGCTTTCCAGTTCTTACCTAAGCTGCACACACTGTAAGTATGCGGTCAGTAGAAACCATTCCAGTGAGTTAGCCCAAACACTGTTTAAATCATCCTCCGTCCCTCACAGTGAGAGTTGAGTGGACATGTGTAATGGCCTACTGAATGATGTTGTGTTAGTGTATTGCTGCTCTGCGTGCTGATGTGGTAAGAGAGAGTGTGTTGTAAGAACATGTTGAATGGTGTGACTTATGATGTCTAGTGAGACAGCCAAAACAGCTTGTGTTGATGTTGGAGGAAGAGTTTGATGGCTGAAATGAGCTGTTAGACAAGGTCGGTGTGCACACGCATGTGTGTGAGTGAGAAAGAGATGTGGAGAGCAGAAGAGAAAGACTGGAGAGTTTTCTGACACTTTTCTCCCCGTTGGCTGCAGTTCCCTTAACGGAGCAACCCAGATCCAAGAGTTTCCAGATCTGAAAGGAACCACCAGCCTGGAAATTTTGTGAGTGTCACCTCTAACTTTCCAATCACAAAGAATGTGAAAAGACATGGAGATGGAGGACAGTGTGATCCTTGGAGAGAGAGTGCTTGAATGGGGGACAGTGGAGAAACATGGGGAAGAGCAAGACAGAGATGTGCCTGAAAGATAACAAAAAAGATGAGAGAATATGTGTTTTAGGATTCCAGAGGAGAAAGAGAGAGGACGGGAGACTTAGAAAAGAGATAGGGAGAGGTAAGCTAGTTTTGCCAGCCAGTGACAGGTTTGGCGAACCTACACAGCTCCCTGTCGGACCATGTTAGACTCATAGGACTGGGAGATCCTTTCGCTTGCTTGCACTTCAACAAAGATCAGAGTAATCTCTTTTTCTCTATAGGACGCTGACTCGAGCCGGTCTCTCAGCCCTCCCTCTGGATCTATGTGAGCAGCTGCCCCGTCTAAGAGTGCTGTAAGTACACACATGTACTTGGGGAGGGGGAATGAGAGGTACAAAAACTGATACCCGACTGTGGGGAGCTTTGCCCCCAAGCAATCATTTGTATAATCACAGTCCTATGAAATCCAATCACACACGCCCCCCCTTACTCTGAATGATTGTCCTGCTGTATTGCCTTGCATTCAGAGCTGACTTCACCCAAATAATCCCGTCACCCTCATAATTTCCCACGCTATAAACCCACAGCTGGTCACTGTGTTTGTGAGTGTGTGCTTTATGTGTTGTTACAGGGAGCTGTCTTACAACCAAATAGAGGATCTGCCTAGCTTTTACCACTGCTCTGCATTGCAGGAGATGTAAGTACTAACTTCAAATGGAACCACAGACACATGCTCCCATAAAAACATCAATTTTCTCACTATTCTCTGACTTAAGCACAATTTAACTTTGTGCCATTTTTCTTTTTCACCAGTGGGTTGCAGCATAACCGAATCAGGAGGATAGAGTCAAGCACTTTCCAGCAACTCACCTCTCTAAGAGCACTGTAGGTCAACAGTTTCTACAGTCTTTGATCTCAGAGCCTGAACACTCGCGAATGAAATGATCTTTAGATGTCTCTGGTATCGTCAGATAATCAACAGAAGTAAGGAGAATGGATATGAAAGAAGCTTTCCCTCTTAGCGGCTCTAAAAAAAAGTATCTAAATGAATCAATCTTTGAAAGAGAAAGATCACTCATGAGCTCTTCAAAGGAGGTAGTGATTCATTGTAATAATAATAATAATAATAATAATAATAATAATAATACATTTTATTTCAAAGCGCCTTTCAAGACACCCAAGGTCGCTTTACAAAGGGTAAAAACACATTAAACAAAATAGAGTTAAAAACAGCAGCATAAAAGCAAGAGAGTGAGGGACAATATGGAACAGTTAAAAACAGTAGGTATTATGAAACAGATGAGTTTTGAGTTTTGATTTGAAGATGGGGAGGGTGGCAGAGTTACGGAGACCCGGGGGCAGTGAGTTCCAGAGCTGGGGAGCAGAGCGGCTGAAGGTGAGGTGGAGGGAGGAGGATCTGAGGGAGCAAGAGGGGGTGTTGACTTGAAGGAGGTCAGACAGGTATGGAGGAGCCAGGTTGTGGATGGATTTGAAGGTGCACAGGAGGATTTTGTAAGTGATCCTTTGTTTTATTGGGAGCCAGTGAAGTTGTTGAAGGATGGGGGTGATGTGGTGGGAGGATGGAGTTTTGGTGATAATCCGGGCGGCAGAGTTCTGAACCAGCTGGAGTTTATGGAGGGATTTATGTGGAAGGCCGAAGAGAAGAGAATTACAGTAATCGAGGCGGGATGTGACGAGGCTGTGGACAAGGATGGCGGCGGTGTGGGGCGTGAGGGAGGGGTGGAGACGGTTGATGGAGTGTAGATGGAAGTAGGCAGACCAGTTGATGCTATTGATGTGGGATTGAAAAGAAAGTGTACTGTCGAGGATGACACCCAGACTCTTAACCTGAGGGGAGGGGGACACAGAGGAGCTGTCGATGGAGAGAGAGAAGCTGTTGACTCTGGAGAGGGTGGATTTGGTGCCAATGAGTAGTATTTCGGTTTTATTGCTGTTTAATTTTAGGAAGTTTGAGGTGAACCAGGATTTAATTTCAGTGAGACAGGAGGTAAGGGAGGGGGAAGGGAGTGTGGAGTTTGGCTTGCAGGAGAGGTAGAGCTGGGTGTCATCCGCGAAGCAGTGAAAGGAGATATTGAATCTGCGGAAAATATGGCCGAGGGGGAGGAGGTAAGTGATGAAGAGGAGGGGTCCCAGGACAGAGCCTGTAGTGACTGGGGAGGGGTCGGAGGTGAGGGACTTGAGCTGGATGAACTGAGTGCGGCCTGTCAGGTAGGAACGGAATCAGTCAAGGGGGGTGTGAGAAATACCTATGGAGGAGAGTCTATGGAGGAGGATGGGGTGGGAGATGGTGTCGAAGGCCGCACTCAGATCGAGGAGGATGAGGATGGATAATGAACCGGAATCAGCTGCAGTGAGAAGATCCTTCGTGATTTTGATGTGGGCAGTTTCAGTGCTGTGATTGGGGCGAAAACCAGATTGAAAGGGCTCATACAGGCTGTTGAGGATGAGATGGCTGTGGAGTTGGGAGGAGACTATTTTTTCAAGGATTTTGGAAATGAAGGGCAGGTTGGAAATGGGTCGAAGATTATTGAAGTCGTTGGGATCTGAACCAGGTTTTTTCAGAATGGGTGTGACAGCAGCAGTTTTAAAAGCGGCAGGTACAGTACCGGTGGAAAGTGAGGAGTGAATAATGGCAGAAATGAAGGGAAGCAGAGAGGGGAGACATGATTTGACGAGAGGTGTGGGGAGAGGGTCCAGCTGGCAGGTGGAGGGCTTGGCTTTGCGGATGATGTTAATTTCAGAGGAACTAGGAAGTTGGAAGCAGGAGAGCGGTTGATTGTAAAGGGTCAAAAGCCAAAAACGGGTTCAGGACTAGTAAAAGTCAAAAGATGCAAACTTATAACCAATCACTGACACCTAGTGGTAACTCAGGGACAACATCAAATGAAGATCACTGATGTCTTTTTTTTTCTTTCAGTGATCTGAGCTGGAATATGATCGAGTGGATCCACATGGATGCCTTTGCCACGCTTCACTCTTTGATCAAACTGTGAGTCAACACAGAAACATAACCACTTGTAAGATGATACTCTCTTTCAACTGCTTATTTAGCTGTGTCACTTTTCTCCCCAAGAAGGCATTTCAAATCTCAGCATCTTTAATTAAAGTTAAGCTGAACGTCAGAGTCTACGCCCTACATAAACACTTCTTAATTGCTTGTGTGTACCAGAGAAAACCTGTTGTCTTTGGCTGAGTCCACGGGGAACAGTAATGTGCATTCATTGTTATAAAAACTCTCCGGTGCGGCCAGGGGAATCATCTCAGGTCATGCCAATACAAACTGCTACATTGTGTTGGGACTGATTAAAGTGTATTTGGCCAAACAAGCAGGTGCGCAACATCAGAGAGAAAGTGTCATCAGGCAGAAATCTGATAAGGAGCCTTGTCTGAACAGTTTAAAATATGTATTAGACAAGGTCTTTTTGTTCTCGAGGATGAACCTCGGCAATTCCAGAAATGAAAACTCTTTTAGTCAACACTGATGTGGCCTGATCTGACTCCCAACCAATTTTTCTTCTTTCTCAATCTCTTTCTGCACATATCTCAGAGACCTCAGTGAGAACCGACTCAGCTCAGTGCCTGTAGCAGGTTTAGGGGGTCTCACTCATCTCAAGCTGAGGGGAAACACAGAACTATACGAGGCCTTCAGTCCTGATCACTTTCCTCGTATAAGGTAACACACAATCCATCATGCATGCTTTTATTCCTCTTTTTAAATGTTGTCCCCAGTGTGAACTTTTGTAGTTTGGTTTCTCACAAAAACTGATTCAAGACTGCCAACTTACCCAGGTGTGTATCCTCTGGCTGCAAGGAACCGTGCTTCACTTAGCTTCCTCAAGTTACCCTTCCATTCATATTTTGCTCTTAATATATATATTTAATTTACCAAAATCAGCCAACACTGACAATACACTGATTACAGTGTATCCCTGCAAGCCATTCCTGAACTTCAACAATAAAAAGACTTTGTCAGCAGCAAGTTCATTCATGCTACAAAGATCCCTGAAGGTACTGTAGAGGAGTGCAGTGAAGTAAAGAGAGACGGACTGAATGACTTTCAAAGACACAAGAGATAGATGGTGTGGACACAAGTGGCTGTCAGACATGGTCCAATTGAGAGCTCCTTGGAGAAAGCCATATCAAAAGAAAAGAATTGTGCATGCTAAGTTTAATGTTTGAGTTCATACAGTAACACCAGTATCAGTTGATCAGGATTTTAGTGTTTTCTTTGAAAAAGAGGGCAAGATAGGTTCACATCATGTTTCCATTTGTGCTGAGGTGTCAAACGCACAGAATTACAAGCATACAAAGCAATTTAATCGTACTATACTGAGTATCCAGCGGTGTATCAAAAAGCCCAGCTGCCACTGGTAAAGCTTTAAGATATAACCCTTTGACTCACTTTACTGTTTTCAGATTTAATATGTACCATTACTTTAAGTTTCTGTTTGTTACAGGGTCATCGAGATGCCTTATGCTTATCAGTGCTGTGTTTACGATTCCTGCGATAACTACAAGCCGAACACTCAGTGGGACACTGAGCAGAGCAACACTGATGAGGAGTTGCACAAGAAGACTGTAGCAATGTACCCAATCCATGCTGATACACACTGTAAGAAAAGCCATGATTACTATCCCTGTGTGAGATTGTATACATAAGCGTGGATGAAGTCATCAACACGTATTTGATTAAAACCTTTCTGTGCTCATTTGATGAAGTATTGATGCAAGCCCAGTTAAAACACAAAATTGAAACCACAGCTATCTGGCAGCTGACTCACACTTGAGTGTAGTATGAAATATAAACACCAATAAACTAAAATTATATCAAAATTAAACCATTAAACCCACAGAATAACCGATGATAATTGCTGGGCGTACCAAAAGGTAACAATTTAAAAAAATTAATAAAACCATGACACATCCCTGATTAGAATTTATTCACCATCGAAAGATCAACATTCATGATAATCACATTTCATGCAAGCACCAGTTATTTCCTGGCAATATTTTTCTTTTATTGCAAAAGAATGTTGAGTCAACCTCTTTGCACAAAATACTTGTAGTCATTTTGATCCAGGATGTAGACATTGTGCATACAAGCAAGTAAAATGAGTATTTATGAAACATCTTAAAAAAGAAAAAAAAACAAAAACATTGAAGGTCTTATTTTTTGCCTTCAACGTCGATTTATTCCAGATGATCCAGATCTGGAGGAGTTCCAACTAGAGATAGAGGAATCCAAACTCCAAACCAGTGTCCAGTGTACACCAACTCCAGGTAACTGTCCTGACACAGACAGGAAAGTCAGTTCAAGAGGCATGAATTTGAGTTTGTTTACATCTCATGTCTGTTTTCAGGTCCTTTCCGTCCTTGTGACTCTTTGTTGGGCAGCTGGTTGGTTCGTGTAGGCTTATGGACCATCTCCTTGGTGTCTCTCCTGGGGAACTCCCTCCTGCTCCTGTCTCTCTTTGGCTCACCCGGCTACCTGTCACCACTCCGCTTCACTGTGGCCTGCATGGGTGCATCAAACCTGCTGACGGGTGTTTGTACATGTACCTTGGCCCTTGTGGATTCACTTACCATGGGAGAGTTTGGACACCACGGTGCTCGCTGGGAGGGGGGTCCTGGTTGTCAAGCAACAGGTTGGGTCTGGGTATTTGCATCTGAAGCAAGCGTGCTTCTGCTTACTTTGGCAGCTGTGCAGTGTGGTGTGAGCGTGACATGCGCTCGCGCCTATGGGAAGTCACCATCTCTAGGGAGTGTACGCACTTGTGCACTTTTCTGCCTCACTCTTTCCTTCACCCTCGCCTCTCTGCCACTGGTAGGTGTTGGGGAGTATGGGTCCTCGCCTTTCTGTCTTCCCTCACCCCTGCCTCCACCCTCGTCTCGACTACCATCTTTCCTTGGGTTCCCTTTGTCACTCATTATGATGAACACCCTATGCCTGCTTATAGTCACAGGTTCATACATTCGCCTTTACTGGGAGTTACTAAGAGGAGAGTGTGAGGGCCTGTGGGACTGTGCTATGATCAAACATGTTGCCTGGCTAATATTCACTAATGGCCTCCTTTATGTCCCAGTCGCTTTTCTATCTCTTTGCTCTCTCCTTGGTCTCCTCTCTCTGGGGGAGGAGGTGCTAAAATCAGTTCTCCTTCTTCTCCAGCCCCTGCCTGCTTGTCTCAACCCCCTCTTATTCCTTCTTTTTACACGGGACCAATCGCAATTCTTCTTCTGGCCGTACTCGAAAGCGCGTCCACAGCTACGCAGGGACCGCACCCTGGACTCACTGGTTTCTGTGGACACAGAGAAAAGCTCATGCTCTGATTCATCAACACAGGTGTCACTTGCAGATGCTGACACCCTGTGCAGTGGGGGGACCCCTCTGCAATCTCAAGTGGATCCAGTTAAATTTTCCCATTGTTCCTCTACTTCTTCAGTTCCACTCATTCCTTGCCAGATACCCACTCCCAGTGCCAGGGAAAGAGACAGAGCGACAGAAGGAGGGAGTCTAAGTGACAATGAATGTCTGAAGAGTTTGGATCAAGATGTGATTCATCACACTTGTTCTATGTATCACTCTTCTATGTCTCAGTCTCTCAACTTTCATCCATAATCCTTTAAACTGGCTGGGACAAAATGGACAACAAAGAACTCACCTATGAACAGACCAGCTCTGGGTTATCAATCCTCAAGCACCTCAGAATGAGTCAATATATGGACTGCAGAGCACTCCAGAGAAGTGCATGAGGAGACAAGAGTGCCTCTGAAGACAAAGTGCAACTGAGATTTTCCTTCAGAACAGAGACATTGAAAGGAAACCCCACTGAACTATCAATATAAAGGAACGTGTTGGAAGCCAACAGTGAACTGCCTCAGTCAAAGACTTATGATGAAAGAAAGCTCAGAATGAGGATGTTTACTTCATGGAAAATCTAGGCATCAGACAAATCAATGGTGTAGCATGGGGAATATTGGTAGAACCCATAGAATATTATATGCAAATGTAAAGACTGAAATGTGATCCAGATAAATGCAGATTAGGTTACAGACCGTTTGGTTAAACTGTAAGTGAATTATCTTTTTTATTGTTAATATAAGTGCTATCCTATTGCAAAAGTCTGTTTCAATAAAAGGGAATCATCATCAACTACACAAGGACATCACACCAGTGTAAGCTAATATTTCACAATTCAGAGAAATGTCAGATGTACTTCTCTCGACTGTATAATTGCTGTTGAGGCGTTTTCAAAGACTGCACACAATTTCACTTGGTTTACATGTTTTGTCTCAAATAAGCAGGTAAACAAACTGCATTGGATGTAGCTATCTCTCAACAGACTTTAGAGTAGGCTAGCAATGTGTACATACAATGTAACTACCTCTGAACTAGCATGGTATTGACCCTAAACAGCCCTATATTTGCCTCCCTTTTTCTATGATACACAGCAAATATATTATTTTATATATTGAGAAATAAATCTTTAGTTTGTAAAAAAAACACCTTGCTTTTAGGATGTAAATACTTTGTATACAACTGGTAAGCATATATTTGAATAAAGTTATTATCTGTACTGGTCATAATTCAACTCTCTTCTTCTGTGGCTACAGTGAAACAAAACTCAGCATAAAGAAAACTAGGCACCGTGTGTTTTACAAGAAAGAAGTTTAAAGCTCAATAACTGTTTAAACTAAACTTTAATCTCAAAACATAAATACAGACATTATACATTTAAATATGTTTCAGTTTTGGACATGGGATAAAAGCATTGTGAATGGATGACAGTGCAAGCAGGAAAAACATTCAAGTTATATTCCTGCAGTTAAACAAAACAGAGATGGTTCAAATAAAGATAAAATGTGTTGACTTTATGAGATAAGCTCTAAATACAAGTTCTCTTTGCTTGCTCTTCTTCTTTTTGTGCCTCTCTTTTGCGGGATGGAGCTTTTTGATCTGGATCATTTTCTTTGTTGCTCTCCACAACTCCCTGAACAGATAGATGTAAAATATTTGGATGACTGCAACAATGATTATCAGTCCTCCCGTCATTGAAATTCATGAAATATAGAGGAAACAAGCTGGTAAGACTCAAAAAGCATCACTTTGTTGCAAAATTGCAATACACAGCCTCACACAAACTTCTATCCAAGGGACATAGTGACACCTGGTGGGCAAAATAGATCACTGCTGTAAGAGCAGTCAGATAACAACTACAACAACCACCACTTCCACTACAATTTCTACAATTTTTAGCTCTACTTCAAAGTACTTGTTATACAAATACTTTAACTCATACCAGCACCATCAAAATTAAAAATATAGCCCACACTATACATACTTGCAAGGGAAACAACTATTTTTTTTCAGCTGCTCCTGTCATCAATTTACTCACCATGTTCTTCTGAACTGCATGTTCCTGTGTCCACCTCTGGGCTTTCTCCGTGAACAGTTGTTTGTTGTATTTAAATTCTGATGACTGCATTGAAAACACTATATATCAGCATCATTTCTTTACAAATGTAAACAATAGAGTGAACGACAGACCAGGGTATCACAGTGCAAAGCTCCATGATGAAAACTTCATGCTCTGGAGAAAGATGCGATCTTCTGTTCCAGGTGCACATTTCAAGCAGTGTCATGCATCTTTTGAGTGTTTGAGAGCGCAAAATTGTCTGACTTACAATATCAGCCATGAGAGGATCATCTGGGTTTGGCTCAGCCATGACAAGCTGAATGGAGGTCAGGACAGTGGAGATGTTGAGGGACGGCTTCCAGGCACCCTACATAAAAATAGAAAACAAATAAATCTAACATATACCACACGTTGTTGTAAAATATATATATAAAGATGTAGTTAGCTAAGAGCAGAAAATCAAATTCAAATGACAGAAGACACTGATATAGTTTATTTTGGTTAGAACCTTTGGAGGTAGTTTGAGGGCATCATGGCAGATTCGTCCTGAGTTGTCAATGTTTGGATGGTAGATGGGGGTCAAGAATCGTATTTTGGGTGGCTCAAATGGGTACCTGTGAGAGGAAAGTTTTGATTATGTAGTCAGTAAAAAACTACCTATAGTTGACCAACAATAACTAAGGGTGCACCAATCATACTTTTTAAAAACAGATATGAAGACCCTTGCCTGATCTTTGGTGTTAGTTGATACCAACCCTGGTTTGATACCAGTATAATTTTAGTGTTCTCAGGGTGTCCAGGGTGTATATAGGGTGTCCATGAAGTCTCTTCACAATTTAAAAAACTGTATTACAAAGACAGTTGATAAGATATCTTAACCAGATTTGTTCTACTGTAATCAGTGTTAATCAAAGTTTGTAATCTAATTAAATCTGTGTGTTTCAGGTGCCCTGTTGGTTAAAGAGGTACTGTTAAATGAAACCCTAAAAAGTGGCTACTCCACAAAAGAAGGAACTATGGGCCTCATTCACAAACTGTGCATAAACACAAATTTGTGCCTACATTGTGCGTTTGAAAGTTTTACACACAAATCTATGATTCATTAATATTTTCAAACTTGAATTTCTTCTTACTCCGCGTACAACTTTGAAACTCCTAAGACCATGCGTACGCACAATGATCAGCCTCCTAAAAAAACTAAATACACTCTTGTTACTAAAAGCATGATGTATTAAAACTACTTTCAGTAAAAGAAAAAGCCTCTAACAGAATTCAATTATAAAAAACTTTGAATTGACTAAATGTATTAAATAACCATGAGGTTGACATCTTTTCATCCTTATCATGCTAATAATATTGAATCTTAAATTAGATACTTAGTTTACATTAAAAATATAATGATGTGCATATTAAAATGTCACATTTTTCATATTAATATAATCTTCAATTGCTCTGACAAACAGTGCCATAAATTTGTGCAAACTGAATGCCATTGCCACAATTGACAAGGCTATGCTACAGCGAACATGGCAAGAAATGAAGTACTGTCTTGATGTCCTTCATGCAACAAATGGTGCCCATATAGAGGTGTATTAAATGTAGGAGAAAAAACCATTGACAACCACTGATTACAATAAAACAAATCTGGTTAAGATATCTTATCAACTGCCTTTGTAATAGATTTTTTTAATTGTGAAGAGACTTTGTGGACACCCTGTATGTTGGGCATGTCAAGTTTATCTAACTTTCAAGAAACGAAATAAAAACATTTCTAACTGACAATCATTATTTCATGGGATCATAAGTGTGTTCAAGTGCAGTAAGTACATAGAACTGGGCTGAAAAGACCTCTCCCTAGGATCTGACTTTTGTCACTGATATCAGATCTTACTTTCTGAGTCAGTATCATGACTGCACTAAAAACCAGAATTGGATCAGTGCATCCATACATAATATATATATATATATATACCTCTCTGGAACCTTAATCTCCAAGGAGAAAAGTCCACCTTCATATGGAGTGTCTGTTCCACCCACAATCTCTGTTGGTCACAAACAGAGGGTCAGTAAAAGAGCAAAAAGAGTAAACAGCACTTTGCCTTTCATGAATGCGAATAATTGTTGATTGTGAAAAAAAAATAAGCCAGTTGAGCAGCAAAATAAAAAGTTGACAGCACTTACGTGCCCGTAGGTCATCTATCTGCTCCCCGTTCTGCCAGCATGTTATTCCGGGTGGAGGCTCGGTGCTTAGCATCTGAAGTTCACGCTTTAAACGAGATGCTCTTTGCATTCTGCAACAAATAAAATGGAAGGATAAGAAAACAAGCTCATTCGAAATTCAGTCACCTCGCAATGAGTGGTGAACTTGTATATTTGCACAGATGAAATAACATATCCGTTTGCCTTATCGTGTTGTTGCTGCGTACTCTACGTGCCAATGGTGCCAACGGATGTTTCTGTCTTGGATAGGAATGAAACTTTACCAGGTCTACCGAATCTCATGCACTTACTTTCACTTCACTCAGCTTCTCTCCTCCTTTAGTCGTTTTCTTCAAATTGATAACTTGTAGCAGGAAAATCTGAGACTCAAGATATGCGGAGCGAAGACAACATCCGTGTTTTCTATTTGGTATTTCCCGCCCTGTCGCAATTAGTGTTGGACCATACGTCGCCGTCGCCGCCATATTGGATGTGGCAAGATCGAACAGAGAACAAGCCTAGAGTTGGTCCAACTGGTGCACTGTCCACACTATATTTCACCTTTTACATGTAAAACTGACTCAAGACCAAATGATTTCGACAGTACAGGTCAGACAGTCAGTTTTGTCTCCCGGCTCATCTCCACTTGATAATAGGCAGTAAGGATTGGGTGTAAACTGAAATAATTTTTTCTTTTCTGAATCGCTTATGAGTTTTCTTTTACACTGTGAGATGATTTCTACATTTTGTCCTTCACTCGAGCCTGGAAAGACTGTAAAGAAGGCACAGTAGACCCTTTCACCAAACTTTTGTCCCAGAGACCAGGCGTCTGTCTGTAAAGATGTATGGCGAAAACCAAAATGAGGACACCCCCCCCCCCCTGCATTCTAGAGATCACCTCAGAAATACCCAAAGACAACAAAGTAGCTTCATAACCCATACATTTATTTGAAACACTCCTTTTCTGTTTGAAGGAAAATTTCTACAATGTAAACATAAATAATGTAAAGAAGCCCATTTCCTCCGGTTAACAATATAAAAATGAAAACTTGATTATTATTATTATTTTTTTTTGCACACATCAAGTCCAAATTTTGAGATAAAAAGTCTAAATGATGAGATGAAAAGTCAAAATGTTGACATTATTTCTCAAAATTTTGACTTTTTACTGGAAAGTTTGACATTTTATCTCATAATATCGACTTTTTATCTCATGATTGTAAGTATCTCAAAATTTCGACTTCATCTCAAAATGTCGTCTTTTTTCCTCATTGTTTTGACTTTATCTTACGATTTTGTTTTCACCTCAACATTTCGACATTTTAATGCTTACCTTTACTATGAACAATTATAGAGTAAACAATACTAATCACAATAAAAGTTTCATACATTCATTAGAATTCTGAATCGAAGGCATTAATTTGAAACACTTTCGTTGAAAGGCGCTTTATGAAGTTAGCTCCGTTTCCATGTTGCTGTTTATTAGGCAGACCTGCCACATCCACGATGGCGGACACGATGATGTATCGAAGCAACGGACCAACCCGCATCACACCGTCGACCTCTTCTTCTACGGTCGTAATTGTGTTTCCTTAAGGTCTACGCCACCTACCATAAAAAGGTCAGGGTGGCTCAAAAGTGATAAAAGGCTTCGAACAGTTTTTGAACATTAATTCTAAACCACATCTAGCTAAAGATAAAAGCAATTATTAAATTTCAGAAGTTTTATCGAACAGCTTTATATCATCACATGGGTTGCTTTTTAGCCCTTCCTCGTTGTTAATAATTCATTTTTTTATAAACTCTAGCAATCACATCACCACAAAAATCCTGGTCAGAAGAGAAAGTTTTGATCTGGTTTTCATTCACATTTTTTCCTTTAAAAATTGCAATGTTCCTAAGTTTAAAAAGTAAACCAGGGAAATTTGGACTGTCAGCGAAGGGACATTTTGATACAGGTATGCAGTTTTTGACAAAATAAATAACATATTTTTATACTGAAAAAATACAACTTGAGAAACATTGAAACAAAAAGTCAAGCGAGACATAATTGATCGAACACACCTTTATATTTTCCATCAAGATTCGATAATTACGGTGGTGGTTTGAAAAACCTGCAGTCTCATTTCACTCTGCGATCTTTTTGTTCTTCAGTAGAAGTACTTCAATTTGATTTCAATCTCACTTCAAGGCAGTGGCATAGATGACCTGAAAGTTAATTTGTTTGAGCTGTTTTTCCTCCAATCTGACTTCTGTAAAGCCAGAGTCCTTCAAAGCAGCCATGTAGATCTCTGGCTGCCAGTTTTCTCGAGGCAGAATTTGCTTTGCAGCAAAAGAAGCCACAAAGCTCAGCCTCAGTGTGGTCACCATCAGGCCCCCTAGTGGAGTTCAACAGAAAGAACAAATGGGGAAATGCTGAAGAGGATGGACAACCTTTCACATAACAAACTGCTCTGTAAATAATAATTTGGTCTTACTTCTAAAGCCTTGTATCATACCTGGTTTCATGACTCTGTGTATCTCAGTGGCTGCCTTCCTGAGGTCTGGCCAGAAGTAGTAGCAGTTACAGTGAAAGACTTTATCAACTGTGCAGTCTGACAGAGGCATTGCTGCTAAATCACAGTTGTATAAAGTCACTTTTCCACTGGTCACCAGTTCCTCCATTCGGTCACTTGCCATCTGCCGGGTGGAAAAAAATCTTTTGAATTGAAAGGAAAAAATCATTATCCCTCAACTATTATATTAGCTGAAATAGTTTTCTCATGTTATGTCTGCCCGAATGCTAATGGTTCTTCAGCTAAAGGTTTTGACTGGTGAACTACATACAGTGCATAAATGAGTACACCCCCTCTGAAAAGTAAGATTTTAATCAATGTCTCAATAAAAGCAAGAAAAATTCCCAAATTTTTGACAAAACTGAGTTTCATAGAACATTTTTCACTCACAACATGAAAGTAAGATTGATAATATAACTAAGATTACAAAATCATCAGTTTTACTCAAAATAGCTGATGCAAAAATGAATACACCCCAAAACAAAAACTACGACATCTAGTATTTTGTATGACCTCCACGACTTTTGAGGACAGCACCTTCAGGATACCTTCTAGGCATGGAATGAACGAGTTGGCAACATACTTCAACATCTATGTTCTTCCATTCTACAAAAACAACCTCTTTTAGAGCCTAGATGCTGGATGGAGAGTGATGTCTCTTTAGAATTCCCCATAGGTGTCCAACTGGGTTCAGATCAGGAGACACACTCGGCCACGGAATCTCTTTCACCCTGTTCCTCTTGAGAAATGCAACGGTGGCCTTGGAAGTGTGTTTTGGATCATTTTCATGTTGGAAAAGTGCACAAAGGTCAAGGGCACAGAGTGATGGTAGCACCTTCTCTTTCAATATGGAGCAGTACATCTGTGAATTCATGATACCATGAATGAAATGCAGCACTCATGCAGCCCCACATAAGGACACTGTCACCACCACCACGTTTGACTGTCGGCACCATTCACTTTTCTTTGAACTCACCTTTGCGACGACATACAATTTTGAAGCCATCAGTCTCAAAAAGATTTGGTCTTTGTTAGGAAAAGCGTACAAATTCACAAATCTTTGCAATCAATGGCCCACATTTGTGGGAGTATTTTGTAGTACAGTGTCCCATGGAGTATTTTGAACCTGATGAGAAAGTGAAGGTTTTCTGACAAATCTGTTGTCAGTAAACCTGAATTTTCTATTACCTTGTGCATGTACTTTGAGATATCCACCCCAATGAGGTGGCCAGAGGGATCTGTGAGAAGTTTTGCTGCTGCTTGCAGACCAAGTCCTGGGCCATGCCCCAACTCCAGCACAGTATCCCCAGGTTGGATTCCAGTCAGCTGCACTGCATTCTCTTCCAGGAAATGGTTGACAGCAGCGAGATACTTTGTGACCAGCCACCCTGCCACTGATCGCGTTGGATGTCCCAACTGTTTTCCAAGTTTTTCAGCCCACATTACTGGAGAATATAATAAAAAAAGATACTTTGACATCTCAAACACAGAAAATAATATAGTAGTCCTCTGTTAACTTTTTAGTGTAAAGTTACAGTAAATCACTAATGAAACTGATGCCTGTAATTTACTGTATTTTACAGTGTCTAACTATAAAAATTTAATAGAGAAAGAAATTGTAAATGAATTAAAAGTTTACTGATGTATGAATGTAAAGATACAGTATTTTACTGCAGCAATTTTATTTGTACTCTGCCATATATTCACAGTATCTGCTCTGAGGAAATATGGGAACTTACTCTTGTAATGTACTGTAGTTGGAATGTTTTTAGTACACCATCATGCTGATATTACCATGGAGGGTCCTAGCTGTTTGTACTGTTACGCGAGGACACCATGTACTGCCCAATCATCCTCCCACTGCACAGCAGGATTTCATGTCCACTGCATTCCCTCCTTACTCACAGTAACAATAACTGTTTGGTTAGAATTCACAAAGGCAATCTGGGTATAACCCATAGGTATAGCCTCTAAGCTCAACCTCACCCCCTCCCAGCTCTCTAGCAAAGCTACAGCTGACAAGCTGTACCATTTGTTTGCATTTGACTGCATTTGTGTAACTGTATGTAGGCTAACAATTATTGCAACAGGGATCATGGCGCAACAGAACGACTCACAGTGATCCTTTGCTGGAAACAATAAACAATTTGGAATATTTGATTGTTCGGAAAATGTAAAAATTCTCAGAATTCATTGCTTATTACAGTATAATGCTGTTATTCCAAAATACAATACATTGCTGTTGAGATTCTGCTGTACATTTACATCAAAGTCCTAACGTATCTTTACACTTCCTTGCAAACTAATTTTGACAAACAAACTTTTCCATGTGTGGGTCATTTCAAGACACATACACAATATACTCCCATGGCACTGAACTCAAGAGAGAATAATTTTCCTATTCAACCTTTCTGTTCATCATAATCTTTACAAGCAACAGCCTTCAAGGTTTACTGTAAGTTGTTTTGTGGTTGTAGTTCCTATGTGTTTGTGATGGCGCACTCTCAGTGAGCAACAGTAAAGTTAATGTCTCATCGATGTGGACACATGATAGAGAATATCCCTTCAAAAAATCTTCTATTTTAGACTATAAACAGTATAAAACCGCTCACCTGCCCGTATGGTACGGTGTAGTACGAAATCCGTGTGTTCAGTTTTCCTGTGGAGTTGTGGGTAAAGGGGTTAAGGGGCGAGGCTACAACTGTTTATCTTTTAAGGCGCACGCGCCTCTCTGACCTGTTGAGCCCCCCCCGCACTCACTGGTGAAGCCGTATTTAGTCACTGGTGTCGAACAACTCTATAGATGTGACGCAGTCTACTTTCAAAAGAAGTTATTTGAAAGTGTAACGAGAAGACAGAGTCTCAATGTATATAACATAGGTACTGCAACACATTACAACATATGTTGTCTCGCGCTCTAGAATTCAAATTCAGAGCTCTTATATTTTTCGAAATGCCCATCATGGTTGCTTCCTCCTATCAGCCTATTTCGCTCACACCCCCTGCAAGGATTATATCTCTTTCGTTTTCATTTCCCGGAAGGCTCGAATGCGAAAATAGTTGAGTTCTTCGAAAGATATATTCTAAATTGTTCCAGTAAATATGGAGTTCGACGACTTTTGAGGTTCAAGGTTTATGTGATTTTTACACAAACCATATGTCGGCATATCAGGAAATTACTCATTTTGTTCGAGCAACCGAAAAACTACAGGACACATCCATGGAAAACACTTCCTCGTCACCTCCAGTAAAGGTAAGCATATAGCTCTCTAGAAGGAGAAAACAAATGCAACACTGAAGAAGTGGAAAAGATTGGAAATGTCCAGCAAATATTTCATATTGACATTTGTGAAACTTTGAATTATTTCTTTAATTTTGCCACTAAGCCTTTGTATCCATTTTTATGGATGTTTTACAGCAAGAAGACGCAGCAAACAGTCCTGCAACTGAAATGCATTTTGGGCAAGTCAGTAAGCAGACAGTCACTGTGCGTCACTCAGACCATGACCAGCTCCCTCTGGTCAGTCCTCCCACTCAGGAGGATCTGTGGCATCTACCAGGACAGCTGCGTGAGTTTTTGTCTGTCTATATTTTGTTGTTTTTTTCTAACGTGAACTCTTCATCTCTCCTAATTTAGTTGTATATTTTTTTATATTATCTGCATCTGCTTAACAGGTATAAACCCATCACTGTGGGACAAGGTGGATGTTGCCCACTGGCTCCACTGGGCTCAAAAAGAATACTCACTGCGACGGCCTGAAAAGGGGAGCTTCGAAATGAATGGTCGAGCACTCTGCCTACTCACCAAGGAAGACTTTAGACGCCGCTGTCCCAGTTCAGGTAGATATCTGTCAGGACACACACACACACACACACACACACACACACACAAAAAAAACAGTCCGATTTGTGCCTCCGTTTTCACACATGTAACCCCTTCCCTCCTCAGGTGATGTTTTGTACGAGATCTTACAGTGCGTAAAACAGCAAAGGAGGAGTGTTGTCTGTGATGCTCCTGATGTGTTTCCCTCACTGGCTACTGGAAACGTACACACTCTCGTGAGCTGCAAAGTGACCGGTCAATGTGCACAGGAGCCAGAGCCTCCAACACTTAATGAAAAACCAGGTCTGTGGCATTCGGGGGGACTTTTCAAACTTTTAAACAGTAGACAGAACCAGTCAATCATTCATGGGTTTGATATTTAAATCCATGACTTGGTTGTTAAAAATACTCCAAAAGGTGCAGAAAATGTCTTGACAGCTGCAATTGTAATGCCCACAAACTTAACTAAGTTTGTTGCATCCCAGGTAGAGACTTGTTTTCCAGGTTAAATTTAGTGCAGATACTTCCTGATTAGCCCATCATAGCTGAACATGTGTGAACACATCATTCAGGTATTCATGCTCTTTCCTTGTTTGATTGTTTTGTCCCAACAAGACTAAACAATCAGAGATTTACCTTTTTCCTTTTATACGTTTAAAGACCAGGGGGAAAATAAGAACCAACAACTGAAAGTTTTGAGTGAAACTTCACCCATCACAGAGCTATGGACTCAATTTTTAAATTCAGTGAGACTTCACTATAAAATGTTTTTAACAGAGATAGAGGGAATAACATACACACTCTTTGTTCATGTAAGGTGCTTTCGATTGTTAAAAGTAGGATGTGTGCCAGTGGGTGTGCAATTGAGTGTGTGCCAGGCTTGTACAGTTGGTTTCACAATCCCAGAGTCCAAAACCATATCTTAAGTCCTTTTATTTTACGCTAGTACGTCAGAGACACAGCTTCTATGTGTTATAGCTCTCATTTGTCTTTTGTCAACACATTACAGTGATATGTCGATGTGATAAAATCAACTTTTGCTTTCAGTTTGTCAGTTTAACAGTTCCTCATATTTCTCTCCCACAGTTTCCCCTGCTTTCACAGCTAAAGGCTCTATGGCTGTAGCAGCTGCTGAACAGAGCCAGCCAGAGCAAGCGTCGCCCCTCAGAGATCAGCTTTCAGTCCTTTCCACAGCTCCACTTGGAAAGAGTGAGCAGAAAATACCTTTTATGCATTTTCCCAGCTTGTTCATTTTCTTAGCTTAGATGCATGGTTTCTATCCCTGAATTTTTGTATTTCTGACCCCCTGTCACTCTTTCTCTCTGTCAGCACCTGTCTCCAAGCTGCCCCAGAATCAAGTACTGTGTCCTCCGCAAACAGAGAGCGTCATCCATGAGCCCCTTAACTTGTCAAGCCGAAAGAGGCCAAGGAGCCCACTGCACAAAGCCAACGGCCGCCTACCAGGTAATGTTGTGTTGTTTATTCGTTTTTATTATTTGTGGTTGTGCTTTTTCGTGTCTTTCGGTAATATCTTGTCCTGGAAGGAATGCACAGATTTGCAAAAACAAACAAACAAAGAAAAACCACCCTTCAAATTGTATCATGCAAATCTGACCACTAGGTGGCAGAAAGTAGCCTCTGGGGTTCTTACATATCAATGCTCAGCATACCTACTGCTATTGTCTGATATCACTTTTGTTTTGTCTTAGTGGCTGTCCATGCAGTAATATAAAAAAAGAAACTTAAGGTCCTCAGAGTCAGTCACACAGTTACCTTGTATTGTGTTGAACATAATTTGCATTTGTCTCATGGATACTTAATCTTGCTTGGGATGCCAGCATTTGTTGAAGCTTTGAAGCTTGTTTGCAGAGTGCAGACTGCTGTGGGACTATGTGTACCAGCTGTTGTGTGATGACCGCTACCAAGAATACATCAGATGGGAGGACGAGGACAGTCTGGTATTCAGAGTGGTCAATCCTAATGGACTTGCACGTCTCTGGGGAAACCACAAGGTAAAGAAATACATGATGTGGAGCCAGAACATTTCAAAACAAGGTACACGAGAGCAAGGCAAGGGTGTTATATCTTAAGTTCTTGATGAAGCTTTTTATATCACAGAACCGAGACAACATGACATATGAGAAAATGTCCCGTGCTTTACGTCACTACTACAAGCTGAAAATCATCCAAAAGGAACAAGGACAAAAACTCCTCTTCAGGTTTTGTTTTCATTTTTGTTGAAAGTTTTTACTCTCTTGTCTCTCAGATGCATGTATTTATAATCATGCCTCTTTTCTCAGATTTCTGAAACTACCGCAGGACACAAAGAAACTGCAAGCTGATCCCACTGACCTTCAAGAATGTACACCACCCCAAGATGCAGACTTTTGGGACACAAGTCCAACACGGGAGTTCAATGAAGACCATTTTGAGGTTTCTCCTGATCATCCCTCTCCACAGCCTCCTCCATAAATGATAAAGCGACAACAGGAGAAAAATTATCAGAGAATGCATTTTGTTTTATGAATGTTTTGAGCTTCAAAAAATAACGCAGTACAAGTTCATTAAATTCTTGTTTAGATGAATGTTAAGGAATTTTGAACTTTCCTTTTCAGTTTACTGTGAATCAGTGTATTAGTAGATGTGATTAGAAGGAACACTAATGTAATGAGAAAACTCATGCAGACATTGGATCAACTTTCCAGTATCCCAATGATCAAGGTAATGTAAATTTTTCAGGCTTATTCAGCACAATTATAAAACAGAAGACATGTCTTGTTATGTAAATACTGAGTCCAATGAGGAAACTGCTTCTGTTAACTTTTTAAGGCCAGTTTTTATCACTCTAAGGAGTTTATGTGACATTGTTTGTTTTAAAAATCTCAAGTTGAGGAATTAAGTTTGGATTTAATTCGATAAAGCATCTGAGTTTGTATTTAAACATTGAAAGTAAACATTATGAAACAGAAGCGGTCAGTTTTATGTTGATTTTTATACAAAAAAGTGTCCAACAATGTTTCACATTTCCAATCTTTAAATGCAGAGGTTCAGAAATAACATCAGACTCTTTGGTTAATAACTGAATTGAATAACACTGCTGTCAGTGCTGACAGAAACAGAGCTGAACTCAAACAACACAGTCTTGTGTTTTCAATGTGATACATAATTTTCAGCATTAGCAACCTTGCAAACACATGCACACAGGCAGGCAAAAACTGCAGGGGGCGCTGTGGTGTCATAATAACAGAGGTCATGCTGCATATTAATCAATATTGTGTCCTGGACTTTGGTCACATTGAGGAAGACATACAGTCAGCTGATTTTGTTTACCAGAGGTTCTTGTTGACATACATAATAGGCAAAGCTTATTAGTGTAATAAAAAAAATCAGTTTCAGTGGTAAGAACAGGCTATGTTTTGGTTGATGTTTTTTGGACATTCTTCCAGTTGGCCTCTAAAAACAACGTGTTTTTTTAATGTACATGTTGCATTAATTTCTTGGACGATTTCTGCATTGTATTTATGTACAGAATTAACTTTGTTTAAGTCAAAAGGGGATATGGGGAAAAAGAGTGACCTGACAAGTGAGGTAAAATTCTAACATCTCTTCCTTCAAATAGAAAAATAAACATTTTAATAGATAATAAACAGTAACAACAGATGCAGTTATGGAGTTTGTTATTTCTTTAATGAATCAAACTTTTATATCTCTGCTCTATCATAAAAGGTTTTTGTGTTATTTGTGAAACCCTGAAATGTGTTACTGTGAAACCTTTTAAAAACTTTTCCAGGAGCTTTCTTGAGACTGATCTTCCAAGAAAGGCTCATCAAGTTTGTTTTTATTAACTTGTACTTTTGTGGTTGAATACTTAGGATGAATTTGTTCAGCCTTATGAAAGTCTAGGGTTTCTTGTTTATTTAGGAGTGTCACATGGGAAACAGCCAGAGCCAGGGAAACCAAAAAATTATGGATGTGTTTGGGACGGTAGCAGACAAAAAAGTCATTTA
Organism: Thalassoma bifasciatum; assembly: GCA_008086565.1. Lineage (NCBI taxonomy): Eukaryota > Metazoa > Chordata > Actinopteri > Labriformes > Labridae > Thalassoma > Thalassoma bifasciatum. Next base: position 104,168 of record RPOG01000249.1, on the reverse strand, counting down.
GAGTGCGTATGCTATATCACATGGGTATGACAAATATGGCTTGTCTAATTGACCCTGGTTAAATAAGGCTGATTGTGAAACAGTCACTTCAAAAGTCTTCTCAGCCTGCTCCAACCAGGGCGATTATTGCAGGGCAGAGGGGAGATTCTGACACTTAGAATAATGGCTCCAGGGGTTTCTAGCTGCCATTATCGTGAGGATCCGCCTGCAATTTCCTTTTCTGGATCTGGATTCTTGGCCACCTACCAGTTAGGAGTAGCCCAGTGCTTTCTCCGTTATGCGCCCTGGATCCTCAGCACAGCGCCTAGTGTCCTTGGAGCTTCGGCTGGCTCTCTGGTAGCAGCTGCAGTAGTCTGTGAAATGAGCCCGGGTAAGATTCTTAATCCTACTTTTTCTGACTCCACTTCACTTTCTTGGAATTAATCAAAGTCTTTTTCTTTTATAGCAACTATTCGGGATGAGGTGCTGAACTTTGCCAAACAGATGAAGGCTTTTACACTTGGACCGTTTAATCCCTCAATCAATGTTTTGCATTGGTTAGAGTCTGTTTTAAACAAGTATCTCCCCTCTGATGCACACCAACTGGCCAATGGGCGTCTTGCTGTTGCTATGACCCGCATGACTGACAGCAAACTCACCATCATGTCAGAGTTTCACTCCAGAGAGGATGTAGTGCAGGTAAATGTGCATTCCAATGATTAAAAAGGGATGTAAACAACATATTTTTATCCTGCTTTGAATAATAAACACTCTAATTCCATGTTTTCCTCAGGCTTTGCTTTGCAGTTGCTTTGTCCCGGGTTACTGTGGTCTTCTGCCTCCAACCTTCAAAGGAGAAGTGGGTTTTTTGATGGTCTTTTTTTTTGCATTTAGTACTCAAGGGTGTAGTCAGGCCTGTATCATTGATGTATCATTAATCTTATCTTTCAGCGTTATGTGGATGGAGGTTTCAGGAGCATGCAGCCAACATTGTCTGTTCCCTGTTGTTCCATCTTGACAGTGTCTCCATTCTCTGGGGATTCAGACATTTGTCCCTCCGATTCACCGTCCATGTGGAACATGGTCGTGAGTGGAACCACACTGAAGGGCAACGTGGCGAACAGCTTCAGGATTTTTAATGCTCTGTACCCTATAGCTTTAGAGGTCAGACCCCTTCTTCACTTGACTTTTACTCTCACTCTGTTTATGAATGTTTTGTACAGCCTAAACAAGCTATCTGTATGGTTTCTGAAAATGTGATTCAAGAAATTTTTCTTGTCTTTTAGAACAGTGGGATCTCAATTTCATACATTGAAAATAATATTTATTCATTATCTATACAAAATACAGAATCCTAACAGTTTTGAACTGCATAGACTGATGCTATTTAAAACCACAACCGGATGTGTCTGTTGACAAAAATCCCAGAGAATTTTATCTCTCAATTTATTTATCATCAAATTACCTATAATGAATTAGTGTGCATCTATAAATTTTGCACACAATAATACTTTGAACATCCCTCTCAAGGTCATGTTTTTTTATCACTTTGTGCTTTTTAATCTCTCTCTAGACACTGAGTGATGCTTTCCACAGTGGCTACAAAGATGCTTTTACTTTTCTTCTGAACAACAGTGGGTCAACAGCGCATTCAAGAAATCATATATGTTTGTTTCAGTCTATCCAATCTGACCTACTTTCGTCCTCTTTTCTGGCTCCTCTTGTCCACAGATCTTGCCCACCATTCAATTTTAAATCAAATTTACCAAAATGGGCCAATTTACTACAGCCAAAATACGGAATGGATGCACCTGGAGGGCAACACCGAACCAGAGGAGGAGATTAAAGAGAGAAAGGAGACCAACTCACCAACAACTGTTACAGATAACGGACATGTGAAGAGTGTTTCTCCCAAGCTGGAATCCCCTGAAAAACAGCCAGTCAAAGGAGGAACTCTACGTTTTGACATCATGAAGAATGGTATGACCGACACAGATACAGACAATGACAAAATATATAACGTTTAAAATGAAGACTTAAAATGTATGTCTTCTTTATTTATATTTCAGTTGCCCTGACCAACGTAGTGACCTATCTGAGCATGTTTGGACTGCCAGCTAGAATCTTGTCCCACCTTTTTCTACCTCTTACGGTTTCCTTTTATGCTGTGCTCCTGAGCAGAAAAAGGTAAGTGCGAGATAGCTTAATTCAAACCACGCAACTTAACCCAAGCATTTATAGTACCATTGATGTGTTATGGTTCAACTTATCTTTCTGCTTCATCCCTAATAAATAGGCAGCATCCATTTTCAAAACTGAAACATTCAAAGTTCTTAAGTGAGGTTTGTTACTCTCTCTAAGGTTGGAGGAGTTGTACAGAGAAGCGCCTGAGTTTTTGTTCTGGGTCTGGCATGCTATCAGACACTTCTCAATCTTCTTTTACGAAATAGCTGTCCACAGTCTGAAGAAGAACATACAGGATCGGTAAGATTGCACCCTTATAATTGATTTATGTCACTGAGCACTTCAAATTTATAAAAATCTTTAAATTTACCAACCCCATGCATCTCAGGAGTAGATAAACATTTAATTCCATTGAATTAAATTTCTAGTATTTTGAAAACAAAAAAGTTTCTGAACTATGTGATTTTTGGATTTATGAAAGGTCAAATTTTAAAGTCAGTTGAACATTTTTCCAGCTGCCTTGGCTCATTGAAGAATGTTCGCTGACTAAAGCTTGTTCATTATATGTGGTGCTTAACAGATTTGTTAAAACACCTATCACAAAAAATGAGAAAACCACCCTGCATCTTAAACTCTGACTCCTTGTTTTTCAGAGATTTTTCCTTATCTCATCTTTTTGAACATGAGTGAGGCTTTTTAAAATGATTTTATGTTTTTATAATCTATTATGAGCCAGAGAAGTAAAGTAAAAGTAAGTAAGCAAAATTCTCTGAGAAGTCATAAATTTAACGTACAATAACTAAAACACATTTTTCTGTTCAGGAACACAAAGAAATGACTGTATAAAAAAAATGTACTTAAAGGTTTTTCTGCTTTTTTCAAAAATAGAAATTTATTTAAAAAATCATGAAAAACAACACTTGTTATTTTAGCATTAAAGTTATAACTTTTGATTAAAGCTTAAAAACATAAAAAGTGTTTTGGTATTCATCTCTATACAGTAAATTTAGTGCACTGAATAATTTTGTTAATCACTGTATATGACAGAAAAATTGAAAAGAAATCAGAAATGAAAAGAAACCAAATGATCTTGTTAAGACTAATGCTTCGATAACTGTGAAAATTGAGAGAATTTTTACCAAAATAAAAACTGATAAAGTTATAATATGTGTACAATATTGATGCACTAGAAAAAAGGGTTTGGCTCAATATTCATGGGATATAACTTCCTCCAAATAATGAATAAATTTTGAAAATATTATTAGAAGCTACATTTTGAGTATTCTTTTAATCCAGCAGGGTTTTGTGGGATTCCACCTGTGGTGTGGAGATATTACTGTTATCTAAACGTGCAATCCCAATACTGTCTACCTAGCAGTTGGTGCTTATACATGCTTGGACATATTTTGGGTGTTGTTGTCCTTTATTTTCTGACATTGTGAAATCTTATCTCACATCTCACCTGAGTGACGGGATTTTGCTTATTTCATCACATGTGTTTCAGGATTATGCCCACCATCCTGCTGCTGCGGTGGCTGAAAATTCACACGCGTTATGAGGCTCCATTGGGGAAGAGGCATACCTCACTTGGCCGAAATTCATCCTCAATTGCCAGTTCAGAAAGTGTTGAGAACTTAGGGCCGTCATGACAGTTTATGCACAAAGAGCGTCTGAGTAATTTTTAACCCATTAAGTTGAAATGTAACCTATGTATTCTTTGTGCAGCTGATCACGTAGTAGAGCAATGAAAAGTCTTAAAGGATTAGGGTTTTTTAAATATTTGTTGGGTTTTTCTTATTATTACTGTATAACTGTATCACAGTAGTGCAAGGCTTATTTGCCAAAGTAATGGCTTCCCCACACTCAAAGCAGTTGTGGATAAGTTGTAAAATATTCACAATGACAGAGAAAATCTTTGCTATCAGTTTAAAGGTGCTACTGAGTCCCTTCAGGGTGTCAGAAGAGGTAGGTAAAAGGGATTATCATGTAATTTTGTACCCAGGTACACATGAAGGCGTTGGAAGTTAGCTTGGAGAGACAATAAATGCACATAGCTGCAGAAGAAGCAGGAAGAAAGTGGCAAATACATACTTCACCTATAAATCTGGTATCATTACAGATAATGGTCTGTAGCCAAAGCTGGTAACAAGGGTGATTAGTGTTATAACAGCAAAATCATCATCCAATTAACAGGTCTATACACAAAGCACATGACAAGAAAAAATATAGCGAGAAAATTACAAGGATTAGCTGAAGGTAGAAATATGCAATAGTATAAATAACTCTAAAGAACTGTTTCCACTCCTGCTGGAAGCAAGAAAGTGTGAATATTTGCTGAAGATCAACATGTTCCACATGTGGCTTGGCCTGGTTTGACTTTTTTGAGCTCAAGGTAACGATACACTGAGGACATTTTGCAACTTGTTTATTTTTGGAATTGGTCATTTATCTACGGTTTAAGCAGAATGTACCTGCTTGAAACACGCGAAATCAATTAGTTCAGCTAAAGGGAAATGGTCTGTTACTAATTTCATTTCCACAAGAGCGCTGACAAGCAGTCCTGTGATGTGCTGTGTGAACACTGCACTCTTTCACTCTTTGACCCTTACACAGAGCAGGATTCACTCCTACTGTTCATTGATTTGGTGTTAAGGGCCTCTTTGCCAGCCGGATGAAATGGCAGGAAATTCTTTTGGTATTATAAAAATACTTATATTAGGTGTTCGTTTGTCTCATGACGATTTAGATGGCATAGAGGAGAATCTTTGAACTTTCTGATATTCACTTGTATCATATTTGAACTACAATGACATAAATGTAAATCTAACTTGCTGTAAACTGCAAATGAATAAATTGTGCTTCTCTAACTTGTTTTACATAATGCCTCATAATTGCTGTACACAAAGTGTTGTTGAGATTGGATGTCTGTGGCTTAGTTTTTGCATCAATTTTCTCATTACTGGAAGCTCGGTGGTTCCTGATCCCAGTCACATGCTTAACTTCCTCTAGGCTAGACACCAAACCTTGAACTTTTCCTGGTAAAAACGTCAGCAGTGTGTGAACTACTATGTATAAAACTGGTGATTTTGCTAGTTCCTACTACCATGTCCTCCACTATCATGGTATACATATACAGTGTACATAGTATATTCACACACCTTTGGTGAAAAGGATACGTTGTGTAAAAATGTTTTGAGTGGTAAGAAAGAGGAAAAATTACAGAAGGGGGAAAATAAAATAAATAAATAAATGTGTGTGCGCGCGCATGTGTGTGTGTGTGTATATATATATATATATATATATATATATATATATATTTTCTGTGTGTGCCATTTCACAAAGATAAAAAAATACAAATGATAACCTTTGTTTTCCTGCCAAATTATGATCCCCTTTCACACAACCTATTATTTAAAGTAGCTCTGACTTGTTTTGCAGCCCCTCCTTCAGCTTTTTGTCGACTTGTCGTAGAATAAAATCAGTGACCTCAAAGCTATTTCACAATCAAGCCACACGAGGGAGCAATGGCCCTTAGGGTGAAGCACAGCTAAATTGGGTTGAAGTACGCTGTATCATCAGTGGATTTCTTTATGTTTTTCATCCAAAATCAAGCATTGGAATATTCAACACATGAGTAAGATAAGCTTATTTATTTCTTTAAGCAGAACAGTTGTAGAGCTCAAAAATTGTAGGTTAACTCTATTTCCCATTTCATTCATTTAACCATGCCCTTACTATGCTTGCTAGATGTTGAATCCAACAGACCCGATTGGGTGTCAACCTTTTTTGAATCAAGAGAGTGACTTTGGTGGACCTTAAATGGAGCTTTTGATAAAGAGGATGCTTAATCTGTTAAACAAAATCAATTTTTTGACAGGTCTCCATCACAGCACGAACTGAAGACACTTACAATGCACACACTTGTCTTTCATGCACCTGTTTAAATAGAAACGTGTTGTAACTGAGTCAGAATAATGCATTTTTTTCTCTCTGCTTCATGTCTCCATCATACAGATGGCCTGTTACCTGCGGACAGATCCTCTTATATAACCAGCGTGGATGGATCATACGGATAACACACACATCTGCTGCTGTCCTACACCAGCCACTGATCCAGCCAGTCAGCCGGCAACCAGCTGGCTTTGTAATGACAGAGAGGAGGCACAGTGCGGTGTCTGCACAACAGGAACATGTGGAGGTTCATACCATTCAGGATTTGCAGAAAAAGAGCAGATTCTCTGAATTAAATTTAAAAAAGCAAGTTTAATCTCCTCTCTCCCTTTCCTGGGCCATTACAGGCCATAAAAATTTGATTTGAGAAAATGAGTGATGTGTCTAAAATTAGAGCACAGACTGCTCTCCGTCTCTTTGGTGATGATATCTTCTATATCTAAGTGCATAACCTTTTTCACTGATCCGCTTGGCAACAGGATGAACAGAGTGTGTTTGCTGAATGTGACGTGGAGGAACATCTGCACATGAGCAGACTGACATTTGTAAGTCGCTTTTTAAAAACGTGATCAAAGAGGGAAGTGTGGGTGTTTGTTATAAGAAGCTAATATGGAAAGATAGAAGGGTAAGTTGGTTTCTTGTTGATGAGAAAACTCTGAAATTTTGGGATAAAGAGGGTGAATTGTGACCATTACCTCGATGTGAGAGACTCACTGCTGATTTCTTTTACACATATTTTGTGAATTGTCAGCAAAAACCCAGTATTGTACAAGTATATTCTACTAATTTCTAGTCAAAATATCTCATCACTCATACTGGAAGACACAGTTACCTGAAGGTAAACATTTTAGTAAGATATTGTACCTGGTTTCTAGATTGGTTCATCTGCAATATCTTGTTAATTGAAGCCATCTTTAAAACACCTTTATTTGAGTTATTTCTCAGTTCAAACAAGCTTTTATTACTTTCCATGAGGTTTTGAAGCTGCTGAGTTATTTGTTAAAGATAAATTATCTTGTTTCAAGAAATAGACTCAGCTTGGATCATAAACTATGGCTTGGATTAAGAAAACAAAGCTTTAGATAAATCTGCAGCTCATTATGAGACAAAACATCTCAGCACAAGAACATATGGCTAAAATGAGTTTTCCCAGCTATTTTCTAGCTCTTTCTTATATTGTAAAGCTTAAATCTAATGTCTTATTTTAGGGTCTTAAGGGAATTTTCCCTTATGCCATTGACAGATGTTTCTTTTGTTTCTTTTGCACATTGTAAGGAAAAATATTTTGTCTTAATTTTTCTAACATATTTTTGGAGTAGATTTTTTCCAGTGCATCATTATGTCAAGATGACGGCACTAGCATTTACTTAATATGAGAATGTTTCTCAAAACAGAGAGAATAGACGTCTCATAATTTTTATTTGTATAAAAAAAATGAACTTGTTATTCTTTTCAATGCACTAATTTTTAGGTATTTCTGGATTCTTTGAGGCTAGATATTTTTGTTTGTTTTGGAAAGTCTTGACAAGCCAAATTTCTTGTTTTGATGGCAGATAGTTTTGCTTGGTTTAAGTAGAATACTTTGTATATTTTTTTCTTGTTTTTAAGGCTGGCTTTTTGCAGTGAATGCATATATGTCCTAAATAAATCCCACACTGATTTAAAGAGGCTTTTATCAGGTCTCATTCATACTTTCCCTAAGGATTACATACAAGTTTATGAGGGGATTTACAAGTTGTCTGAGAAACATTAAAACCATGTCTCTCTGATATGGAAAGTGCTCTCAGCACTTGTTCCACATGTTCCTCATGCAGCACCACCTAACAAACATCCAACTATACCCTGAGGTTAAAGGAGGTGTTTGAGCCTTGTCTTTGAGGTAATTTGGCAGGAAGAGTGTGATGATAATAAACCTGAAGTGTAATGTCCCTACATCAAACACTGAAACTACCTGCTCCCCTTGATTAGATGGTGCATTATTCTAGAAAAGTCTGCACCCTTGATAAAATTAAGATCTTATCTGCCTGAGTTTGCCTGACTGTGTTTAAGAAAGGAAATCAGTAGAATCTACAAGAGATCACTTAGATTAATTCTGTCCACTCAATCAGCAGACCTAAACATCTGTCGCCAGGTTTCACTAGGGAGCACAAGTGACTTGAATGTTTAATGAATGAGTGCATGAGCGTGTGTGTGTGTGTGTGTGTGTGTGTGTGTGTATCTCCCAGACCATCAGTGGGACCATGTGATTTAGATGAGCGATAAACAGCAACAGATTGACAGTTTTCTGCTTCTAATCCCTGACTCCTCCTCCCCTACCACCCTCCAATTTTAGAGTCCAGTGAATTAAATAAAGGGAAACTGTCTTGTTGGTAAGGCCCAGCATTAAAAGTGCATATATTTAAAGAGATTTTTTGGTCTCAATTTGTCTCATTGCATTTTTACATCTTTATCTCTTGGAACATCTCATCATTTCAATGAAGCAAATTTCAATTTGGACAGTACTTTGTAAGTTCTATTTTACAAGTGATCCCCAATGGAATCTTTTTTTTTGGATGCAGTTTCAGCTCACAGTACAGAAGTCAAGAAAGAATCTAAGAATGAAGACCTTAGATCTCGCCTCTCTCATTTTGGTCAAGACAAGAAAGAAATTTGGGTAAAAAAAATTATTGTGGACAACAATTAAAGTGAAAAAGGCTGTTCATCAGCTGATCAAAAGTTTAAGACCACAGCCTGTAAAAGCCTGAATCTACACAAAAAATGTGGATTTAACATCATGACCTCCTGATGGCAAAGGCAAAAAAGCTCTCTCCCCTTGAACACTGTTGGATTGTTCACCTGCATAAGTATGGCCTCTCACAACGTGCCATTGTTGCTGAGGTTGGACACAGTAGGACAGTCATTTCGGATTTCTTCAAAATTCATGGGGGTAATGGGAACAAAAAGTCAAATGGTAGACTTGCCGGCCCTAAGTCCAAGGACCCAACTGGCTTTCCATCAAGATACAGGATGATCCCTGACCCAAATTAAGGCCTTTACTGGTGTCGACTGCAGCCCAATAACCATCATAAGGCACCTGTGAAAGAAGGGCTTTGAGAACAAAAAAATGTCTTCAAAGGTCTCATTTCTTTCAACTTCATATATTTGCCTGTTTGGACTTTGCAAGAGAGCACCTAACATGGGATATTGGAAGGTGAAAAAAGCTTTATTCTCTAATAATGGGGGGAAAAAATTGAACCTTGACTTCAGACGTTACTGACATAACAAAAAGATCTCACTTGAAGTGTTGTCTACACGGCGCAGCGGAAGGGGCACCATCATGATCTGGGCTGCTTTTTTCTTTGATGGAACAATGGAGTGTCAGGTTTTTTTTTGTTTTTTTTTGAGCTACCGTCTAAAATTTTGATGAGCTGATGAACAGCCCATTTCACTTGGTTGCAATACATTACATACTTAATTTGTTTTTATGTCTTGCCGATGTATTTGTCCCCTTGTCACATAGAATCACTATACTAAAAAAATTGCAGATGCATTTTATGTTATGTAACCTGGTTCCAGCAAGTTGTAGAGTGCGATTTACTGACTTTAGTCTTGTAGATCTCTGCCTCAAACCCTCTCTGTGCATCTTTGTCTCCAGCACCCCCCACATTACCACTGACGTATATCCCATGACTTGTTTCAATGAAAAACTTTTATGTCTCAAACCTTCGTGAAAGTTATGGTTGAACCACTGGTGATGCGTTAATTAGTCTCGACAGGCTGATAAGTGCTCCAGGTGGAATTCTGCTCTAGTGTACAATTAGGATGATTGTCTCTTTGCTTGTTTTTACCCCGGGTGTTTAATCTGAAAGTCGTGCTATCTTTCTAAGTAACACCCAGCTACATACAGGTAATTTCACAGCTTTTATACCAATTCTGAGGACAACCATAGCCTGGTTGTTCATATCAGATGATTCAGTGCTGAGTTGTGCTTTCTGTTATGAGCAGTGCTTCAGGATAACTCAGTGGTAAGGATGTGACCTATTTTAACTCACATTTTGTACTTTGCTCTAAACTAAAGACCTTTCATTATTCAAAGGGTCAGCTTAGTTATCTGCTTTACTGAGAGATAAACAAAACCAACACTGATTCACAGGTAATTCAGTTTCATTAGAGAGCTACTTCTCCATGCTCTCTCATCTTATTTCATTCACTGTATGTGCATTTACCTTTCAGAAAACAATAAGAAAGATGAATTAGATTTGATCCAGATATTGGAAGCTTGAAATTAGATTTCCTTCTTTTTGTGAGATATTATCAACACACCGTTACAGATATAAAAGCACACATGTAACATAACACACAGAGGAAAGAAGGGATGACTTGAACAGAAATTAACTGTGGAAAACTTTTGGGTGTTTCCCACTCATTAGCCCTCCTTCCCCTATTTTTGTTTTCTCTCTCGCTTCAAGTATCTCTGACTTCAGCGTGGAACTTTCCATCAAAGCATCTTGTTAATGGAAGAGCAATCTCATGAATACTTAAGCTAGCAGCAGTAGTAGCTGTTGATAAATCCGAACCTCGGATGGGGATGCCATTGCTGACGCTGTGGCTGTCAGATGCCTCCTCTGTCACATGGAGTCACCACTTCAGGTTAATAGTAGGGCCAGTCACACTGCCTGTACTTCGGAGCAGCAGGGTACATTTTATAAATGAAGCTGAATCTTATTCTTCTTCAAAGTTAACAGGTGGTGGTTATGTGCTCGGCTCCTGTCATTACAGCATGGGCTACATCAGCACATCTAAACAAAACAAAACTGATTCAGAAAGCATCAAATTATTGGGTTGGTGACACTCTCAATACTCCCATTTAATATTCTTGCCTTGAATGCATCATTTTTCTTTGACCAATAGGGTCATTTATTAGTAGTTGCATCTCATTTATTCTGCATTAGCTGTTATGTGTTTGTTTGGAGCAAAATAAGTCCTTTTCCACATGTATGAGCCTCAGTGCAAATAAAACCTAGATCACTAACAGCAAGTTAGTCAGACAGTCCAGCTCATCATTTATGTGGATATATCTCTCAGCGCTATAAGGACTGCACAGCTCTGTGCTGTGAAGATGCTAAAAGCTTGTCTCAGTTATGATTAAACTCAAAACAAACAAGCAAACAGCACCAAATCCAAGAACTTTGTGGGCTTTCTTGAGTTGAAATACAATCAGCAGAACTTGCTCTGTCAATTTTTTGTGTTGTAGATAAAAACAACAATGCAAAATACTCACCAGCCAAGATGTGGTTTGATCGGATAAATTGAGACTAAATGAAACAAAAGTGAAGTTATTTTAAAAATATTACATTGTGTGCTTTTTGAAAAACAAGGACAGGAAAACACTTCCCACTCCACCAGTGACCTATTTCCACACTTACCTGAAACCTATCTTTGGAGCTGAGAGTCCAAAAGAAGACACCAGGTAGTGTGTGATCTCTGCTCTCATCTCCTCTTAAGTGTTATTCATCCCTCCTTTCTCTCTTTTCATCAGCGGCTCTGTTTTCACTCCTTGTCCTTGGATGTCCCCCTCTTCTGACGGTAATCAGGGTCAAAGCCTGCATTTTCTGGCCTGTTTAAAAAAAAAAACTAGAAGAAAAAGCTTTTCATGCAGTCCACCTTTTTCAGCCGCAATCTGAGTCTTGAGTGTTTGAATCACTCTGTTGGTGTTCCTAGCCCTGCATAATAATAACAACACAATAGTTGCTTTGTGACACAAAATGAAATTCAGCTCTAAAGTTGATTGAGAATCTTAATCTGAATTGCTAATCAGACATTTCTTGCAGATCAACTGTCTTTGGTAATTTAAGTATTCGATATCTAGCCAAAACTGAGTCAATCTGCTGGCCTGGTTTGAAGGATGTCTTTAACAGGAACTTATATGAGCTTGCTGCAAAGCACAAATGTTTATTTTCTGTTTTTTCCTTTCAACAGGTGTATTTGGTTTTATGTGAAGAAGAAAGTTCCAAAAATGGATGTCTGTATTTGGTGTGATTATGTGTTCTTGGCTTGTGAATGAATACGTGGTGGTGCTTTTTACAAGTCCTTTTTGTAATTTTTGTGTTCTTTTTTGTTTGTTTGTTTTTTTGTCTGTTTGTTTGTTTTTAATGTCATCATAAAAAACTGTGTGTTGTCATCTGACACCATCTAATTCCTACTCCAATTATCAGTCCTTCACAAACGGGACAGAGCTTCCAGCTTCTCTGCCCACAAGTACCTACTGTGAATAAAATCAAAGACCAACTCTAATTCACCGACATGCTTTGTGAACTGTGAGGAGTCCCTCTTATCACACTTCATCACACTGGAGGAAAAAATTATTATTTTTGGATCCTCTAGAGATTTTTTTATATAGTAAAAAAAATGCTTCACCCACGTTTCTCTACTTCTAAATCTTTCAGCTTAGTTTATGGGAGAAATGAGTCTACGTTAGTGGAAGTGTTGAGGTAATCACACAGAGGAAGGTATCAGGTGAAGTTGTTAGGCATTAATGGCCACAACACTACTTCATGTCAAGCAGACACTGGCATCCTGTTGTTGTCTGGGACACTTTGAGATATCTGGTCCCTGCAAAGCAACACGTCTTGTTGATATGACCTGTATTTCTTGTTTGTTGTGTGTACATGTGCATGTGTGTGCATGTACATGTGTGGATGTGTTTGCATTGTGGGCACCAGCCTTACGGTGAATCAGAGACCAGAGGGAATGAAAAAAATCCTCTTAGGAAATTCTGATGGTGAGGAGGAAACCTCAAACACACACACACACACACACACACACACACACACAAACACCTAAGATCATAGGAAATTTTTGATTTAAATTCTCAGTATATATTGCAAACATTACAGTTAATTGTATACTGAAACGTTATCATACATACAAATACAAATAAAAATACAGTGTAATGGTCTTATTCAGGTCCTTAACTCTGAACTGTTTTAACACAATGATGCAGAAGTATCTATATCTTTTGAGTCAATCGTGGCTTAACAGATGAAGCACTGATCAACTGAAAGACTTACATCATACAATACAACCCCAACCCTCAGACAACACCTCACAGTCGAATGCGACAACTTTGATTTCGGTCACAGTTCTGAGGCTAAACATCATGTTATATGTGTATCTTCTTTACTGATACAGTATAGTTCATGATAATGCCCTCAAAATATGATAGATCATGATACATAGCAGCCCTTCATTACTCATCCATCATTCTTTGGCTTCAATCTATGATTCATCTTCTTGTACTGTCATACAAATACTCTATCAACCAAACAAAATGATAAATACAAAGTAATTGATGAAAACCATGTAGGAAACAAGTGAAGTTAAAAGTTCTACACTTTTAAGAAAGCTGAAACCCTTTGTTATAGAATATATGGATGATTAATAAGTATTACAGTAAGAATATATATGGCAAAACATCCGTTTTGACAGATTTTAAGGCACTCCAGAAGTACATGGTGTGGAGCTGGTCCGTTTAACACTGGAGAGGGATTCTTACCCACACTGCATCTCAAAGACAGTAAATAAATACAGGAGTATAAAGTAACAGTTTAAATAAACAAGTACAGGGTTTAGACACTATTCACAAGTTACTCATTCACAACTTTTGCAGAAGTATTGTGTTTGTTGTTGTCAATGCTACTTTGTACAGATTTCTATCAATGTTAGACCGACCATTAACCGACCATTAGCAAGACAATGCCCAGTTTATTATGACTGCAGCAAAATCTCCTGGATACAGAACTCTTGTATGAACCTCATGAATTTATGCTTTTGGGGGATGATAGAGAGTTCATATTTCCTGTGTTTAAATTAATGAATCTAAGGATTGTGTTGGTTTGAGCTTTCTACCAAAACTATTGAAGCTTAGAGTGATTAGGCTCATTAACCTAAAAATAGAAATGTTATACCACTCCTCACACACATACTGCTACTGGCAGTGAAGATGTGGAACTTTTTTCATTTTTATCACTGGCAAAAATCCTCCAGTTCCTGTAAATTCTTGGGCTGCCTTGCACAAACTGCATGTTTGAGATCTCCCCAGAGTGGCTCAATGATATTGAGGTCAGGGGACTGAGATGGCCGCTCCAGAACCTTCACTTCATTCTGCTGTACCTTCTAACCGTAAGTGAAAGAAAAGTTTTTAATCATTCATATACTCTGAAAAAAGGCCAAGAAATAATAAATTCTGCCAGAGTATGTAAACTGATGAGCACATGTGCACAAACTTCAATATAACTGAAATGAATTGCTCTGTTTGTGTTTTGTGTTAATTTCACAGAAGACACAAAAAGGTTAGTACAGTACATCCTGCTAATCCTCTAAAAACATTTCATGTCACTGATTTTATCAATTAAGGGAAATTTCAACCCTCCACCAGTCTCCTCTTCAAAGTGTCTTTCCAGCCCTGGGGCAAAGTCTGACATGATGAACTTCCACAGTAGTTATTTTCCTTTGTCGATTCGTCGGATGCCATTGGCTTTGCTGAGCGAGACACTGCTGCCTTGTTCGGTGTCCATCTCTGCCTTCATAGCTTGCTCAACTGCATCTGCCAAGGGTAACTTGTCCTCTGCTTCTGTCTCTCTGTGGTAGAAGTAGTTAAAGTTGGAGACAATGACAGGAACAGGCAAAGCAATGGTCAGCACGCCTGCAATTGCACACAAGGTGCCCACCATTTTACCCCCCATTGTAATGGGGCACATATCCCCATAGCCAACTGTGGTCATGGTAACCACAGCCCACCAGAAGCCATCAGGTATGCTTACAAACTGTGTGTTAGGCTCGTCTACCTCAGCGAAGTAGATAGCACTGGAGAAGAGAATGACTCCAATGAAGAGAAAGAAAATGAGCAACCCCAGCTCACGCATACTGGCCTTAAGAGTTTGTCCCAGGATCTGCAACCCCTTTGAGTGACGTGAGAGTTTAAATATACGAAAAACCCTCACCAGACGAATGATCCGCAGAATAGCTAAAGACATATTCTGTCCTGAGCTCTCCTGAGGCGTTGTGACCAGTTCTGTAATTACAGTAACAAAATAAGGGATGATGGATATGATGTCGATAATGTTCATGAGATTGTTGAAAAAGTCTCTTTTGCTAGGACAGACCAAAAATCTTACACACAGTTCAAAGAAGAACCATGCGATGCATGCAGACTCGATGATGAAGAAGGGGTCAGAGAAAGTTGTGGGTTTTGCAGTAGTCGGAGCCACAGATGTGTAATATCTCGACTGGTTGAAAGGCAGTACTGCTGTAGGGACGATCGGGTCGCTGTCATCTCTGAATTCTGGTAGTGTCTCCATGCAGAAAATAATGATGGATATGACAATGACAAAAACGGAGACCAGTGCTACACCTCGAGCTGCGTTTGAGCTCTCTGGGTATTCGAACAGCAGCCAGAACTGCCTATACATGTCATTATCAGGTAATGGGATTCCAACCTCCTTTATGAATCCCTCATCTTCCCTGAACTGCTCCATGGCCTCACTTCCAAGCTCATAGAACAAAATTTCATCTGCAAACACATCCAGGGGTACGTTAGCTGGACGCCTCACCTTGCCCCCTGACTGATAGTAATATAAAATACCATCAAAGCTGGGTCTGTTACGATCAAAGAAATATTCGTTCCTCATTGGATCAAAATAGTCCATCCTCTTGAGAGGATCTCCTAGCAGTGTATCAGGAAACTGGTCCAATGTTTTCAGTTGTGTTTCAAAACGGAGACCTGCAATATTGATTATGACTTTTTGGTCTCCATCGTCCAGCCCTTTTTTATCAACAAACAGATCCTCACAGCACTCCTTGGCGAGCCGGCTGAAAATGGTCTCACTTTCCTTAGTACCCTCACTGTTAAGCAGCAACTTCCAGTTGGAGATCATGCTGGCACAGCTGCTGCGACCATGTCTATTTGGAGTAGGCATGGTTGGAGACTGTGGTACTGTCAGTGTCTGAGTTTGAGGAATGGGTGAAGATGAGGTGGATTCCCACAAGTGACAGGACACAGGGCTGTGGTGGGAGGGGGAAGTGGAAAGCTCAGGGACTCGCAGAAGGTAGTTACTGCCAGGGCTGTTAGCCCCCTGGGGGATGTCCACTGTAAGAGCTGTGGTCTCATCATAGGTATCCACCTCATCCTCAAGGCCACCGTCAAGATCACCCAGGCTCTCAAAGTCTACCAGGGCCACCTCCATGGCTGTGGTTCAGCCAGTGAAAAGCCTTGGGGACCCCAGGGTAAAACAATCCTTCACACACAGACAGATGGACGGATGGGCGGCTCAGTCAATGGAGTCAGGAGCAGAGAACCAGAGCAGTCAGTCCTCAGCAACGCTTACAGCGGATGGACAAAAGCAGGCTCTGTGTAGGCTTTTTTTTCAAATACCTGAAGAGAAAAGAGAGAAAGAGTCAGTGTTTGTGAGTTTCAATTGCAATTTGTGGTTATTGTCATGTGAGGTTTTGAGTATGACACTGAAGAACACATGCTCTATGACAACTCCTTGTTACCAAGAAACTCCTTTCCTTGAAAAGGGATAAAAAAAGAGCAAATACAGGAATGTGAGTCAAATTAAGACCAATGGTGCAAGGCAAATTGAACATGGAAAGACAGGAGCGGGTATAACTGTAAAGAAATTGTTTATTTTTCAAAAACAAAACTCCATGCTACTTTCCTCTGTTAATGTGAAGGCACTGTGATGAGTCATGTTACTGTGAAAAAGGCAAACAAAAACATAAAAAAACTGGGTGACAAAGAAATTGGGAGCAAGTGGAGCTTATGAGGGGGGATTTTTTTCAATGCTGGATTGTTGCCTGTTGTTGCCAAAAGAACAAATATACTAAATTGCACACATTTTCTTTAACCAACAACCTGCTCAAGAGTTAAGAAACAGGAGTTTACAACCTTGATTGACCCCAAATGTAGGGTAGTGTAAGGTAACTGAGTTTGTGCATACATCGGTGCATAATTAACTGTCCGAACAGTGATACTGCTGGTCTAACTTCCCAGGGCCCACATATTTATACTACCCTGACCTTTATCTTCCCTCCCAGGCATCTATTCCACCTATAAAGCAGTTAAGTTACCTGAACATGTGTGACTTTTCATTTGTTAATATAGAGAACATTTAATATACACTGCTCCCACTGGCATGCCTGCCTGAGTATGAGTGTCTGATTACATTTCCATGCGTGTTTGATGTGTATGCATATGCTTATGACGTAGCCCCACAGATGTTAAATTAAAGAGTCCAGACATGAGCCACCACTTATAACTAATCCCAGTGATACCAATCCTGCAAGGAGAAATGGATGGAGAGTTGGGGGGGGGGAGCTTGTACAGCTGAAAAATCATTATTTTCATTTGCTTTAAATGGAAAAAACTGCAAACATTTAAAAGTCTTCTAATAAGAGGAATTAGAGGGGGGGGGGGCAAAAATGGTTGGGAAGACATGAGGTGGGTGGAAGCATTGGGTAGGCTGAGGACTAAATGCAAGAATAAAAAAGGGACAATGCAGAGAGATTAGGAATTGATAGTGGGTGGATGGAGAAACAAAATGATGAGGGAGCATCCGCAAAAGGGGTTTTCTCAAGAGAAGACAAATAGATGATGAGGAGTGGCAAAGAAACAAAAGCCTCAATGTTACTTCAAAACTGGTCAAGATGTCTTGTGAGAGAATAATGATGGAAACAAAACTGCGACCCCAAGGAGACTGTAAAAGCTGATAAACTGTAGGCCAAGACTGTAATGTGAATTAAATTAAAGTCTCTTCCCCTCTGTAGTAAATGTAATCAAAGTGATTTGCTTTGACTCTGAAAGTAACCAGAACTTTCTCTGATCCCAACATAGAAACTACAGATCAATTCACAGGCTAATGCTGTTAAAAGCCCGACAATCAATACTTTTAAATTGGCCAACATTACAGCTTGTACAGCTGATTCACAATGGTTTTCCAATGATCCAAAGTGCCATCATTATTTTCATTTGCTTTAAATGGAAAAAACTGCAAACATTTAAAAGTCTTCTAATAAGAGGAATGGCTTGGCTCTGACTCTACAAATTGACAAACTGTTCCCAAAACACTTTGAGACAACTGCACCGATTCAGCTCTTATCCTTTGGTTACGGTGGAGCTGAGGTGTGCAGAGATTTATATGCCAGGTTAAGGATTTTACTCCTCTTTAAAGGAAAGTGAAAACAAACTCATACATGTGAAATGACATCTCTTGGAAAGCTTCTGCATTTCAAAGGCAGCAGTTCAAAGTCTTTGTTACAGGCAGAAAATCAGTAATTGGAAATCCAGAGAAACTGCCAAGCTGCTCATGGATAGAATTTCACTCAGGCAACAAACATCTTACCTTCTCAAGCAGTTATTCTATTTAGAGTGTATCAGATGCTGTAAAAAACAACAGGAGAAAAAAGGATCTGCCCTATGCTCTGCCACTGCTATAGCTCTTTACTACATCAACACTTGGCATGAGAATGACCAATCTATCATAGACTTCATTGAGTAACCTTATGCTGTAGTAGAAACTAGAGCTGGGACAAAGGCCACATGCACACGCACAGTCAAACACGCACACACACACATACACACACACACAAAAGAGAACACAGGCTGCAGAAAAAATATAAAGCGGCATGGAAAGAAATCTGTCTTTGTACATTGCTGCATGGATACTTTGCTGATGTCCTCTTGACCTGAATGTGTGTGTGTGTGTGTGTGTGTGTCTGACGGTGCGTGTTATCAAGGTATTCAATGCCCGGTAGACTGGAACAGTGCAATTAGATCCTCCAATCTTTTCATGCTTGACTCCCCAACACACACACACAAACAGACTGTCTAATATCATACTTATTTACAGCAACACAATAAATAAGTGATGGTAGACAACCCCATTAATATTTCTGACACTTATAAGGGTAGAAAGAATGATAGAAGAGTCCCTTGGTTCAGAAAAAGCAAAGTAGCCCCTCTCACCGCACAGCTTTCAGTGTTTCACTTTTAGAACAAACCCCTGACTTATAACCTACTGTACTTCCACACTGCACACCGTGAGAACATGCATTTTTAATCACCTTCATTCTATTATCCTTCATCACTATAGCAGGAATAAAAGGAGAAATTGAAGCTCTGAAGAGGCCACCCATACTTGCTTACCGCAGATGTCACAGATGATCTTATGTCAAATTCCACTGAGCAGCACTCAGACTCACTCAACCATACCTCGCTGTCCGCACGCCGTAAAACATATTTGTACTCACAGGCATCTCAGGAAGCTGCCTCCCAACTCTCACATAACTGGAGAATGTGTGGACAACTTTTTAGAATACTCATGTCATCACTGTTTATTTAGCATGTCTTGTACAATTTCCATGCTAAGTAGAGCGGAATCTTAAAACATGTTTAACACCTTTAGATTTGTCTTGTGATATATGCAATAAGATGTACCCACAGGCATTAAAATTCTGTTCTTTTAATGTTTATTAGCCTAAGAAACGCAATTTTGGGAAGGTGTCTTTCACAGTCATGGATGTAATTCAACCCTCTCTGTAAGCACAATACTGCTCTATAAGTGTGCTTTTTCTGACCAGAAGTAACAGAACTTAAGTCCCTGGATCTGGTCTTCCAAGACTAGAGCTTATTTAATGGTTACCTGTTACCCAGTGTAGTTTGAATATCCACAGAGGGCCTAGGTACTGCCAAGGTTATGAAAATCAGACTATTGGAATACAGAGAGGAAATAAAAGTACTTGCACTCTGCTGCCTGACCAGAAGAGGGCAGTAAGACTGCCTTTCAACAAGGATGCTACTGTAAAAGGCCAAAACATATCAAGCGACACCCCAATTAGCCTGTTTGTATGGATCATTTTCAGCCTGTGCTAGCTAAATCCTGCTTTATTGCAAAGAAATACAACCACTGCAGGTGCTCCACCAATCAGAAATGTTTGGCTTTCAAACCCTACCCCCATTGCTCCTGGAGCTCCAGAAAGTACTGTTTCCCCTAGGCAGGGCTTTTTTTAGAAGGAAAATTACCCAGAGCCAAATTTAGGCCCTTGTTTCTACAGTAGGAAAAGATCTACATAGTTCCCCATACAGTCCCGTGTTTCTAGAGAAGGTTCTTGTAGTTGAGAGGCAACTTGAATTTGATTTTCTATGCCTGATCACAAGCCACAACTTAAAATGTGATTATTAGCCCAAAATAGTTTATTCCTAAATGCTATTTCTTAGCTAGTCTGGACCAGATTGATTTACGGCACGTCAATGTCTCTATGACAACACCACAATAGCTGACAAAGTTTAACAGTGAGAAGAGAGATCTGTATTTTTCTCTGCTGACAATGATTACAATTATTTATCTAGTAGTAATAGTGGACACTGGAGCTTGAATGGCTGACAACAAAGGGAAAGAGGAGAAAGTTAACTGGGAGAGTGATAGAGCACCGACTGAAAGCTAAAACATGGACTAAACTGTTTGTGTCAATGTTCATTCCAACCCACATGCAACAGTAGTACTGCTTTGTTCAAATTTGAGAGTCTATCAAAAAAATGAATGGGGCGACGTTTGCTCTGCTTGGTAGATGAGCACTTGCAGGACATAACCAGGATTCACTAGTGTTACATGCTACAGATGCGTTTCAGGGCAACGGCTGTGAGCAGCACTATAGCTAGCTACTGGACTAAGATACAAACTGAATTCACAAAGGTTGCTTGTTGTCCTGTTTCAAACAACAATGTTATATGACTGTTGATAAAAACACAAGCTCTTCACACTGTATCCAGTAAAGAGTTATCTTGACCAAAGAAAAGTAGAGTTTCACATAAAATTGTGTTGTTTTGACTGCATGTGTACAATGTGGAACATGTGCTTAAAGATTAATACATAACCACACAATAATCACACCTCTTTTTAGACTGGCCAATAAACAACTGATTGGAAAAAAACGTTAGGTTTACACTCTTAACTTTTATCACTAAATTATTGATATCATTGTGACATTGCAAGAGACAAAGCATGCTGTCCAAGGTTCTGAGTTTAACTCTTAGATTACAAGGATTATACATCAGTGTGGAAGTTGTGTTTTGGAGGTAAATGTGTAAAATTTCAAGATTAATAAATATGCAGCAAGCAGCATTGAATCACAACGAACAATGATATTTTCACATGCATGTTAAAGGACTCTTGCAGTTGAGAAAAATGCCGTCATGGTGGCGATATGACCTTGGGTTGTGTGAGAAGAGCCCTAAACAGAGGTGTCATTTGGGGCCCATGCCACCCCATGGTGCTCTGACTATTCTTGTGATGCTATTAATACCTATGGAGGCGAGTGAGAAACCCATGAGAGAACAACTCTCACTACGTTTCATGCTCTAATGCACATAAATGCAGGAGAGCACTGTGCAAAGTAGATGGAAAAAGTTGATGGGACAATGTGGGAGTCCACATGAGAACTATGGTCTCATTTGCTGTGCAGAGCAACTGTACACTTCAGTAAGCTAAATGCTCTGATTTTGCCACGTGTGTGTAAACATGAACAGATGTTCAAGCAGATCGAGCTTAACCACAGGCCAATCCTTTGCTAGCTGGTTGGCAAGAAGTGGGTGTGGCTGTCCAATGTAGTTCTGAGGACACGGTGTCCAGTGTTTGGGTTACAAGTCCAAACATTGTTTCGCATAACTATATAACAACAAATATTCACATTTCCAAATGACATGCTTCATAACCCTTGTTGCAGCTCTTCAGACACATGCAGTCTTTATCCCAGACAATATCAATGTTGTTAATATCACAATAAAGTTAAAGTGACACGTTCATGCCTGCCTTTTCTTTCTTTTTTATTGTTTAATGTTGTTAGTTCACCTTTTCGGTTTTTTTAAGACAAAGACAGCTTTTCATAGACTTTTTATAGCCACAAGGTACTGTATGTGTTTTTGTCTTCAAGCCTGTCTTTACTTGAGCTTGTGAAATCAAAGCCTACTTCAAGTTTTCCAGTCAATCCAAGTTATATCACATATTTTAACTGAAGTTGTGTTCCTGCCAAAAGTGATGATGGGTCAAAATGAGCTGAAATGCCATCTTTCTAAATGTGTTTCCTAAATTAAGACATATTGCAAGACTTGCATAATGCTCTCTCTTGAGAAATATGAGGCTATGCAGTAGTGACACTATACTAAACTATATACAACAAACTATATGGTGAACTGAATGTACACCATTTTGGCTTAATGTAAATTGTAGCTAATTACAGTGAAACTGATTTCAATATAAAAGTAGGTTTCTAAAATACATTAAAGTAACCTCAATTTTTTCCTCCACTGAAAGGTTGTTCTTTTTTTATCATAAATTTCCAGCTCACTTTCCTGTGCAATATTTGTCCAGTGTGACAGATGTTTCCAGCTGAGTACAGTCTAAATATCAGTAAAACAGGCTCACACATAAGTATCCAGGCACGACTTCACTTCACCAACAGTCTATATTTTCACTTAGATTCCCGGTCATGCCCGTATGGCTGACCTTGTGTTTGTGATGCTCCCCTGCTGGGGTGGTGTGGGGTTTCTGCCTGTGTGAGGGCACAGGCTGGTAGAGTTGGTATTTTTGGACCAGAGTTTTGACCCTATTAAGCAGATTAATAGAGGCTGGGGAGCTCAGTGTTATAAGCCGAGGGATCTCTTCTGTCAGATCAACAGTGATACGAGTGAGCCATCACAGAGAGGCATACAAACAAAAAGTTACGCACCCATACACACATCACACAAATGCACATGCATGAGTGAAATACAGCTTTACTGGAGATTTGATTCTATGATGTATGAGACGGAGGGTAATGATTGCATGGGCTCTGAAGCTGTTGACATTACCTGATACAGCTTTCTTTGTAAAATAATTTATTTATTCATTTATTTATTTATGTATTGGGGGGGGGGGGGGGTCAGTTTTGCTGACATTACAGAGGACAACATAAAGAACACAGGAAATGCAGAAGGCAGGGAGTGGCACATAAAAGATTATCACCTGGAACTGAACCTATGACTGCTGTGATGAGGACTATGGCTTATAATTCAACAACAAATCTCAAAAGTTATCTGGAAGCTGACCAATATAATTGATCATGATTTGTTGCAGCTAAACTAACCTCACCATACTTCTTTGTGAAGTGACTAAAAGAGACAAGCATCTTATTTCACTAGACATGAACGACTGTTGCTGCACATGCATATAATTCAAAGAAAGGGTGTTGTTTAAGATTGTGGTCAAAAAACTAGTTCTATTTCACAGAACAACAGGAATACATATCAATTATCACATATTCATTAGCAGTGCAAATATTTACATGGTGTGCACCAAACATTCATTAACACTGACCTGCTGAGCACACAAACACACACATAATGATTCATTTTAGCAAAAAGCTACACTTTCAGACAGAGGCACAGATGGCTATTGAGAGATTTTGTAATTAACAAACACGTATTATCCAAATCACAGGTTTTTAAAATATCATAACCCTCCCTCTCTCCTTTGAGCCTTTAAATCTCTTACTGAGATATGAATTACAAATGTCCATTTGGTAATGCAGTCCACAAAACTAGAGCCAAACCCTGCCTCTCATTAATGGAGCTAAAATTAGATACTAAACGGATGCTCGATAATATTTAGGGTTGTGCTCTCACATGATGCTTGTACCTTAGAGTGTGAGTGTGTTTGCAGGAGTGGGATATTTCATTCGAAGAAAAAGGTGAGCAGATAAAAAGTCACGTTATTCCAAGGGCACACATGGGAATAATCTGTAAAGACTCTATCACTTTAAATACTCACTCATTTAAAACTAAATTTCTCGATGTCACGTGTAAATTGGGAATGTCTGCATGAAGTGCAGCAGACAAAGAAAGGTTAGCTTGCAATGACAATAAACTTTTGTTATATTTCTCCAGCCTTAAACAATATACCTTAATATCTAATGCACCAAGAACTGGTTCCTGTTAAGAATCAACAAGAAATGGTTCAATCCATCAACATCATTAGTCTTTTTGCCTGAGGATTCCTTGGTTGATTCATTACATTTCCTAATGTACCACAGACTTTATAAAAAACATCTCTAGCTTGATGCTAACATATACGGGAGATCACAATAATATGCTTACATCAATATAATAGCATTCATCAACTCAAAGCATTGCAAGGTGGCCTATTTCAATCAATTAAATAACAAAATAATACAGTAACATCATGTGATGTGTGATTTCTACTTATTCATATTTATTTACATCCAGATATTTAGGATCCAGTGACCACGTGCAAAGATTTTTATTTACTTCCATTTTATTACACCTATAAGTTTCCAGATTCATTGACCAACTTCATATTTATGTGCTCATTAACTCAATAAAATGTTGTCACAGAAAACCTGTAAAGCCTACATTTGTACACAGAAATTGGTTGAGGGAATCAATAAGGGTATTGGTATCAAAAAAATCCTATAAATTCCCATCCCTACAGTACAACCAGCCTATAGACGTTCTCAGAGGTTAGAGCAATTCCCTGTGCCTATGCTGGCTACACAGCTTAAATAAGGTCTAAAATAACTTTATTTCCTTGTCCTGGATTATAATACTGCTGAACTTCGCCCGCTACATAATGGCATTAGTCACATGTGCATGTTCAGACTCAGGTAGTGTTACAGCTTCAAGCCTTTACCTAGAGCTACACTTCTGGCTCAAAGATGGTGGCTTGGCTACACCTTACACACAACATTTTGCAGGAATTTTGGGCCTCCAACGAAAAGGCTCAACAACTCTTTCAACTGACTCACTTTGTCTTCAGAGGGCATCTTTCTGTGTACGTGCTGTCTCCATGAGAGGATGCAAGCCGATGATGCTGACAGGGGTTGTCTGCAGGCTGCTGGCCAAGTCCCAGTGCACAGCAGCTGGGACCACAATCCTCACTTGGCCTTTTGACAACACACACACACACACACACACACACACACACACACACACACACACACACACACACACACACACACACACACACACACACACACACACACACACACACACACGCACACATGCACGCACACACACACACACACACACACGCACACACACACACAGAGCAGCCAGAACCACTTCCCATTTAATCAGAAACTTCCTGTGAAGCATCGCGCTCAAAGACATGACATGACAAAGGAATATAAAGATGTAACTCAAAAAATTGTGTACCAACCCACAACAATAATCTGATTGTCTAAGGTATGTTTTATGTTAAATATGTGCTATCTCAATTTTTATTTTATTTTTTCTAAAAAGCACATCTAAACATTTTGATACAATTGAGGGCTGTCAAGGTGAGGCTTTGAGGCAATAACAGAAACTACCTTTAAAGCCACACATTTTTTTTGCTTTTTCTGTGCATGCATGCCCAGGTTCCTTGGTCAACTATCCAGCATAGTCTTATTTTCCCTCATGTGAGACTAAACAGATATATTATGTGGATTATTTTCATCTGGTGTAAATGAGTTTGAGAGATGAAAAGTATAATCTCGTGTCAGTTGTTGTGATGTAAAAGGTTCATTGTTTTGTGTTGAGTCGCGTAAAAGAGCAGGAAATTTTTCGTTAGCCTTTAGAAGCAGAAAGTTGAAGACTAAATTTTGTGGTATTGGTCGACAAAACAATTTCATTATTTTCTACTGACTATTGACACTTGTGCTATTTATCTGGATTAATATAATGACTGTTTGATACCCCTAAAATGTTCAATCCATTTGCATTAACACAATGAAATGGGGCCTCTTGGCCCTCCCCACACCAGTCCTATCTAACCCTCCTCCTGTCATGACCTTGGCATTCTTCCCCCTCAATGGGGATTAAGCCTGTCTCATTTACAGAAATGTTATCCTATTTTTTAGAAGCTCTTTTTTGTGCCGGATCCAGGCGAGGAAAATATGGCCATCTGTCCTGACTCTGTAAAATATATCACTAATATTAGGTAGAGTTAAAACAAGAACTGCACATACACACTATCCAAACATATATTCACACACACACAGATGACAAAATACCCATTGACTCATTCTTAACATATGCCTACAATATAACTAAAGGACATACCGATGGGTTTGACTTTTTTTCGCTCTCTTGGTTGCAGCCTAAAGACCTTGTGGACAGACGTAGCATAGTCCAATGTTGAACTGTATATCAAATTCCTCTTATGAGACTAAGGATCCCATACGTACACTGATGCAAACAACTGAATATGTATATCATTTTTAAAGACAGAAACACGGCTTGTATTGTAAATATGACTATATCATAAAATATCCTAACATTTTTTGCTGGTATTGCATATTTTTGAGAAAAGCACTATTTTTAATTTTATTTTATAGACTCAGCACCAGCAATCTGCTTTCACATATTTTGACAGTAAAGCTATCCTCCTATCCACAGAAACGTTTACCTACTATCTGCAAAGCTATGCAGGTGATACTAATCACAAAATGTGTGTGTTTTTGTGTGTGCATTACATGGCATAAAAGATGAGAGGAAAAGGTGGAGGCAGGTGAATGTTTCTTTTTTTTGCCAGAAGAAAATATGGTGCTTAGGTGGTCTATCTGGGGAATCATATTTGCAAATCAGAGCACACAGCTAAGTCTAATGTTTCAGTATAAACAGGCCATGCTTGATGAGATGATATTGCATCAGTCAGATGATGTAAAACATCAAGGAAACTCATGACAAGGACCAAAGTGTTAACCTGCTCAGGTGCAGATCCACAGGACTCATAGCAGCTTCTCTTTTACTCAAGAAATTATTCACTTCCTCCTGCTTTATAACAGATTCAAAAGTTACTTTATGGGTCAAGATTTGGGATTAATTACACATGATGAACTCATAACAACAAAACTGTTCCCAGTTATACAGGGGAGGTAACCTAAAGCTAATTAACACCTGTGAAAATATTTGAAATGATAAAGTGAGAAGTATGGCATGATGTTTTAAAAGCGGTAAAGTTAAACAAGTAGGTCTACTTTAAGATGACTGTGGTAAGTACAACCTTGATTCCAATGAAGTTGGGGCGTTGTGTAAAACGTAACTAGAAACAGAATACAGATTCGCAAATCCTAACCTATGTTCAATTCATCACACTACAAAGAGGAGATATTTGTTTTTTGAAATCAATAAACTTTATTGTTTTTTGAACATATTCACTCATTTTAAATTTGATGCCAGCAGCATGTTCCGAAAAAAGCTGGGACAGAGGTAACAAAAGACTGGGAAAGTTGATGAATGCTCGAAGAACACTTGTTTGGATCATTTCACAGGTGAACAGGTTCATCTGAAACAGGTGAGTGTCATGATTGGATATAAAAGGAGCATCCCTGAAAGGCTCAGTTATTCACAAGCAAGGACTGGGTGTGGCTCATCACTCTGTGAACAACCGTGTGAGCAAATAGTTCAACAGTCTAAGAACAAAGTTTCTCAATGTAAAATTGCACAGATTTTAGGGATTCATCATCTACAGTCAATAATATCATCACAGGATTCAGAAAATTTGAGGAAATCTCTGTACGTATACAGTAAGGACCAAAACCAACATTACACATATGCAGCACATCAACAACAACCAGAAACGCCACTGGCCTCTCTGGACCTGAGCTCATCTGAGGTGGGCTAACACATACTGGAAAAGTAAGAATTCCACAGACAAAACTTCAGTCCACAGTTAACAAGCTCTTAGTGGGTGCAGTTAAGAAGAAAGGTGAAATAAAATAGTGGTGAACATGCCCCTGACCAAGCTTTTTTGGACTGTGCTGCAGGCATTAGATCGAAAAAGAGTGAATATTTGCTAATAAAAAAAAAACAAAAAACAAAAAACCCTAACCATTAATTTCTTGTCTTTGCGGTATATTCAATTAAATACAGGTTATCAGAATTTGCAAATCAGTGTATTCTATTTTTAATCAATTTTTATACAATGTGCCGCCTCCATGCCCAAAACAAAGCAGGATTGTAAATTACGATTTATGG
This sequence comes from Thalassoma bifasciatum, assembly GCA_008086565.1. Taxonomy (NCBI): domain Eukaryota; kingdom Metazoa; phylum Chordata; class Actinopteri; order Labriformes; family Labridae; genus Thalassoma; species Thalassoma bifasciatum. Next base: position 76,006 of record RPOG01000249.1, on the reverse strand, counting down.
ATTTAATGAAAGCAAAGGTCGTTTCCTCTGTTTGCCCAGATTAAGTTCTCCTTGACTACACATAGTTGTTTACAGCTAGATGACGATGGCGATCAGAAACTGTGTATTACTGTTGTTCTTGTGTAAGGGTAGTGCAGTGCAGTAAGCGCGCGTCTTTGCAACAAATGGTTGAATTAAAAAGCCGCAGGTGAAGGTGGAGCACTTGTTGCATCTGTTGCTGTAGAGTGAAGTGGCTTACCTGAGGTGTCGTGTGGATTTCGCTCACTTCCGGGTGTTGTGGATGAAAGTTTGGTGCTCCGGGCCGGGCCGGAGGCATGGTTAGTGCGCGCTGGACCGTCTGTCTACCTCGCGCGTTCTGTCACCCCCTGTTTGACCGCACAGACAGCAGGCACAGGGGAGGTGCCCCCGCCAATCACCCTGGGGCCAGATGTTAGAGTGATATAACAACAGCATGATTACGTTTAATTTGGCCAATTCCCCGCAAGCAAAATCCCTGTTTTTCTTCGTCCTCCAACCAAAGCCGTGTCTCTATCTCAGAGGAGGGTGAGAGAGCGAGAATGGCACAGAGAGAGAGAGAGAGAGAGAGAGAGAGAGAGAGAGAGAGAGAGAGAGAGAGAGAGAGAGGCAGACTAAGCAGATTTAAAAAGGGATGTTTCTTAACCTTTGCCAGGCCGCCTCATGCCCTCTTGACCAACGCCATTTATAAAAACGTGGTCTTCTCTTAACAACAGTCTGGCCAGTCTGACATATGAGCACTCAGCTATAGGTTTACACGTCAGTCTTATATAGGGTGACCATATTCGAAACCCCCCACCCTCTACCCCCTTGGTGCAAAACTGCAAATATATCCAAAGATTCTTAAGATGACAATGCAGCTTCATAACCAACACATTAATGAAAAATACCACTTTTCTGTTGAAGAGAAAATGTCCCATGATGTAAACATTAATAATGTATAGAGGCCCATTTCTGCTGGTTAAAAATATAAAAATGACAAAGTGGCTTTGTTGAGATGTTTTTTTTCTTGCCAATATTAAAAAGAAATTTGGAATAAAAAGTCAAATTCATGAGATGTAAGGTCAAACATTTGACTTTTGATTTAATTTTGACTATTTTTCTCATATTTTTGTTCATCACAAAATTTTGATGATTGTCACACAATTTTGGATTTTTATCTCAAGATTTCTACTTTTATCTCACAATTTTGGATTTTTATCTCAAGATTTCTGCTTTTTTTCTCACAATTTTGGATTTTTATCTCAAGATTTCTACTTTTTATCTCACAATTTTGGATTTTTATCTCAAGATTTTTACTTTATGTCTCACAATTTTGACTTAATACGGCCCCAAAAAATTCTCAACAAAGCCAAGCTTCCAAAATAGTCTAAACACACTTAAATATATAAGTATCCTCTATTTATAATTTATCATAAATTTTAAAGGTATGAAGAACTAATTGAGAAAAACCCTGACATTTTGGGGTATTTCATAAAATCCCCCTAGACATAATGACTTGACCAAAATGGAGGACATTTCCAGATAAAAGAAAACATTTGGTCACCCTAATGTATATATTGCCGAGCACTGTAAAACAAGTATTTTGTTCCGGCTAACCATTTCAGTGTTCATACTGGCTGCTGAGACAGTCCCTCGCTGACCAAATGTAAGAACTGAGGACAAAATTAATCATCATCCTCTTAAAAAAAAAAAAACTGAAAATAGGACTACCATGTCAGCATTCATATTATAAAAGCTGTAACTCAAACACCAACATTTGGGTTAGAGACTAGGAGATTGTGTGTGGTATTCAAGAACCTGGACTACTGTCATAGTTTTGGCTCCAATAAAACATGTTGGAGAAGTCAGCCTGAACTGATTTGTTTTTTGGCACTGGTCAGTCAGGAGCCCTTCAATTCATCCTGACTTGTTTCCTGAAATCATCCAATGAGGCCACACTCAGCTCAATATTTATTCAATTTTATTAACATTTTTTCCTCAACTCTAACCAATTTTGATTAAAGTGATTGTGCCAGAGGGGCACAAAATAAGAGAACTTTTCATGAAGAATGGACAGCAATCAACTTCAGGAAGTCTTTCAAAAACTGCATGTGAGAGTTGCTCAAGCCCCCAGGGAAACTGAACTTTTAGATTTAATCTCATCCTGCATCCCACTAAGTTTATCCGTTGACAGTAGCACCTGCATCAGTGTGTAATCTGCTGTAGTCCAGGAGCTACCATATTGCATTTCAATGAGCTATGCTTATTATTATGGTAAACTCCTGCTGCTCTACTCTAATAAGATTGATCCTTTGCCTCGCTTGCTGTCATTACATTAATATCCTCTCATCACTATTTAAATGGATGTGTCTGGCACACATGTGACCACTGGCTGACCCCTGCAGCCTAAGGGTGGGGAGGAGATGCCGTGTCTGATGGTCAGAGCATGGATCAGTGCAGGATTACACTGAAAGTAAAGTTTAATATGAGTATGCTGTCCTCTACAGGCTTCTGGTGGTAATGCATAATGGCACATACTGAATCTCAAGCCCTGCGTATTTAAATGTTTATTCTGTTGTAGTTTTGGAGCCTTAGTAGGGAAAAAAAGTGTCATTTCAGCTCCAAAATGTATGTGGGAAAGCTGGGTTTAGTAATTATCCATTCGTATTCACACAACAAATATTTCCTGTAAAAAAATGCCTAAAGGTATACTAAGCTACTGACCTATGACTTTTTCCCAATTAAAATAAAAAAAAAACACTGGAGGCCGTTCACATCTATGAATGAAGAATGTTACAGTACTTTACTGTAATGAATAGAAGAAGACAATGTGCTTTTTCGAAGTCCAATTTCACCATCTTCAAAATCAAACACATTTGGGGACAACCAATCAAGTAAAATAAGCTTTGTCTTTCATATCTTCACTTTTGGAGTCACTTCATAATTCATTAATGGGACATACTAGATACTCCATTTTCTATTGTCACCATTGCAGGCTCCACAGTTCTACAACTATGCATAAGTCTACATGCATTTATATGTGTCTCCACCCACTCCATCCATATTCAAGCGTACACTGCTGTCCTCATGTGGACTGCATGTCTCAGCAGACCTGATCTCCTGTTCTCCTCTCACTCACACACACTTTGTGTATTTCCTATCCCTCCATAGCTGTTCCTGCCAACACTCTGTTTCTGCTTTCTTTTCCCATCAGAGTCACAAAAATAGGACAGAGGAAATAGATAAGAGGTATTGGGAAGGATATTCGGAAAATTTTATAAAAGGCTGGGGGAGAAGCCTTTCAGGCTCAAGGGGTTTATATCAGATTTTTTCTCGAAGCAAGTTGTTCATTTTCACCACAAGAGTGAAAAACAGTAGTTGTTTATTTTGCCAAAAAACACCAGTCTGTGATCCATTAAAAAAAAGAGATTCCAGAAAAGACGCTGTAATTTAATTTCCAAATGAAGGCTTTTATCTTACTCGATTCGGGTGTCAACACAAAGAATGAGACAGATTATGGGGGAAAATGATCCCTTAGATTTGAAATGCAATTACTGATGCTAAGTTACAATCGAGTGTTAATGCTCTCAAAACACAAAGCCCATTATGTAGCCCCCTTCTGATGCATACTTGATCAATACACTGGAGCTATAAAGAAATGGAACAGGGAGCAGATGAGTGGATATGTAAGGGTGTTTGTGGTGTTCAAGCATACCTGCATGTATTGATCTTCTAAGAGGAATATAGGTAAGAATTTGTTCTGATATAAGAAAAAAAACTGAAAATCCAGCTGGAGAAAGAAACAATAACAAAAGAGATCAGAGAGTGGAGGAGCTGTGGAAATTAAGAAAGGAGAAAATGAAGACCGGGAGGATTTTCAGAGAGCATGGTTTTTGAGTTCATGAATAATACATACGGGTGGGATATTTTAAGACCCCTGTGACTGAAAGTAACTGGTGGGTGGAGGTACAGGGGGTGGGGGGTGAAAGAGGGTATCACTGGCCTGTTTCTAAACCAAGGTGACTATTACTGTTGTACATACACAGAGACACAAAGACAGTCTCACTTCTCTGCATGAATTCATACAGAGTTATAAAAAAGCACTTGATGTTTCATCATCAGAGCAGAAGTCTTTGTTCTCTTTGTGTTTCATTAACTTGGGCAGAATGGAATTGACATTTTACTTTGAAAAAGCCTGTAAATGGGTGTAAATAGATTCTGACAGCTTTCTCTTCACAATAAAAGAGGTGAAATGAAACAAAGGCCAATCACACAAAAACAAAAAAAGAACAGTTTAGCCTCCTGTTTGTTTCATAGTCATATTTTTTGTAATTGGACAAACATTTTTGGAGTAATATCGTCTTTCATGTATTACTCTTAGAAAGATAATCAATTCCTTTGTCTGTCATGTGATGTACTTTTAAAGCTGTAACAATCTCAGCCAATTTGACTATGTGAAAAAAAGAGCAAAAAAAGAGGTCATGAAAAGCTTGTAAGTTCACTAGAGAGTCCAGGTTTGTTGATTATGCACACATTTACTCACTTGCTGTGTATCACTAGAGGCAGGTAGGAAAACAGGCAGCATGAATGAAGAAGGAGTTTGTTTTATGTGTGAGTCACTGGATCACTTCATGTGGTCCTGGAGGCAAATAAATGAATCACAAACTGAGCATGACAGTGAAAGTTAAAATAGGCCCCTAATCCTTTGTAGAGTCAGTCAATGAAAATCCATGCTGCTAACTGAGAGAGGCATGTATTTTTGATTTTAAATCATAAGTTGAAACTCGTCAAACAGTTTTTTTTTTTTATTAAATCAACCTAGTGCAGTTGTGTTCCAACTTTTTACTTTGTTTATGAATACTGTGTGTTTGTATCACCTCACATGTTCAATATTGCTGTGAAGAAGTCTATTCTATGGGATTTCTCCTTAAACATCACTCATTGATCTCTAACAGATTATCTGATGGAGAAAATGCTAGCCTGCAAAATGGAAGAAAACAAAGATTGAATGCCAAAAACACTAATGTATATTAATATGTGAGGAGATAATTGAATGCCTTTGTCAGATCCTTTTTTTCCCGCCAATGTAAGCATTGTGTTTGTGTCACTTTACCTATTCATTCAGCATATCCAATAAGAGCTTCTTTTCAGCTGAAACAGTATTCCATAGTACTGCATTGTGTTTGGCTTTAAGTAAAGGTGTATTGTTGAGAGCAGCAGGCAGAATGTGGGTCACACACATTAAATCAATGCAGCTCATTAAATACATTGACAGACGGGAGCTCCCCAGTGGCTTTTTTGTACCTCCACCTTCTCTTCCCCTTGTTCACATACTCCACCCCCCATTATTCAGCTCTCTTCAGTCATTCATTATAATAGATATTAGCCTGTATTTTATGTCAATGTTTCATTTTCACTATGTTCAAAGAAAACACCAATGCTTTAAAAAAAATCTTGTTACAACTCTGTGCATGGAACACAAAATCTATAGTGCTTTGTGGGTTGTACTGTTAAGTCAGGGGAGACATTTCATCTTAACACAGAGGAACCCTTCTGTGTGCTATTTATAGACCAGGTTAACAGAGGGGGCTTCCACAGTATGGAAGGGAGTGATTAAAAAAAAGGGTTTCCCCTCCTCCACATGTACAAATGTACACAGTATGGTTTCTCCCTTATGGAAGCTGGTGTGCTATAAAGAAAGTTCAGGTTGACAGGCCATTAACTGAGGTGGGTATTAGGTTACAAATCAGCTCATGCTGCAATGTGCAAGTGTTCACAGCTTGTGAGGCATTTACCTCTATTACAAATTGTCTGTTGCAGCATACATTACAAGTACACTCAGTTAAAATGTCAGGCCCAGAGAAATTGGCTATATATTTTTCATCTTTTGGCTGACTGTAATTATTTGTAAAAGTGACTATAAAATAAAAGGCAAAAGGACTAAGGGGTGAAACTTGGCAGGAAATAGCATTGGGCATATATCATTGTTATTTGTTTGTGGCATCTTGGAATTATTATGCAAATATTGTCTTAGATGTGCATCCCTAGGAGACAAACGTGACAAGAAAACACATCTGATATATTAATCTTCTCATTGCCTCGTATTGTCCCAGATGTATCACCTTTAAAAATAAAGAGCAAGGCATTAAGGTAGAAACTTTGCAGGAAAACCTATTGGCAATGTACTTGTTCTTCATCATCATATGGAGGCCAACAACTGCAATTTTGTAGACATCTACAAAATTAAAGCCTCAGGCCTCAAGAAAGAAAGTCAACTAAAAAAACACTGATTAGACAACAGTTATCTCAAAGATTGCACAAGTCTCAGTGATGTCATCCATTAGGGTCAGCCTTTTGAAGCTCAATCATGGTGGTTACCATTTTGATGGCTAAAACTGACTCATGTCTGCTCTAGAAACTGGCAGAAAGAAGAAGACAGCAGCTGCACAACCAGTGATGCCCCTAATTATACAAAGCTACATCTCACTTTTATCCACAAGTTATACAAAGGGAAGACCTGTAAAATATGTCACTTCCTATAAAATTCATGTGAATGTAGAAATTAGCGAACTGCCAAAACCATTGTGTTTTAAACATGTGACATTAAGCTGTAAAATAGGTGATGTAAAAAAGTCTCTGATTGGGCTTTTGGGTTTTTGGACCCAGCTTGGAAAATAAAGGCATTGCAATTTTTGCACTTGGGCATCTCCTTCGCTATTAAGCGACAAATAGTTACCACATAATTGATACTTTTCTGGTAAAGTTTTTCATTCCTTAACACTTTGTTGTTGTCTTGAGTTGCTTGTAACAAAATCTGCCTATGGTGTAAAAAAAAAGTTTCTTATCTATAAACATCCTAGATTCAAGAAACTCGACAGGCATATTTTTCTTATCCCATTGGCAGATTTTTTTTCCTCATCACAAGGAATTCAGACATCATTTTTGTCTTTAAATTACTTGAAATAAGACAGGTCTCTGAACCTGTCCGTTGAATGCACTCATATCAAGAATAAAAGATGAACTTAACCACAAATAAGACATAAATGCTTGATTAGATTCCAGTTGTTGCAGTGAACAAAATCAAAGCGTTACAGATGACATATCTCTCACAGACTTGTTAGATAGGTTGAACCACATATGTGATAAATGCAAAAAAATGTCTGGCCTTGAGAGTATAGCTGAACTCTTGCTCAATAAATAGCTGATCAAAAAGCAATCAGAGGATCGATAACCATCAGTCATCTAGAAAACTGCCTGGATACTGTCCTGAGCTGACATACCGGAACCTGGCCAACTGAGACGGCCAGAGGGAGCATTATACTCCAGCTAATATCTGTCTGAGAGGAGAATCAGATCATCCACTCTGCATTACTCTGGTGCTTAGAGCTCATGGAGAGGCAGCGATGGAGACTGATGAAAACAAGAGAGGGGTGTGGGAAATGAAATAAGAGTAGCAAATACTAGAGAGGGCAAATGAAACAGCTCAAGCAGCAGTGATGGGAGCAAAAAGGGAAAGACAACAAGAGGTGAAACAAACATTTGGAGCAGCTGGAGGAAGTGTGAGACACTCTGAAATGACACTGCTAGAGAGGATGTTTGCACTTGTCCCACTCCACATTGAACCAAGAGTCAAGAGCGTTCTGCACTCCTCCTCTCTCTTCCACTCTCTCGTTGCTTTTATAAATAGACCACTCTGCTTTTGCTGTAAACCGCAGAGACAATAAGATTCTCTTAAGAAGAGAAGCGGGACACAAAATCATTCAGGAGATGATTGCCTATGGTTGATTTAAAGATACCCTCTCTCATGGACACAAGTGCACAAAGGTGCTTTCAACAATTTATATGCAGAGTAGATCTAACCCCGGCTATGACACAAACCAAGCCAGATCTGCTGTTAAAATGACATCCACACTTGTCTTATTGCCTTTGTATTCACATAATACTTGAAAAACAAAATCATAAAGTCGTTCTGAAGTAATTATCAACATGATATTATTGACATTATAATCAAGGTTATTGTTCATAATAACTTTATAATTTACATTTATATGATCAACATATCTCTATATATATTCTATTATAATTTGTTTACATTGGTCCTCAGAAATGGTATGGCAAGCAATAGGATCCATATTTCCTTTGTTTGTTTACAGACAATGAGTCTCTTGGGTGAGTCTTTCTTCTTTACACTGTCCAAAAACAAAGGCTCCACATAGACCACAGACTGTCAGATGCAAAGAGTACAGTACAGTAAAGAAGCTGGATGTTATCTTCACACATCTCAGACAGGAAAATCGCAGAAGAAGAAAGTCTGGAGGTAAATGAGTGAGTACAGACAGAATTCATTAACAAGGCCTGCATGTGTATTTCATTCTAACCTCAGCTCCTGTACTGTGAAGCTGAGCTGGGAGTAACATTCAAATAGAAAAACAGAAAAAAAAAACGAAAAAAAAAACAAAAAAAAAACAGTTTAGCTGCACATACAGCAAGCTCTTATATAAATCATATTTCCCCTTTGTTAATATAATGTACATTTCCATCCTTAGTCTCTGAAGCATATCAAAGTATAGACATCATTCACAGACTCTACAACCTAAGGTTCTTTGATTACTTCAGCAAGCATACACTTTGATTCCCTGCTACACAGGAATCTGAACATGGCAGAGACTTATTTTAAAGCTTAAGCTTTTAAGACATCATTGAAAGCAGCTGTAACTCTTAGACACACTGTTTACATGGCTACGTGTTTTCACCACCAGTGGTGGCATTAGTTCGCTTTGTTTGTTTCGTCCACAACTAAAAAAAAGGTTTGCCCAGTCCTGTCCAGACAGCGAACGTGGCCAAAAAGATGTGTCCAGGCAGTGTGTGTACACTGGCTGTGAGTGCACCAATGTCCAGCGTGTGTTATACGTCCTCATGTCTGTGGTATTTAGTACAGCAATAATGTGTTTTCCTTGGTTTGGATTGTCCTGATATTCTGTCCTGTTGGTTTTCTCTAGGAGAGGGGTGTTTGTCCTCACAGGTTGTCACTTTAATCATGTGCTATGTAACAAGAGAGGAAAAGACGGCAGTACAGAAGAAGCTATCAAGACACATGAAGTCACAAAGGTGTTCTAGTACAAGAGGACAGTTTAGAAAAGCACAAGTACATATCAGATCACAGAGCAAAAGAGGGTGTGGGCAGTGTTGATCTTTACAATTATAGTTGTCTTCCAATCTTGTGTTTCAGCTCCTCATACCTATCCCTGGAGTCAGAGGTGCTCTGTGTTAGCATGAATTCAAATAATTTCTAAGCTTTTTTGTACAGTACATACGTAAAAGCTCTGTTTCTGTCTCCTCCTTCTTACACACACAGATAATGCCCACAGATGACAGTGCACACAGTGAGACCTACACAGAGATAAGGGCACTCAGAGAGTCCCTATGAGTACCAGGACTCACTTGGCTGAGCAGAAAGTCTGTTTGATTCCCTGGACACCGACTGGACTGGCAGCAGATAATATTGTGCCTCCACTGTAAGACTCAGTCAGCAGATTGTGATTGTAACTCATTCTGATGATTCCAAGCTGAAGGCAGAGGGACATTACTGACCTGTGGATTACAGATTTGGCTTTTTTTGCTCATAAGTTACCTTGCTCGCTGCAATAAATGAATCCTTTTCTTGACACAAACCTCTGAGTAAATACCTAACATGGATCATGACCCAACAACATCTCAGATAGCACGGGCAATGTTGATGCATACATAAGACTATACTTTGAAAGCAAGTTACTTAACTTTCCTGAAGTATACTGCAAATAGTGTTAGAAACTCTAGAGCCATTGGGTATATTTACTATGATTTGCACCATAGGTGTAATTCTCACTTTTTCATGCCACAATAATACACTCAAAGACATGCAGCACTATGATAGCAGAATAGCATCTATTGGATTAAATGCCTATAAAGAACATATAGCTGAGGTCTTCTTTAGTGTGAGCTAAATGTGCACTGGACTTCATAAGTACAAAATATTGGATATAGATATTTTCAACGGACAGGCAAAGCTGACTAATCTTGACTTTAACTACTGCAGGTAATAGATGAGAAAGAGTATGACGGATAGTATGTTCACAGAAGACTGGCCAGGGTTGGCATTGACCCCTATTGAAGCCTGGCCACATCCCTGCACCACTATGTTGCATTAGCTTGCTGGTAGCTGTCTATGCTTTTCATTTAGGAAATGTTCCTTTTAGTTGGTTATTTCAGATGTAAACATTTTCTTCATTTTCTCCATTTCATAGCGTGGTGTTTACAAATACAATAATTGTCAATGTTGCCTAAATGTGGCTAATAAGTATAGTTTGGAAGATGCTTTTTTTTCTTTTGTTTTACTTGGCTTGGAAGATCTATGTGAAAGAAGGGTAAACAAGTGCTAATTATTCATGTGTGTACACACACTTCATGCCTCCTACCTGCATAGATAAATGTCACTACAGTCAAAAACAGTCTGGTCACACTTCTATTATGTATTGCAAAATAAAGCTGCCTTTAATGATTAAATCAATGTTTTTTCCCTCTTTGTATACTACAAAACTGGCTTGTATGACAGAAATATTAATTTCATTGCTCACCGAGCTTTGGGTTTTATAATAAACAATATAAGATTCCTCACAATTTAATCATACAACTAGTTAACTTCCTACCTTCAACTATATTGAAATCCTACTCTTGCTGTTGTGTTTCTGAAAACATGGAATGCCTTGAAGTCAAGAACAGCGAGATTTCTCATTGTACGTCTGTAACAGCGGACCTGGGTGACGGTTGGAGAGACACTTGGAGGTGTAGTTAATAGACTGACAGAGAAATAGGCACTCACTAGAATCACTACAGAGAAATGTTCACTGTGTCTCATCTTTAGCAGAAAAAATGCAGTTGAGAAGCACACAGTTATTGTATCACTAACAAAGACGCAAAGACACACAGCATTACATAAAGCTGACATTCACTCTGTTCAGAGAAACATTTCTTCTAGCAAAGGCTGGTAACACCAATAAGCAGAGTGCTCAAACTGTAAATCTACTCAGATGTCATTAAGGAAAATGGCAGGAGAAGGAAGATGGCGTACAGCTATGGTCCAGAACTACAGCACAGCACTGTTATTTATCTGTTGGTGTCTACAGAGCTAATACCAGACTAATATCTAGTAAAGGCCAGGGGAGTATTGCAACTGCCTTTACTCTTATTCCCCGAAAAATGCCCCCATGCCAAAACATCTCAGTTTAACCCTCTTACTTTCTGATTGTAATTCAGTTTTCCCCTGACAGAACAGCTGCAATGTCTGATTTGGTTCCTCTCTGAGTCAGGACCTTGGCAGTTAGAGTAGCAGGTTTTAGTTTCTCAGTAATACGGATAGTGTAGTCTGCTATTATCACAAGTTAGTATATTGAGTTACATCAAAAACAGAAAAAATATGTTTATCTAGATATTATCTCAACATGCATCTTATCCCCACAGCAGTCTGAGCATGTTTCCTTATGATGTTGATATTGATTATTACTTTTTAGGCTACTTCTTGGCTACTGTTGTGAGGAGAACAACTACTGGCACACTGGTAAGACTATCTCCATGCAGACACTGACAATGTCCGAAATAAGACGAGTGGCAGATCTATGGAATGTTGGAGAACATTAAGTTCTCTTTGACAAAGTTAACCTCACTGCTCTGGACTAAAATTATGGGTGCCAAAGGCTGTTAATACAAAGACTCATCACCTCATCCATCAGTCTCAGTTCCAGTAGACCCCAGCTGATAAATCACCATTTACAGCAACTTACATTATACATCTGTACGCATCTTAGTGATATTCACATAGTTAGTGTTGGCCAGGGTGCAGTTTCCTGTTTTCATGGCCTCTGGTCTGAAGTCTTCAGTGCTATGATTCACTGCCTCCTGTATCTCCACATAGTCAGATTTACTGAGGGTGGAGCCACTGCCACTCCGACCACTCTTCTTCAAATCGTCGGCTGAGCTGGCTTTAGGAACACTTGGGATATTAAGATACTGTGCCTGTTCTTCACCCTCTGTCTCTCTGTGGTAGAAGTAGTTAAAGTTGGAGACAATCACAGGAACAGGCAAGGCGATAGTGAGCACGCCAGCAATGGCGCAGAGAGACCCCACAATCTTTCCCCCAATGGTTGTTGGAACCATGTCTCCATACCCTACAGTGGTCATTGAGACCACGGCCCACCAAAAGGCCTCAGGGATGCTGCTAAACTGGGATTGTGGCTCATCTGCCTCCGCAAAATAGACAGCACTTGAGAAGAGGATCACGCCGATGAACAGAAAGAAGATGAGGAGGCCTAGCTCACGCATACTGGCTTTGAGAGTCTGTCCCAAGATCTGCAGCCCCTTGGAGTGACGTGAGAGTTTGAAAATACGAAACACCCTTACCAGGCGAATGACACGCAGAATAGCTAAAGACATAGCCTGCTGACCTGCCTCTCTGTCCTCAGGCCTCTCTGCCAGTTCTGTGCCCAGGGTGATGAAGTAAGGGATGATCGCCACAATATCAATGATGTTCATGATGTTTCCAAAAAATCCAGCTTTGCTCGGGCAGGCGAAAAACCTCACCAGGAACTCAAAGGAAAACCAGATGATGCAGAGTGTTTCTACGATGAAGAATGGATCTGTAAAATAGTTAGAGCCGACATAGGTGGAGGTGGCATTGGACATGGAAGGGAACGGGTAATTGTACATCTCCTCCTCTTCATTGCGAAACACTGGCAGCGTCTCTAGGCAGAAGCTGACGATGGAGATGAGAATCACCATGACAGAGATGATGGCAATGATACGAGCAGGACCTGAACTCTCTGGATACTCAAACAGCAACCATACTTGTCTCTGAAATTCGTTCTCAGGCAGGGGCCGCTCCTCCTCTTTTATAAAGCCCTCATCCTCCCTGAAGATTTCCATAGCCTCCTCACCCAATTCATAAAAACGGATTTCCTCTGAAAAAATGTCCAGCGTCACATTAACAGGCCGCCGCAGTCTCCCTCCTGACTGGTAATAATACAGAATAGCATCAAAACTGGGTCGGTTTCGGTCAAAAAAGTATTCATTCCGGAGAGGATCAAAATACCTCATCCTTTTCTTGGGATCCCCGAGCAGTGTCTCTGGAAATTGAGAGAGAGTTTTAAGCTGCGTCTCAAAGCGCAAGCCTGAGATGTTGATGACGACCCTCTCACAGCACTCATGATCTGGCTCTGGCTCGTACTGGTCGTGAGGCTGACCTGGTTGCACTGCTGCTTCATCCACTGTGTCGCTGGTAGCAACCGTCATGCTGGAAGGAGATGGAACCTGCAGGGTTCAGATCGGGTGGGGCCACGTAGGGCAACAAGGTGAGAACGCCTTCAGGCACCAGTGGATTCTGGTACAGGCAGATCTGCCTATGATGAGCTGTGGGACAGGAGCAAAAGCACAAAAGACTGCAATGATGAATGCCATGTGCAACAGATCCTCCTAAACAGATATTTGATGTAGATTTGGAGCATGTATATGCTGCACTTCAACTGCCATACATTTCTAAGAAGCTAATACATCTGACATCTCCCAGAAAAGCTGTTATTTCAAGACCTCGCTGCAAACAAGCAAGTGCAGGATGGTTCAAAATAACAAGGAAGGAGGGGAGGGGGGGGTGCATTTAGGCGAATTGGCTCCTTTGTGTCTCTGTGTATTAGGTTATGAGTTCTCTCTCATATGAGCACACTGCGAGATCAATATGCTGGCCAGCAATACTGTATCAGCTCTCACGGGGTTCAATTACAACCAAGGAATCTGATTATATGCTGAGTGCTCCGTCCACTCTCTGATGGAAATTTCTCCTGCTTTTATGTGTGATGTGACTGATGCCCCCCCCCAAAGCCAAGAAAAACATCATCAAGTTAATGATCTCATTAATAGTATAAATAACAGGGAGATAGTTTTCACATCCAGTGGTTGACACCCCTCTCATCATGCAGAATCCTTTAACTCCCAAAGCCACTGTGCAGAAGCTATAGACTCTATGTGTGAGAGGAGGTGAAAAATGTCCCCACTGATGCAGCATGGCAACAATCTTGTGACATAGATCCAAAAGTCTCACCTGTAAAGCTTGTCCAGAGAGACAGCTGAGGTATCCGGTCAAAAGTCAGTCTCCACGTTTAAAGCAGCTCCCGGCTGTCAGCCATAGATCAGCCCCAAACTCCGGCCCTGCAGCAAGGCAGCGGTGGGAGTGGGAGAGGGGGACAAGGTGTGAGGATGCAGGAGTTACCTCCCTCGCCTGAGTGACCAGCAGACACATGCTGAGATGCAGCTAGGCTACAGGTTGAAGCATGTGGAGGGAGCGATGGTGTTGTGATGAGAGAAAAGCAAATCTTAGAAATGCCTGCAGCAGCAGCGGCACAAACATGACGCCCCCGGTTCAGAACAATACGCCGCAGCCTGCAACAACAGCAAAGGTGATCCTTAAATCTGCAGAGATTTACTGTGGAAGGGAGACAACGCTGTCAGCGTTTCTGCCGGGAAGCACGCATGCTTTGATTTCATGAAAAACGAAATCACCTGTTTGAGTCTCTTTAACATGACCGCTTCATGATTTGCATCACGATATTTTAGCTCATGCTCTGGTTAAACTGTATCAACACCCAGTTCCTTTTTCTGGGATGATATACACCGGTGATGCACATTTGTAGTAAATGGAGGCTTATGTTTCCAACCCATTCCATAGAGTAACGCAGTCTTCTGATGGCGTTTCAAAAAGTGCAAACTACTCAATCTGTCATTCATGTGAGAAAAAGCAGCCAAATTCATGCACTGGCACATTCAAACACTACACTGCAGTGCTATTGTTGTTGTTGTTGTTGTTGTTGTTGTTGTTGATGATGAGTGGCAAGCGCGAGTGAGTTAGTTTGGAGTGGCAGGTGCCAGACATGCTCAAGCCATTTGCAGCCCCACTCCCGTGGGGATCATGGACAGCCACAATAGACTCCATGCACCAAACAAAGCATCATAGCATTATCTGTGGGTCTACAGCCTTATTTCAGATCATAGCATGCACGGAATTCACCCTGGTTCTCTTGGTGCGCCGACGCATACGTTTATCCAGTTCGTCTCCTCTTACAAGGTGCCGTGAGGTCGTGAGCCCATGCCTTTATAGCTTTCCTCCTTCTGTCTTTGTTTGGCTGATCTCTCTAGATGCTGTCATCCCATCACGACCAACTGTTTTGGAGCTGTCGTACCTCCCCATGCTTGTCATATTTCGGCAAAATTCACCTTAGTTAAGGCGCGTGGGCTGCAGCAGGGCATCGCAGCGCATACTAACAACGTCTTGCGCGCCTCGCCCCATCTCTCTGTGCTCCCCCCTCACCCGACACTCCTGTCCTTACTGCTACACATTAAAGGAGAAGAGGCATACGGAGGGGAGTGCACGTGTAGGTTTCCTTAAATTATTTCAGAGAAGAAAAAAAAACAAAAACAAAAACAAAAAAACAGAAGGCGTCCATAAGGAGAGAAAAGATTTCAAGGTAGAAGCATCTTGCAATGTTTCCAGGAAAAATGTATTGATTTTCTGTATGGAGGAGGAAGGGAAAAAAATGATATTCTTTTTCTGAATTCAGGTCGGATTGTTGTGAGCTACTTTAACCCAGCACATGTCTCCAACATGTGCTTTCACATTAGGATAATGGATTTGAACTGCGTGTACTCTATGTTAAGTCATTAGTCTAAGGTACAGAAACAGACTCCAGTACAATTTGTTGAGTTGCTTAGTATGGGCTGATCATTTACAGACCTTCATACTGTATTACAGTCTGCTAATTACTGCCCAGGCCCATTAAGCACGTGCAGGCGCACTCTCTCAGGCAGAGGACTGATGCTAACAGCTCTTAATTCAATGACAAACAAGAAAAAGTCTATGTTAAGAGCCCTTTGATTATACAGTCAAATGAAATGATCAAGTTGGGAACCCCCCCCCCCCTTTCCTGAGCTACACTGTTAAATGTAACTCATTGTTTCAACGAATAAAAAAATGTGTGATGTAAACGTTTTGTTCTCATTTGTTTAAATTATATTTTGTCGTTAATGAGTGGTGGGCAGAAGGATCTAAAATATCAATGTAACAATACCTACAATAGTATCAGCATTGATCATTACCGGCATGATGAGATCAGTACTTACAAATATCAGTAAATTGATGATTTTCAAAAATATTTTTACAGGTATGTACAATCTATTTGATCACTATGATACATTAATGTTGAAATATGATAATCGTTGAGATCCATGAACATTTAAATTTATTGTATTACAACAAAGCAGAAAAGTCAAAGAACATGATTATTTTCTGATGAAAAACTAGGTCTTTACTTTCTTTAATGAACAGAAACATAAGTTTTGGTGGTTGTGTGTTATTCTTGATTAATTTTGACTCACTTCGTTCCTATGTAAAAAGCACCAATAGGTATTGGTATCTGCGATACTGGCCCAATATTTAATCGGTATCAGATTGAAACTAAATTTTGCACTACTGCACACCACTATTGTTCATTTAACTTCTTATGGTAGCTGTTTGAAATAATGACTCTATTCCATCTCATTTGAACCTTTTGGTCTAGTTTAGGTAACTGGTCATGAAACCCAGACAGCCAGTCATGAAGCTCAAATAGCCTGTGCTAATGCACAGCAGGGTGATAAATCCATTAGGTTGCCTCCTCACTCACAATGTAACTGTTAGGCTAAATTTCACAAAGGCATTCTATATATAATAACTTGAAAGCTGTAGCTTTGCTAAACAGCAGGGAGGCTTTAAGGTGATTGTCAAGTGGATATGCATAACTGATTTATTTTGACATAGGTTTTCAAGCTGAAATATATTTTGTAGTTGAGACAATGCCAACTTACAATTAAGAGCTATCACAACAATTTCAGTAATCTTTTGTTATATTGACATAGGATAATATGGTAGAACAACAATTGTGAAAAAATGTATTTACAGTGCGAGTGAAAACCCAGGTGTGTCTCCAGGCAGATAGCAGAAGCTGAACCTTTAAGAAGACGTCTCAAATCTCAGAGGAGTACCACTTGACCTCCCCCTTTCGTTCTCCTTGCTTTACCATTCTCTACAGCCCAAGGGCAGGCTCTACATGATATGCAATCCTTCTACAATCAAAGTGTCAAGACCCTGATTAAGATAACGACGAGAGACTGCTGCTGGGAGAGGAGCAGTTCCTCACTCCTGTTTGCGGCTGATAACCAGTTTGCCACTTTAGCTGAAGATCCCAATGAGGAGCTATTGGCACCTTACATAAACTGGCTGAGTGATAGTTGAGAATTCTTCAATCTACATTGTCCGTGAATGTAAATGAGTAGGGCCAAATGCTGCTGAGAGCTGCGCTACCAATATCTAATGGATGTCAGCAGCATAATGATTCATTACCCGCTGTGGCATTCACAGAATGGGGCACTTAGTGTATGAGATATTGGATAGTGCTTGTGGAGACCATGTCACATCTTCAGAAGATGCATTTCAATTTTATTTCATTTAAAATATGCAGAACAATACAATCAGATCAACTCTGAATTCATTACTATTTGCAGAAAAGTAGCATGGCTGTTAGTAATCATTTGAGCTGATATTCTACACAACAGCTCTGGCTGAGATTTTACATTTATCATACATTTCAACAAAAGAAATGAAGGGGATGTAATGTGTCAAGTGAATGGATTAATTTGTTTAACCCATAATTTATTTGGCTGTGTAAAAATAATCCCAAACATGATTGAAATAAACTGCAAATTGTTCACACACCTGCTAACATTTACCAACATGTTTACACAGATCAGCTTTTTGATATTTTGCGGAACCTTTTTCATGTCATGCTGACAGTGAAATAAGAGACTGCTGATGATCTCTTTGGCAGTCTTTGTCATTGATTTTTCCAGACGAAGATTGTATTGTTACCCAACAGTGTGCATAGTACTTGAATCAATGTGATGCACAGAGTGTTAAGTTACAGTGCCTATTTCATGTAAGTGCTGATAGAATAGTGTTCGTCCAATCAAGTAACATGGTTGAGAATCACTGTTGTATACACACGTCAATGATGTATCTCATTATTCTTATCATCTGGCTTTAGCTAATAAATCCAAACCTTGTTGTCGATTACCGTATTATATCTTCACCATATCTCCACAGGCAACTATCAAATGTCCTTGGGGAATCATGTGATGTATGGTCGACTGCACACGGGATTAATTTTATCTCTACAAATGACTTTTAAAACTTAGAAGCCAAGCCATCGAACATAGTCAGCGATAGCTGGGCACTGCCTGGGAGAGAAAACGTCTGAGGAAAATGAAGGCACTCTTGAAACGTGTGAGCTAACTTGAAACGTAAAAAGAGTTCATAACTACGATATCTGCATTTTTATCATTGTTTTATCAGGAAAACAAGTTACAGAATGAAAGTCAGTATGACACCAGAGTTTGACAAGAAAACAAAAAAAGACAGATAGTTTACTTTATATGCAGCCAAGCAGAACAAAATTGAAAATTAAGTCATTAAGGAAAAAGAGAGACACACATAAATAGTCAACATTAGAGGAATCAATAGTTTTAAACAGTTTACCCAGAGTTTTTAGCTCAATTAACCAACCTCTCCATTCAGGTCCTTAATTGTGTCTCATGTTCCTTTCCACCTTCATCCTGTGCCAAGGGTCTGAATGGCACCATTGATTCTGTTTTGTGTTCATCTGAGCAGACCAGATGGAACCTCACAAAGAAACTTAAGAATGCTTCCAAACCAGCGACCCCACATGAACGCTGTAACCATGTCTGCACTTATTTACCCCTTCAAGCTTTGTTTTTTTTTTATTTGAGGCGCCCAGAATGACAGAACTTGTTGTGCTCTCTGTGTCTTGTTTGTATTTTGGATTGTGGATTAGAAAGCCAATATGAAGGAAGAGAATAATGAAGGCCAGGATGGCAGTTTAAGTGTGAGGAGTGCACAGGGCACAAACCAATTGTTTTCATGATCTGGACACATTCAATTTATCCACTCAGAGAATGATTTCCCTGCAATCCCACACAGTTCAGTTTGGACATTTTGTGAGATGATGAGCTTATTTGCATAGCAGTGTGTGAGTCAGCAGACCTGCACGCCTAAAATCTCCACCCTGTTTTATGCAGCAGAACATGTGGAAGAGAGAGGGAGTGAGAGAGGAGGAGTGAAAGTATTAGAGAGAAAGAGAAGAGAGTGTTGATCCAACTTATGACAGCAGACTGCAGGGGAGGAGCTTTTTCAAGGATGACCTCTGCTGGTGCTGCAAGCAGGTGATCGCTCACATACAAGCTGCCACCACAGCAGCAACACATACACACACACTCTCTCTCTCTCTCTCTCTCTCTCTCTCATGCACACACATATCATACGTTTTGTACTGAAATGTGCATTTGCATACTTGCAGAACACGTGCGAAAAAGTGTGACATACAGTCACACAAAGTCAAGTGGTTCCTTGTGCCTCGAAGAGAAGTAACTGGAATTGAAACTTCATCAAGTGCACACAACTTGTGAACACAAATGCATAGATAACCGTGCTATTAGTTTTTGCTCCACTTTATCTCTGTTACACTAATGTTCCTGAATTAAAAGCTCAAGATGCAAGCTTTTCATTCTGAAATAATTATAGGTATAAAAATAAAACTCAAAAACATGCCTCCCTCATCCTTCAGTACAACCTCAGAGAGGAGCTTCTCTATGGAGCCAGGAAAGACAGCAACAGTGGGGAGAGGTTGATTTAAAAGTCAGTTTCAACAGAAGTGGGTTGCCAGAGTGATGTAGCCTCTGCTAAATTACTGCAATAGAGTATTATTTTGACCCTTCATCTATCTTATCCCCCCCCCCCCTGCAAGTCTCTCTGTGTGGTCCCTCTATAATTAGTGACTGACCTTGGAAGTGCTTCACCTGCCTGTTGAGAGCAGCCCAGCTGATGATGATGATCACCACTTTCATGATGAGATATGTCCTTACCCTCCAAGTGGAGTACTCCGCTATTGATTGTGGATGTGGTTTCACTTTCTGTTGTTTTCCCAGCCTTTGAAAACAAGAACAAAATCGATGACCTAACTCTGGCGCACAAAGGTGTGGCTTTGGTTAGAGAGGAAACTTTGGAGCATATTAATACCATCTATAATGCATGACCAAAGAATGCACAGCTCGATACGTCTGCTATGTGTGAAGATCTCTGTTTCTGAGTGGCTGATGGAAAATTGAATAGGGTAAAAGGTTGAAATGATGTCAGAAAGAGCTGAAATGTGTCACAGAGGACTTTGAGGACATAGGGAGACATACATGGATGCACTTAGATGCATGCAGCTGGACATGGAGTTAGAGGTGTGCTGCAAATGAAAATGAGGAGAAAGGAAGTGGAGAGGGCAGCAGATAAAGGTCACTGTGACAGAGTGATGAGTCATCTGTTATGGCAGTGTCCAGCCCTCTCTCTTTCCTTCTCTCTTCTTCTGTTTTACACATTCACTCTCTCCATCATCCGACTTTTTGTTTTCATAGCACACACCCAGACGGTGGATCCACCCTCAGACAGCAGACAGAAAAATCAGAAATGACTTAACATATGAATTGTAACATCACTGTGTGGCTTTCAGTGGTTGTGTGTAAATGTGCATGTCAGTGTTTTTTTTTTTTTTTTTGCTGCTTTGTGTAGCATTTTGTGTACACAGGGAGTTCCACCTTGTATCCTGCAGCTTTGGGCTGTAAACTGAAGCTGATCAGCCTAGACTGACACTCTGATTTAATCTGATTTCTGTGGAAGCAGCAACAGCAACAGCATCATCATCATCCTGAGAGGGCATCCTTATAAGTTATCCAGCAGTGGTGTGGGAGCTTCCTGGATGGAAAACATGGTAAATGTTCTGTTCTGACTGAGCACTTTGAATAGACTTCTTTCTATTTAAAGCACGTAAACACTTCATGTCACAGTAACCCATTCACCCATTCACACACTGATAGAGGATGCTATTCAAAGTGTATGGTCGTACTAATCTTGGGTTAGTATCTTAACCAAAGACTTCACCCAAGGCCTAAGCACTAAATCACATGCCTTTAGGCACAAGGAATGCTATGTATGAGTGTACGATCCATGAGGGCTTGTCACTAATGTGACATCAAATGTTATCTGTGAGCATGTAGTATTATACAAAAAAAGTCCTGAACATGTGGCATTTATTCATCTATTTATTTAACTAGGTTAGTAATTAAAAGCAAGTCCTTGTTAAGACACAGAGAAAGCTTTTTGAAGGATAAGGGGTCAAAGAAAGGCAACAACATTGGTGTTTTGGAAAACTCTTACTTCAGCCTCTGTCTGAAACTCTTCAATTTAGCTGCTGTCTCTTTAAGATCCCCTGCTACACAAACCTTCTTTCCTCTGATTGGCCAATTCTCTGGAAGCCTGTCAGGAACAGGGCTGAGGGCAGACCTTGGTGTTTGAGGCCCACCTCTCAAACAACCTTGATACTTATTATGATGACCTCATCTTAGCAAGTCCCACTAAAACTTTTAGCTGCTTTTTGAACAGATTTTTCTGTGCAGTTTAAAGATATATTCAGGGGTTTTCCATGACATTGAAATGTAGCAGATTGATTAACTGTGCTCTTTTAGGGTTAAAATCAAGCATTGTTACCTTATAACTGTGTTTAACGTGGGGAAGCTTATAATGCCTGCTCTTTAAGTACAGTATAACCAGCATAATTCACATGTAAATACAAAATGCACCATAAACTGCCAAAATGGTGATTGATTGCATATTTTTACCAACGAATGAAATCAACCAATACACAAACTGAACTTCCTTGGAATGGCTTGCTTAATGCTACATTAGTTGCCTTAGGAGCTGTTAAATAGGGTCTAAATGAGGTTGCTTAACATTCCTGTCCATAATTTTTTACAGCTTTCGTAACACAGATATCCAACCAAAGAAGCCTCTGTTGAATGTGGAAACACATCAATAAAAGGCAGATTCTTCACTCCAAAAAGAGGATAGAAGTGGTTAGCTGGCTGGTGAATATAGCAAAGCGGTAAGCAGCTGATCAACCTCAGAAAAAGGGGAAAGTCAGGAGACAAACAACCCCCCAGCTGAGAATGGAGTGACAGTTGAACTGGCATGGTGGATACAAATATAGATCTTAATGAATGATGATGCTGGGCAAAAAATTCTCAATGTGTACAGGAGCAGACGTACATATAATTCCCCATGCTTAGAAGTCAAAAGTACTGTAACATCTTCAAGGTAATAAATAAATATGTCACTGTGGATAAGAAGTCTCTGTATCTTCATGAATATATATGGGATAATAGTTTATAGTTAGCTGTTGTTGGCTTCAGTCCTTTAAATCTCCATTGTTTTCTGGCAATCAAATGTGCCGATTTTGGATTGTGAGTGTGCCATACTGGCATCATATTAATCCCCCTTGGACCTGCTCTACAACTGGAGTGCCTATGATGAGGGACCTTATCTCCATGTGGAGTGCATACACTGATACTCCGCCAGACACACACATCTAAAATACTCTAAAACACAGAGGGTTGCTGCAACAGTTGTTAATACTAGAACTTAAGCTTTCATCCTTTCAATGCACTTGCAGAGGACTGAATCCACCCTATATGACTCTTCTCTCTTAATCTCTGCAACAACCCTCCCTTGTTGCCATGGAGACTTCCTGCTGTAGTGCCATGGCTGGTGGTGTGCGTTGATGATGTCATTGATATTTTTGTGATCTTTAAAGCATCTTTCACAAAGATTTTTGGTAATAAAGCCATACAATCTGATAAAGAATGAAAATCAGTCAAAGGAGTACAGGGGGCTTTGTGCATTATTGTGCTGCTCTGATAAACAAGGAGAGTATTTAGTCTGGATTGATCACGTAATTTTCAATCTTCCTTCCAGGAAGGCGGTTTAATTCTCATGAACACACAATAGCCTGGAGGGATGGTAGAGTTATTAGTGAGCTGGTGGGCTCCGTAAAGCAATAAAGCACACTTGCTCATACACAGGATGACAGTGTGACGGCTGTGAACCTCGGGTAGAATGTTAATATTTACCTCCTCGGCACAGGGATGAAATGCAGTTTTCCACTCGGCTCAGACATAGTTCAGGTCTCTTAAAGGCCCCACCATTAGCACCAACTGCTCTCTACAAATCTGGACCAATCTTTTGAAACAAATAAAAATTCCAGGTGTGTCTAAAATATGATGCACTTTTTAAATTTAAAATCAGTGCTATTTACTTTCCAGACATCTATTTTCTTTCCTGATGTGTATAGAAGTGTAAGTAGAATCTCATGATGATCTAACTGAGTCACTCCGGTTGAACAGGGCCAGAGAGGTCGTACTGTTCTGTCTGTATAGCAGCAGCTCAACAGGGAAAACTTGTGTTGTTGAAGGATGTTTTTCAGAGAACAAGACATCTGGAGCATTTTGAAGAAAAGCTCTTATTTCTGACTAAAGGACTACATGAGGCTCTTCGAAAAATTAATTAAACTGTGACATTGGCGTGTTGTCATAGGTTTGAGGCTGCCCTGAACTGGGGCAACACTTGTTGATTGAAATAGGTCAGCACTTTGCTATCATACTTGGAAACACCTTCGTTGTCTTTTACAATGGAAGTACTTTAGCTGCTGAGTCCCTCTACCTTCTGGGTACTTCTCTGAACACGTAACCTCCTTTTTTTCCCCTCATTTGCCAGTAAAAAGAACTTTACAAATCTACTTGGTTGGTTCTGGCAGAACTAACCTCGATGGATTATATTTACAGAAGCACTCAAACAGAGAAACCCTTGTTGTATCTTTTTGCCTGTAGACATAATATGAATGCACTATATGTACCCGTTGAAAATAATAAGGTCAGTTATTGGACTTGGACTTTTCCCCCTGATATAACTGAGCAGAATTGTCTTTGTAATTGAGTGAAAGCAGCCTGCATGTAGCTTGAATCATCTCCAATAAAGACAGTACAGCTCATAATCTGTTTATAGGTCATGTTGAAGACAGCAGAGAAGTACACAGAACAAATACTGGTATACACAGCCTTCCCCTGAAAAAAGCACCCCTCCCCATCCCAGCAAACATGAGTCCACTGTGGGATAAAAGACAGCCGTTCACAGGCATGTGTTTTTGTGTGTCTGTGTGTCTGTGTGTCTCTTGTTGTTCTCTGGCCAGGGGAAAAGCTGCAACCAGCACACATACACAAGTGTGTACCACATATTAGCAACAGAGAGCACACAAAGCTAAGAAAGGCATATGGCTAACAGTCTTTGATTAGTGTCACAGTTTGGTTTCAATAAATCATGTTGGCCTCAGTTTTCACCACTCGAAGCAAGAGCTGTTAATTACTGTCTACTGAAATCCATGTAGAGTTCAGGAGAGGAATGTGCATCGCAAAATTTCTGGCTGTTTCCTGATCCCAAACTTTTGTATTCTTCACAGGAAGCAGTTTGGATAAGTGTCCATAACAACGCCCCAGCTGTTCACTGGCTGATTTACGCTGAGCTACAAAACTGTAACTAGAATATTTTACAGTATTTTACTGATTCATTTTTCATTCTTGTCGTGGCATTTTGTTGCATTCTGGGTCCAGAGGTGATCAGCAGGAGGGGGAAAGCTACTAGGCACTGTTAGATAGAAGTCCTCGTTTGAAGACATCCGTCAAGAGAGGGGATATAAACTGATCCAGGGGAAGTTCTGCTTCAACTTTGGCCCATCAGGCCCCACAGGAAGACCTGAGTCATTGCATCCCTAAAGGCAGAAAAACAGAGAATAATGTCACCATGGGTTTAAACAGATTCAAAGCAGCTCTGAAATGAGGGAAAAAGAGACATCTTTAGTTAAAATTCACTCTTGTCACATTTGCTCTCTTTGTTTTTAAGTGTCTCTTTACGTAAATGGGAGACAGTCTGTTTTGGTTGTGCATTCCAAGGTCTGTGCAGAGAATGGAATAACTAAAAAAAAAAAAGGGGGAAATCAAATTGTTGGATTCACAAAATGTAGCCAGTCCTATCTTACTGCTCAGTTGTTTTCTTAACAATACAAAGCTGCCCCTCCTCTCCCTACTGTCCCATTAGCACTCATGGAGGTCAAACCATAAAACTGTCTAGAAGGTAATGAGGCAGCTTTCAGACAGACAGAACTATCTGCATAGTCTTTCAAAGTCTCTCTTCATACAGCTGCCTCTGGAGCAAAAGTTTAAGTGTGTGTTCTTTTCAGCCCTGACATCCAAAACCTCAAACAGTGGCCATGACCATAAATTTGACTAGGGTATTATTTCTAAAACATGTTATATCAACTCTGGAGCAGCCGCTATGTAATCATTCAATAATTTTTACTTTATGTACAATAACCAATATGATCTGTCTTGAGCCAGCACTCATCTGACCAAACTTGAACCCATGTTGAGAAATGTGGACTAAGAGTTAATGGTTTTATTGGTCAAAATCATTCCTTCCAGCATTTGTCTTTCCTGACAGGTGTCCTCAGTGAGTGCAAAGTGAACAAACTTTGGTTCTATTTATATACACATGATGATTTATGTAGGGATAGATGTGTTTAATGTCTGTAGATATATCCACTTGATAGGTAGAGGTAAATAAAACAGGTGGTGGCCTAAAACAGCCTTTGTTTGCATTTCTTCATGTTTCTGTGCTGCTTTAAATTGTAAATTAGGTATTCCAAATGAAGAAGAAGGATATATTATTTTCAGGACACACTCCTTGCACATTAAATTACAAAGCAAGATTTAAAAGTTCTGTTTCATTCAAAGAGTTAACCAAAATCAACACCAGCGAAATGTTCCAAGCAGGTACAGCAGCAGCTAAGAACTCTTTTAGGTCATTTTTTCATAACAGTGTGTTTCATAGCTACTGAACAAAGCCCCCCCCCCCCCCAGAGGAGACCCAACATTTTCCGTATGGACTTCCCTTATACGCTGGTTTCAGGACTTTGTCACGCATCTCCATAGACCTTGAGTTGTTTTTTATTCATTCTTGCCAGTTTCACTATAATTATTATGATTTTGCTTTCGTTTACTTGTCCATTTTATCATGTTTCTTCTAATTAAAAGCTCTGAGCCATATCATGTTTGTATATTTTCTAAATTGTAAATAAAGTGTGCTGTATCTCATAGCGCCACATCACACTGGGTCATCGCATTCTAAAGTTTCTCATTTCAACACAGCATTTATTGTTTCAATTCATAAATGCAGTATATATTTTGTTTTGTGGAACTAAAGTAAGAAATTGCTGCTTTTACTCATTGCAAATCATACTTTTAGGCTTCATTCTCTTCAAATGGATGTGAAATCTGATCTTCATAGGTGTAATAATACGTATACTCTCCGCTGCAATAGAAGTTTTGCTGTGTTTTTTATTAGTTTTTGTTATAAATGATTTCCAAGTTTTTCTTAAAGTTTAGATGTGACCCATGAACATAACGTTAGATACTTAACAATAGATGGATGCTAAGTGATACCTTGCTGCCTGATCACCTGTGTTCTATAAAACTCTATTTTGGTAGAAACATCAATATTATGCATCAATTGTGTATCCATAGCAGTAACTATCTTGATACTCTGCTTTTAAAATGCCACTGTCTGAGTCCCAAGTGAGTTTTTAAACAATTCTTCCTCAGATTTTCATGTGATCACACTTCATTTATTTATTTGTTGATTGTAGTAGAAGACATTAAAAAAATTATATAGATATAAAAATTACACTGTGGTTTACTTAAGAAAGATGGTTTGTGGCATAAGTCGAGGTAATAATAAGAGCCAGGCAAAAACAAATGTGAACTCAAGTGAGATGGAGGAACACATAAACAATAGAACAGAACAAAAATTGAAAATATTAACATGCATGGTTAAGTATTACATGGTTAAGCATTAAATGGTTAAGTATCACATGGTAAGTTTTCTGTGACTTTAACAATCCATCCTGCCGATTCCCATATGGACAATATCTTAACAGACCAATCTAGTTAAAGCTTCAGTCTCCTTCACAGTATATCTTGCTAGCTGATCGATACACCAGGGTTTTTCCCTGTCCGAGCTCTAACATGACCTCAGAAATGAGTGGCTCGTTTAACTGATGTCAAATACAACTATCAGTGAAAAATATATGAAGTCAAGGTCAGGGGTCAAAATGGAAAGGAATAATCAATATAAAGGTCATCCTGTGGAGCCTCCCATTTTGCCTTTAGGGTAAAACCAGCTAATGAGACTGTCCTGGTTATCATTCAACCATGGCTGCAGTACTGTACATAGAAGTAGAGTACTACCACACACATGTGCACACATAGCCACACAAAGTTCATGTTTGATAGATCCCTTCAGATTGCCTTTTTAAATTTTGTTTCCCTCTCTTTGGAGTAATCACAGTCTGGGAGGACACCAAACATAAATCTGGACATAAATCTGCAGGAAGGGCAGTGCAGTGGACTCAGAGGAAATGGCACAGGAACAAAGGCAATGGTTGACTCATTTTGTAGCTTAAGGCCCAAACAGTAAACAGCATATGTTGTCGCCTCAGCACTGAGCATGCAAAATATACTATCTACTCCTGTTTCTGTAATAATTCCATTTTTGGCAAATAAGATAAAGCACAAAAACCTGTTCAAGAAAACAGCCTGTGCTTGTGGGAGACATCACTCTGTGTATTCAGGATCAGTGTGCCTCATGAATCAGTCTTTTTGATGTCAACAGGAAACAAAGACGAGGGTCACCAAGGAGGTTGGAAGCCATCTATTTATGACAGCCACTGGGGGCAGCACTGAGACATACTGGGTGGGCATTCAGGTGGTTCTTGTACGTATTTTATAGACAAAGTCAGCTGAAGGTTATAGACAACCTTGAAACCCAGCAGTATCAACATGACCCTCTAAAAAATAGGAATGAGAGCACTTAAGTTAGTAGAAGTCTAAACATGAACAAGTGAAATATCCCTATAATGTTACACTTAAATTAAGTGATGACAAGATTAAAACAAAGACCCTCCCTCAAACAGTCAGTTTGACTTTAAAAAAAAATAAAAATAAAAAAATAATAATAATATTCATTATGCAAGAAAATAAAAACAGGGGGTGTTTCGTTCTGCTCTTGATAGAGATGTAATTTTTTCATCCTCATGAGAGTCAGTCTCCTTTTTCAACTACTCTGCCTCAATCAAGACTGTATTACACGTGTGTAAATCTGCAAACAGTCACCTGGTGTAAAGATAAAGGAATCAGTCATACGAGGGTAGGCTGCTCAAAACTTACCACTTCCAATAGTGGGGGGACAGCGACCTCTTCCGGCCACCCGCAGCATTGCAGCCCAGACAGCCAGACAACGTGTTCCCCAGTCCATTCATAATTCCTCATGCGCTCCCTCTACTTTCGCTCTCCCAGTTTATTAGATATGGCTTGTTACAGTTACACAGGGCAGTTCATGCTCGTCATCTTTTGCTTATATCAGGTTTGAATTATGTTGAAATCTCCTGGCCATGTCTTGTCTTGTATTTTACGCACGCTGCAGCCTGATCAGAAACCGAAGACACGCGTTTTAAGATGGAAATCTCCACGTCTGCTTCCAAGCCATATGGGAGGTTACTGTGGAAACAAGGGTGCCATGGCAACGATGACCGGGGTTACCGAGGAAACGACCGTCACCATGGAGACTGCATCACAGCGGGCTATATTTGAGGCACCCAAAGAGAGGCACGCTCCATCTTTGGTCGTTGCTTTGTGTATGCGCGCGTAGAAGAGCGCAGTGTGTCTCCTCATGCGCGTGTGTCTCGCACCGATAATGAGACTCTGACAGCCCAGGCTGGCCCCTCGTGTTTATACGGAGCTGTTTACGCATTTAATAGCTCATGAGGACAGTTTTATATCGAGAAAATATGGGGGATTATTTTTGTAAGACAGACTGTAACGCACAGTAAAGGTACAGCACAGAACGGTCTAATCCAAGAATACATGTAAAACAGTTTACAGACATTACATGTGTTTAAACGCACACACATCTTTAAATTATTCTGCATATTATACATAGGCTATGACTGACGTATCACGACTCATAACGCATGATAATGTGAGTGTCCTTACTTATGTACTCATTGTATAGTTATAAAGCTTCTATTTCTACCTGTTGAGATCATAGTTTTCCTATTGCTTAGTGCACAACAGGTCGATTGCTTCGCTCAGACAGGAAAAGTAGGTCTAATACTTAAAGTGCTCGCTCTTTCTTTCATCGTTTCCCCTCTCCAAGCGCAAGTGGAGCCACAGAATTATGGATTTAAATCACTGAAATGAAAAATCCTGATTCTTCGAATGGAGCACAAAGCAGCGACTCCGAACACAGGGTTTTAAGCCTTTTCTTTTGCCCATCTGATACTCCGCTGCTTCCAAACGCTCGTGCGCAACGACTGTGTTAACACTTCACGTCTTCTTGTGGTCAAGGTTTTAGTATATAAACGGGCTACACGTCAGTGAAAATCTTTTTCTGTATGTTGACACAGTTCTGTGAGTTGTTTTGCTGCGTGGTGTTGGTGTTGGTCGAGGTGGGGAAGTTTGGCTGCTGTTTGAACGCGCTGTTGAGCCCATGCTCCTCTATCACCATGTACTCGCTCTTGCTCAGGGAGGAAGAGGAGCGGGTCTTCCTCAGCTCCTCTGTGTCTGGCAGAGGCTGACAGCTACCCACGTGCAGGTACTGAGCCTGCTCCTCGCCCTCCGTCTCTCTGTGGTAGAAGTAGTTGAAGTTGGATACGATGACAGGCACAGGCAAAGCAATGGTCAGCACACCAGCGATGGCGCACAGTGAACCCACGATCTTTCCTCCGATTGTCACTGGGTGCATGTCCCCATAGCCCACGGTTGTCATAGTTACCACAGCCCACCAGAACGCGTCCGGGATGCTGTTGAAACCCGAATCTGGGTCGTCTGCTTCAGCAAAGTAAACAGCACTCGAGAAAAGAATGACACCAATGAACAAGAAAAAGATAAGAAGGCCCAACTCGCGCATGCTGGCCTTCAGAGTCTGTCCTAAAATCTGAAGTCCCTTTGAGTGACGCGAAAGTTTGAAAATACGAAACACCCTAACGAGCCGAATTACGCGCAGGATGGCCAGAGACATAGCCTGCTGTCCGTTCCCCTGTCTCTCTGCTAGCTCCGTGCCCAGTGTGATGAAGTACGGGATGATGGCAACGATGTCAATAATGTTCATGATATTTTTTGAGAACGTGGCTTTGCTTGGGCACGCGAAGAAACGCACCAGCAGCTCAAAAGAGAACCAGATGATGCACAGCGTCTCCACCACAAAGAAGGGGTCTGAGAATGGGCTGATGAAATACGGGAGCGTGCCATTTATCACAGGCGCAATAGTGATCGGGTCCCTGTACTCATCCCTGAACTCTGGCAGTGTCTCTAAGCAGAAGATAACAATGGAGATGAGAATGACCAAGACCGACACTATGGCGATGCCCCGCGCAGGACCCGAGCTCTCCGGGTACTCAAACAGCAGCCACACCTGTCTCTGAAATTCATTCTCAGGCAACGGTCGCTCCTCCTCTTTTATGAAGCCCTCATCCTCCCTGAACTTCTCCATAGCTTCCTCACCCAGCTCGTAAAAGCGGATCTCCTCAGAGAAAATGTCAATGGGAACATTTACAGGTCTTCTGATGCGCCCTCCAGACTGGTAGTAATACAGGATGGCATCAAAGCTGGGCCGGTTCCTGTCAAAAAAGTACTCGTTCCTGAGAGGATCAAAGTACCTCATCCTCTTCTTGGGGTCACCAAGGAGTGTCTCTGGAAATTGTGAGAGAGTTTTGAGTTGCGTCTCGAAGCGTAACCCTGAGATGTTGATGACCACCCTCTCACAGCATTCGTGGTCCGGTTCATATCGGTCCAGAGAGTGGTGGCCTGGGAGAGCCGCCGACTCTTCCAACATGTTGTCACACGCCACCACCGTCATCACGTCAGCCTCTGTCTCGATGTATCCGTGGTTAACCAGGTTGTCGCCCCGGGTTTTGGTCACGCTCGGCGGGGGTGATTGCAAAAGGCTGAGGTGGTCGTCCATGCGCGTCTGAAGGCGCATACAGGGGCGGCCGTCTCGCCCCCTCTGCGAGCCCCTGTCGACCACAGCCGCCGCCACAGCCTCTACTCATCCACCGTCTACCTCACTCTATCCTTGCGCCTCTCTTTCACTCTCTACTGTTGCTGTTCCCGCCCACAGGGAGAGTTCTGGGTTTATAAACAGACCTGTCACCCGCCCATGGCGCGCCAGCGCTTGGTACCTTATCCTGCGCTCCTCCAATCGCAGGACGCACAGATGTACACAAGAAGCAAGAGACGGGCGTCATACAACACCAGGGTTTGGGCGTGCCCGCCTCCTGCCGCCCCCCTCTCCGTCTCATAGACACGCGCTCGGACACACACACACACACACACACACACACTCACACACACACCATGCAAGTCCAAAGAGACTTTTAACCAAGGTCATTTCCCACAGACAGGACATTTCTAACTAGGCTACACATGTCGAATCAGAGCCTCTTGTTTTTGTGGAACAGTTCAATAGACAGCATCATCATCAAGCGCTACCTTGTGTCACACCTATTGTTCATGTAATAAGCAGGGGTGGACGTGGTACAACCAACTATTTGCAAAATGAACAACGCAAATACTTCATGTCTTCCTGGGGTTTAAAACGCGCAGTGAAAGGAAGACTGGATCGAGCCAGTGTGTAAGCACGAATCTAAATCATGCTTGCCACGTGTTTAGGTGAAGTGGAGCAACGAGGAGGGCGTGGTGGGAAGAAAAGAGAGGTCAAACAGGTCAATGTGTGTTTGTGTGTGTGTGTGTGTGTGTGGGGGGGGGGGGGGGGGGGGGGGGGGGCGATTTTAGAAATCGCTGTGACGGATATCAAACACGAAGTGGAGCCTCTGACATTTGTCTGGGAAAAATACAGTATTATTGGGTATTAGAAGCATATGAAACATCATATCATATCATATTTAATGTTTAATAATGGTGGATGTCAAAGTGGTCGCCATGGCGAAAGTGGGTCCTCTGAGATTATTGATAAACGAAGCAGGAGGTTATAGAGCCCTTTCCTTTCAGTGATTCAGGTCATGGAAAAAAATAATACACACACACACAAGCTCAAAAATGTATTTCAGTATGTACATTCTCAATTCAGGGGTTGTTTGAGCTATTCTTCTTGCTTTCTTCTGTTTTTTGGTTTTTAATGACAATATATCTATTTCATGATTTCTGTGGATGCAAGTATAAGTTACCCCACGTGTTGTCATTGTTACTGATCTGAGTATTTATAAAAGAATATAAGGATCATCAAATTATGATTTGGGTTTTGAAATTTCAAATCAAGAAAACTGTGATCAAATGATCTTCTTTGTCAGATTTATGAACCTAGTTTTCTTCCTTGACTGATTCAAACTGGGGGACATATTTTAATGCCCCTGGGGGGCTGCTGTCCAAGTTGCTGAAATTAAAATCAAGTTAAAAGTATGAGATTAAGGGTTTGTTTTCTTTTCTTTAAACTTTTTTTTTCCTGAGAAACACCTTACTAACAGTTTAGACTCTATTATACTGATTGAGTCCAGGTGGGTGGGAGGGGGCTCTTCACCACAACAACAGTGCTAAGCTAAGAAATAAAAGGTAAGAGAAGCCACACTGTAAGACTTTGATGTAAATTTAAACCAGAATCCCAACAGTAATGTGCTTTATTTACAAGACTGTAATTTGAAAAAAAAATACATTCTGGGGATTTTAACACTCACCTTTGGTCCAAGCAGTCAAATACTCCTACTCTTAAAATTTACTGTGAGAAGCTGGGGATCACCAACAGGGGTCTACAGTGGCACTGTCTTCCCGCTGCACTTATGATTGCAATCATTGTTACATTGCAGTTAACAAAGGAATTCTGGGTAAAGCTTGTGAGTCAAAGTTCTGCTTAACAGCCGGGAGGGGGCAAAGTGGGCTGGGAGGTTATACCCAGAATGCCTTTGTGAACTGTAACCCAACAATTATTGTAACCATGACTGAAGAGGGAATGCAGCTGATATGACATTCTTCTGTCCATTGAGTGGTTGCACAGATGGCACAGGGTACACACTTCACATCATAAAGGGTCAGTCTCCTTCATGGTTTAAAGATACAATGATGCAACGTTGTACAGACATTCTGAGCTTTAAAGAAAATAACAGACAGTATGGTATGTGCACCTTTAAAACACACAACACTGTGTAGTTTAACAGCAAGAACACACCTTGTAAAATACTATAATTGTTGCATCTACAGTGAACCACTGCACATCGAGACAACAATGAGATACTGTATTTCTACAGAGTAGATACTTAAACTATACAGTAGAGTGCAACTGAAAGTGCTGCCAGTAGATAACTGTATTTTTACTTTTATACAGCAAAATACTCTAGATTCAATCATAACTTCATGTGTTTATTTTTTCTTTTAAGAATGTTGTAAAATTATTGGCAGCAGTTTGGCCAATAAGTTACTATTTTACACAATAATTTACAGTGTAATGCTAAAAGCTGTAATGAGCAGCTATGTAGTCAAGATGATCAAAAATAAACAACAGTGGCTCACTTATTTGGATTTTTTCTTTTTACTGAAATTTTGAAATAGGTTAAAAAAAATCACTACGCCCACTATTGTGTCAACAGTTTTACCAAATACAAACAAGATCACATGTATGCCCAGCATGTGGACAAAATTTCACCCAACACTTGCACAATACATTCGCAGAGAAACAGAACAAATGAAGACAGGGTGAAGGAATTTTTCTGTTCTTCACTTTACAAAAAGCTGCTCTGCCTTTTGGGATGTGTGTCAGGTTCTTGCAATCCTGCCAATGCCAAACACTTGTGCTTCTCTCCTGTGTGTGTGTGTGGGACGGTGTAGGTGTGTGGGAGGTGGTGGTGTATGTAAGCTGAGAATAGAAAGAGAGACGTAGAGCTTGAAAAGTTGACTGCTTACTTTGCTGAATATATTAAAACAGCATCGAGAATGATACAAAGCCTCACAGCAGGTTTCTTTCAGTCTGCTGCTCTGGTGTTTTAAACAGTCTGATACTCTGTGCTCCACAGCCATGCATGCAAATACAACATATCAACAAGTGGTAGGACACAGTATAAAAAAGGAGGAGAGGACGAAAGACACATTGTGCTAATTGTGTGGGTTGACTTTGTTTGCTGCTGTGAAACAGCTGCTTCCTCCAGATTAGATTAAACAAACATTGAATGATTTGAGTAATCTGGTGAATCTCCCATCAAAGTGGATGTTGAGAGGTAACACTCAGTCTGGTACAAGTAACTCCACCATCACAGAACCAACTGGAGGACTTGAGCGAGTTGGTACCAAGCTGCTCCATCCCTTAAAGCATTAATCATATGTGGAGAGAGACTCACTCTGGTTCCTGATCCCAAAGGAAAAAAGTGGAGCTCACCCATAGATCATAGCTGTGTGTCACCACCAGAGGGTGCAGATAGAAGATGAACCCTAAAAGGAAAAGGTGAAGAAAAGGGCAGATAACTATGGGATCTTAGGACCTATTTAATCTAATAGAGATCAGCTTTTAGTCCTAGGAGAGACTAGTGTGTGTGTGTGTGTGTGTGTGTGTGTGTGTGTGTGTGTGTGTGTGTGTGTGTGAGAGAGAGTGTGTGTGTGTGTGTGTGTGTGAGAGAGAGAGCGAGTGTGTTTGTGTGTGTGTGTGTGTGTGTGTGCGAGAGAGAGATAGAGAGAGAGAGAGAGAGAGAGAGAGAGATTTCTAATTCTGTGCATCTTTTGATTTCTGTGACCTTTAGTTGTATAGGGTGACCATATTCTAAAAACCACTAGGCCTCTCGGAGATGCTGCAAAAATACCCAAAGATACTCAAAGACAACAAAGTAGCTTCATAATACATACAATTAAAACGATCATTTTCTGTTTGCAGTTAAAAAAAATCTAAAATATAAACCATAGACCATATACACCATAGACAATAGTGAAATCTATCAGAAAAGAAAAAAATCAACTTTTAATCTAAAATTATGGCTTTTTTTATTTATTTATTTTACCTTTAAATGCATCTTCATCCCAAAATTTTGTTTTTTATCTCAAGATTTTGGTTTAGTATTGGCCATGCCTTGGGCATGCCCAACATCTTCACAGGTTTGTGCATCAGAATAATAACAGTATCCCAGTGTAGCTTTATAATAAATGACACTAGTTTGTAGAATAAGCTGAGCAAAACCCAGGCATTTTTGGTAATTTAATAAAACTATGTCTCCCTGGACATAATTTCATGACCAAAAAGGAGGACATGTCTGGGCAAAAAAGGACATTTTATCACTTGTGTTGCACCCTACTTTTCAATACTCAGCTGCAGTTGTCTTGATTTATAGTAGTTCCACTTTCCCCAACAATATCTGTATAATTCTCATGCTTATTCATCCATAATGACAATACAATAATAATAAGCCAATTTGCGGCACAATCAATGCTGTAATAATGGAAATATTTTGTAATTTTTTCCAATTGTTATTACAAATAGATGAACTCCCATTAAAGTTTTTTTATGGGAGTGTTTTGAAATATTGGCATTCACCAGTGAAAGAGCTGATTCCTTCCTTCATCTTCCCAAACAATTTCTCTTTAGACTAAATCTTTCCAACAGACCAAATGCTGATTCAGAAAAAGCAAGCAAAGTGAACTCAAGTGTTTTCATCTGCTCAAAGACAACTTGTGTGTGTCTCTTGAAATAAAAGCATCAGTTCAACTGAGGAGGCAATCCAGGAGGAAGAAAAGAAAATTAGCTCCATTAAGCTAATAGCTGCAGTGACAGTTAGATTCCTGCTCAGGGTCAGAACATTACAAGTTTTGACACTTGTATACCTTTTGTGTTCAAACATAATGGCAGTGAGGATAATGAGTGCGGCTCTAACACATTCAATGCCAAGCCTGTTTTTCTATTGAGGCCACATCGAAGCTGTCATGTATTAAAAGGGGCAGTCTGTCCACAGGGAGAGAGCTCAGGGACAGCCAACAGGCCTTTTAATGTGGTTTCCACTCTTCGTGTTAAATATAGGATCACCCTCACTCCCTTATTAACCTACGAAATGAGGCTACCTTGCACATCTTACTTGAATGCGTCAAAGTGGAATGTGGCTGACTGAAAGGCACTGAAACAGGCCCAGAGAGCATGTAGGGGGAAAATGGATCATTCTACAAGAGGTACCGCTCAGCTGGCTGAGGTCATGGACATCTGGTTGCACTTTAGGAAATAGGCTGGTTTGGATCTTTGGTGAGGGATGTACAGCAAACACTCATGCATGCACATCCAGGAAAGGAGGTGATGTTAATGTCTTTAAGAGCAGACTAAGATAAGGGGTCATGAACCTGGCAGCCTGTGCTACTGTTGACTGGTCAGAATCAGAATAATTTGTGTTCCTTTGTTGCTAAACCAGAAGTTTGATTTCAATTTTTTTAGGCAACACTATTGCCAATATGATGGAGCCAAAATTTATTTTCTTTCCATTTCTTTTTCTTTTCTGGGTTTACCTTGTGGGACCTGCAATCTGTCTCATATTGGTGCTAATTGCTCTAATTTCCAGGTGTGCTTGCTGCAGTGGTGGGGGCAGAAGTCATTTTTTAGGTTGGCCAGTAAAAGTCACATTGCAAAAATGTCACATTGCATCTCTGTCTTCAAGAAAAAACTAAAACTGCTACCATTCACTCAGTATGTCTGATTTATATTAATGTAGCTACCAACGATATCAAGATCATCTGCTATGTTTGTTAGTCTGTATATGTGCTGTTATTGTGTTTTGTGTGCTCCCACTTTGTTGTACCCTGTTAAAAGCTTTACATAGCTTCTGTGGGGTCATCCTTTCTGCACAACCACCCACTTCGAAATGTACTGTACATATGTTTATTTATATGAACTTATGTATATATGTATCTGTGTTAGATCTGTTTATGTGTGTGAATAAACTTAATACTTCCTTCCCTCTATATATTTTCAACTTCCTTGAAAGTATGAAAATAGTTATAAATGAGAGGAGGTCCTCAGATGTGGACGCTGGGTTAAAGTAAAAGCGAAACGCATGTGTAAACAGGAACAGGGATTCAGACTGTTGCAGTTGTTTCCTAATCTGGAAAAAGTATTTGCACTTGAGCGGTAGTTTAATACATTGCTTTTAAACAGATCCAGAATTATTTGGGGGCAGATGCATCCATCTGCAAATGTTTTGACTAAGGTATGATGTTCTGAATCCTAGAGGTTGTTCTTATCTTTACCTCTTTTGAGTGAGATATTTCTATTTTTGTCTGCTGTAATTATGCAACTCTGATGATGTCTGTCTTAGCCAGGAAACCCGTGGAAAAGACAATTTTGAGCAGGAGGTTATGTGAAATGGATTCCTGACGGGGTGAGTAGGACCCCAATGTAAAGTGGATGGGTGTTGTCTCAAGGAGTCTTGAGTTACAATGTTTTTCAACAGACAGGTGAAGTATGTTATAGGATTGGATTGATTAGATTTGACATGTGTAACCAAGTTGTCAGAGGTGGTTTAGACCAATCAGAAAACAGGGGTTCAATACAGCTTGGAAATTAATGAAAAGGCAAGGAGTCCTGTGGGATATTAGTTTGAAAGTTAAAAAAAAAAAGGGAGAATCTCACTAAATGGTGCTGCAAGGTAACAGGTCAATCAACTTAGTGTTTCAAATTCCAAGTGACCAGTTGAATGGTTCATTTTTAAATCAGCCAAGAAAATACCCAAATCATTTTCAACCCAATAGCTACAAAGATACTCCCCAAAAATGGTTAAGCTTTTTTGTTTCACATATTGTTTTTCATTCATGGCCACAGGAAGGTAGGACAGGAACAAGATTTTGTGAAGCAACAATTTAAAAGATTGCTTTTATAGTGTAATGGGAAATTATTTTGATTGTGGTGGCTGGACAGTGCTGAGACATCCTGTTCACCCCTGAAAATAAATGTCAGCTGACTACATCTCTCTTGAGCTGTAGAGAAAGTTTAAGTGTCTGGTTTTATTCCCCGGGAGAGGCCCTTGGGGATGACAGGATAGCTAATGTCAGAGGAGGCGAGAGACGGGCAGACTGACAGATATTCTCAATTCCCATGGGACCAGTAAGACTAGTTTATATGAAAACTCATGTCATGCTTCACAGGATTTGAATAGAAAACCAAATTTGTAACATGGAATTTTTATTTTCCTCTCCAAAAATATATCAAAATATCTTTGTAGTTTTATTTTTAATTAGTCATAAATTGGTAGTGCAGATGCATTGGTGTGCTGGTGAGAGACGCAGTGACAATCATCATTAGTCTTTGTAATGACCCCACAGACGACTCATTAAACCCACTGGTACTCTATCTGGGTTTTAATCACTGCACTTTTACAAGCAGTATCTTCCTGTTACTCAGCCAGTCACATGCCCTCAGCCATCCCACATCCTCTTCCTCTCCACATGCACGTAGCAGTAAAAGCACACAGGGGTGCAGTGTAATCTGAATATTCACAAATGAAGAAAAAGCCCATATGGACAAAGCACCTGTGCGTGCGTGCTAATTAATCAACTGCTCATATTAGCATAACTATAGATATCAGGGCCAGAGTGCAGCTGCACACGACAGAGGCTCAGGGGAGGCTAACAGGAGGGGAGGCAAAGAGCGAGAGATGACAGAGCCATCTGTGGAACAAAGCCTGACTGGCCAGGAGCTGCACCAGGTCCTCCTGTAACCCCGGCAACAGAAATAGAGAGAGCGATGGGGGAGAAAGGTTCAGGGAAGTGGGATGAGGGATGAGGCTCGACTGGTGATGCCACTGTTATTGTTTTAGTCGGATTAATATATCTGCATGCTGAGTGGAGACAGACAAACAAATAATGACTGTTTAGTTAAAGCATGCATGTGTATCACAACCACACGGTTACACAGGCAGAATAAACAAGTGTCTCCCTTTTTTCTTTGTTTCGAAGTTGACTATGTTGTTCTAAACAATGTACTTTGAATAAGAGCAAATAGATGAACAAATAGCAGTCACACTGGCACAGAGGACAAATGAGCAAGTATGTGACCAAGTATGTGAGCAAGATGTGGTTGCACTTTTCCACCATCTCAGAGCTGATTGTGCCACTGAATGGAATCTGTGCTTGTGGTTGGAGACAAAAGCTAACTAGGCCATACAGGCAAACAATGCATGATGAACACCACACCACACTGTTACACAAACATGGAACAAGTATTTAACTACTGCACCACTTCAAGAACAGTGCATTTTTTGGGGGAAAGATAAACAGATCAGTAAAAGTGCCCATCAAGCAACTTATGTGAACCTCAACAACACCAAACAAATATGATTATGCACTGTGATTGCACTTTCCACTGTCACTGCTTTTTGAAGGGTAGAAATGAACTGACACACAACAGTAGGCTGTATGTGGAAAAGGGCCATGTCTTACAATCCTAACTCAATCAAACATTAGAATTAATACAGTCCAAAAAAAATGTCACTGTCTTTCCACTTCATACAGGCTTTCTTCACAGTCCCTCTAAATACTGTGTTCTAGTTGGTTAATATGCTTTTAAATTTATTTACACCAGAGATTGATTTTTCATAACAAGTGCAACACCAGAAACAAGTTGATCACAAACATCATATCAAATCAATCAATGGAAGAATTCTTGCTCATAATACAGCTGCTCGATAACAATGTGGTAAAAATGTTAGTTTTTACTGCATCAATGATAAAGGCTGGGCCACAATGTGAATTTGATATTTCAGAGAGAGAAAAGAGTCAGGGTACTGAATAGATCTGACAGCAGTCCTGACTGGTCGCCTGTCCAAAACACATTTGACTTGCTATGAAATAAAAAATATGGCAGAGGAGATCCTCAACTTTTATATTAGACAAAACATGATAAAAATGTATATTGTCAAAGCTCAAGAAATTTGTCTTTTTTTGTTTTGAGACAAGTCAAGACAAGATGAGATAAGATAAGATAAGAGGACATAGACCTTCATTCTTCTCACAAAGAGGAAATTTAGCATAATGACAAACATTCCCCTGTCCGAGTGTCTTTTACAAAGCTTTCATGTTTTAGAACGGCAGGTTTTTAATAACACACATTCATACACA
Source organism: Thalassoma bifasciatum (assembly GCA_008086565.1). Lineage (NCBI taxonomy): Eukaryota > Metazoa > Chordata > Actinopteri > Labriformes > Labridae > Thalassoma > Thalassoma bifasciatum. The sequence goes on along the minus strand of RPOG01000249.1, from coordinate 35,770 downwards.
CACAAACAAAACTTTTTCAGTTTTCGGTAAGTTGTCTTTTGAGCCATGTTCCTTATTTATCAAACTTTATTTTACCAAGACTATTTCCATTTATAACTACACTGCAGGGCATCCCCAAGGAGTTTGGCATCACACGGGAGTGCTGCTGTTCTGTCCATTGTGTCTTGCAGACTTCAGTTACACTTTATTGAATTATTGGTATATTGATCTGGCATGGGAGGTGGTTTAAGACTGACTGTTTCGGGCTTAAAGATACAGCTAATTAATTTGCCCTGTGTGGATGTATCTTTAAAGAGGGGGTCACCAACATCCACTGTTGTACAAACATACTGGAACGATTGAATGAAGACACCTCAGAGCATAGTTACAGGTTTTTTCCACCGTTTTGAGGCTGACTTTCCACTTGAAAGAATTTACTTTTCAGGTTGCACTGGATCAAGGCAAGGTTTCTGGAGATTTCCTGCATGGCTGGAGTGTCACACATATGTAGATCTTGCTGAAGGCAATGTGTATGCATTATAGATACATCCTTCCAGAGCACATCAGCTGGAGCAGGGAGAGTGAAGGGCTTCCCTGCTTCTCATGTCAACTATCAGCACCATCAAGATCCAGAATGAGGATGGAAACAGAAATAAACCTCCACGTTAGATGGAGGAAATACAGCCAGGCTGAAGTTGATTGAACCGAGAAGTGTAATGCATTATCCATACTGAAGCCAAAGGGGACTTCGCAGCACTTTGATGAATTATAAAGCCTTGTAATTATCTATTAATTAGACTGTTTGTCTCTGTGTTCTGCCCTAGTTAGTCCATACTTAGAAACCAAATCTTTCTCAGACCGGAGAATGGAAATACAACTACCAGAACAGCTGCTGAATAACTGCATTACACGTTGGCAGCGCCATATGTCAGCCTATAAAATATAAAGCAGAGTGCGTAGTCTTTCCCATGGTGGCAGAGCTAGAAGTTAAGAGCTGAGAGAGACACATTCCTGGAATCACATGATCAAAATGAGTAGAAACTGGAAAGCATTGCTACATTTCTCCTCCTCTACATGTTGGTACTGCTCACACAGTTCAAGCATCACCCTGCTCCTGCTGCTTGTCTTTCACGTCCACTTCTCCATGTATACATTATTTTAATCTTTCCTCATCACTTTTTAACATTCTGTACCCTCCTTGGAAGCAAAATAAATCATATCCAATACATCTAAATCCCTGCTATAGGTCTAAATCAATGTATTCCCATTTAATATATGGCTTAAATCACAATGTGCTCTTTGGTTATTTTGACTCATCTATGTATTGGGGTTAAACTTCCTTTGGCACGTTCTTCTCTGCTTTGCTGTCAGACTCTATTTATCTATTTAGTTTCAGCACAGGATAGCCACCATATCCCCAGTTGGTCCAGATGGTTGTTGGTACACACAGCAAAATACAGCATGCTTGAGTGGATCCACCGAGGCCTACTGTCCTCCACATTACAGAATAAGTGTCTTTTTTTAGCCACACCATGAACCCACCCCTGACTCAAATTAAATTAAAAAAAAGCTTTACATTTCAGCCTCTTAATAGATGTGGCAAACATGAAGAACAAATTAATTTTTTTTTGGCACGTATTCATAGTAATTATAATTATAATAAAATGTTTTTAAAACCAAATTGGGGTCAAAGCACATTAAAGCAGCTTAGCTCAGCACAAAGTCATCATTTTTGTCTGAGGGGGCAAAGTTATGTTCAATGACCTCGAGTTAATGAAGTCAAAAAATAATAAAAACACCATCTTTGAACTCCAAATGGAGGCACCAAAATCTGACGGCACATCTGAAGCTTTGAAATGGTCTTGCAGAAAGAATCTTATTAGCATTAGCCTTGAAATACCCGCTGAATGTTTGGCAAGGTAGGGTTACTTTAATTAAGAAGCAGAACTCATACTGAACAGAGAGCAGTGCAAAGTGCTCTAAAAAGTTTAAAACAAAACATTACTATCACGTGAGTTGAGGGAAATAAGATTTTGAATTTAAAGAAAACGCTGAAATATAGAATTTATGGTGCAACAAGTGGCGCTGAGAAAATAGGGGGTGCACTAAACAGTCAAAACAGGTAAAGTGATTGCTTGGCCTCAGTCATTATCATAGTGTCCAAGAATGCAAAAGAGAAATATTGGGATGGAAACAGCTAAGCATTCAGCTAAGCCATTTACCTGCCAGTTTTGGGGATATAATTGATGAATTACCAAAGACTTCAGGTGTCATCCTCTAGAGAAGATGAATGTTTGTACAAAGGCTTACTAATCCAAATGATGAATATTGACATTTCATTTTAGAAATCAACATTTTCTGCCTCTTAGGACCATGAGAATACAAATTTCATGGAAATACCTGGACAATTTGAAGGCCTGCTTGAAGCCATCTAGTGAGCTCAGCTCCATAAGCACACATTCTGCTACTTCCAACACCACAGCCACATCAGTAAAATTTCTGGATGTCATCATTCTTCCAAGCCTGTTTCACGCAGTAACATCAGAAGTAGGTGAAAGGTTACAGGATACAGTCAGAAATAGAATAAATTCAGACTCACTGTCGTATAAAGTCACCAGAGGGGCTGTTTCCACTGTGAACCAACCACCCATCAACCCCATTTCCATATTTCCCTTTGGAGGCATTCCCCCTGCTGTGTGTTTTACAGATAGATGAAAGAGAGAAGGAAGGTGTGTAAGCCCCAGGATGTGTGTGTGTGTATTTCTTTGTGTGTGTGCTTGAGTGGTGCTTTACCATGGGAGGTCCAGTGGCTTCTCAAAGCTTGGACTGTACACAGCAGCAGAGGCAATAAGTCAGAGATAAGCAGACACGCACACACACACACACACACACACCTAACACACACACTCTGCTTGACGCTGGAGCTCCTTGGTGGACTCTTTGACCTTCATGTACACTTTCTTCCATTCTTATTAAGTGGGCCAGCCTGTCTTTGCCCACAGCAACTGTAGGAGAATTATATTTTTTCCCTTCCCCTGAAGTTTATCTCTTTAACGTCTTTCACCTCTGATCACCTCCTCTTACCCGCATATATTAATCTTGTGTCATCTATTTTTACAGTCACCATTATCCCCTGAGTTATGAGACCTCAGCAGAAGATCTTGTCCTCCACACACACTGACATGCATAAACTTTTGTTAAGGACTTTGAAGCAACCCTCAGAGTGACGAGTAATACCCTCAAGGAAAGAATCAGCTGACCTTGGTGACAGTTTTCTTTCATGAACATATCACAACATAAATGAGTCAGCTTGTTGTCCTCAGTGAGTTTGCAGAATTTAAGAAGGTTGACTTCAAATAAAAACCCTCTTTACTTCTTAAGCCAAGCAGAGTAAAATGAAAGTAAACTATAAAGCTTTTTTACCTGAACATACATTCCGTGCTGTTGCTAAGAATTAACAGTGATATAATTTTTTTTTTTTTACTATTCATTATTATCAGCAGGAAATGAGCCGAAGTTACATGCACTTCTGATTTAGTTCACGGAGATCTTTTACATTTCATACCTGTCTCTGAAATTAGCTGCTACCACTGCAGAGCTGGTTGCAGAGCAAAATGAAGATGTCAGTGCTGGTAACAACATTAAAAAAAAAAAAAGCCCCATCATCTTTCAATTCAAGCATAAGAATCTTTTTGGAAAAGAAATTCCTGCAGATGCTACCTGACTCAAATACCTGACTTGTGCCTTTGTTTTGAAAAGTGAATGGAGATCAAATCTTTTTAACACAAATTTTCTTTGTTCAAGACAGCTTTTCACCAGACACAACTTTACAAGGTAATGTAGGTTGATCAGTGTGGTCCAGTCCAACCCAATCAGGAAGCTAGGAATCAGCATTTAGAAATAACCCAATTTAGCACTGGCTATCTCATTCTAAATTAGGAATTATGATCAGGCATATATCTAGATATGAGACTTTTTGAAGATCACTTGGAAACTCATCACAGCCCCTATAAGAGGGATAAAAACACTTGATTTGCTCAAGTACTTTATTGATGAATTATTTATTGCTTTGGCAATAATAACTGAATACATTTGCTAGTTACTATTGCAACTATTTGGCTGTGGAAACATTCTTCATGCCACATTACTCTACTACATATTTGGCTGAAGTGTGGACATGCTTTGCATTATCATTAGTTGTATTTAAAGAGCTCATTGCTTTTCTCAGTCATGTGATTAATTTCAAGTCTTCTGCTCTTCATTATTTGGAAACTTCAGTTACTGCCCTGCAAACCGCAAATAAGTCTCTGCCTTTCCTCACTGTTGTAAGAGGCTAGGATTCTCTCTTACTGTCCCACACTTGCAGAGGGAAGTCTCTGTCTCCTACAATGAGGAAGTAGCTATACAGTATTCATGATGTTGTTATTTTTCTGCCACATACAGAGGCTCACTGTTTGACTCCCTACCACTGTCAACTCTGCGGTGCTAACTCTGGAAACACACTAGCTGAGCATCGATCACTCGTAGGCATATCCTGCAGATGACTTGTAGTTACTAAATGGTTAGGCCTCGGGGATCCAATGACCTCACAGTCTATTATTGGCCTAGATTTAAATCATGGTCAGTGATGATAAGTGGACTATCTCCAGATCAGGAAGAATACAAGAGGAAGGCAAAGATTTTAACAGATAGAGGGCTGTTTAATTGATGCATGCTGTTTAGTCTCTATTTCTGGTAGCTTCATTGAATAATCATGCTTAAATTATACACTCCACACTCTTGTCTATGTAGCTCTTTATTTTTTGTATAAATGGTACAACTGATGGACGACTAAAATACTATCAAAGTAAAAGGCTCAGCTACTTTTTCTGCCCACAGTGAGTCCTTTTCAGCTGCTGCATTTTAACCTGTGTGTCAGGATTGACCTCCATCAATAACAGCTCCTCTCCAGAGTTGAATGAATGGACAGCCACACATACTCATTTACGCACTAACACTGTAGGGGAAGCACATTTCCTGTGTGTGACTACTGTCCACTGTTGTTTCCTCTTCAACCATACTTTCTCTCTTTTTGACAACTGCTCACTCATTCATCAGACTCATCTTCTCACCATCTGTCTCCATCACCGGCCTCTCTGAGAGGTGTCGCCTTGATGAATTATTCAGCTGCGGCATTTAGAGATCTATGCCCTTGTGGGAGACCACACATTTGAATGTGTGTGTCATAAAAACCTGGCCCTCTGTCAGTGATACATTCTTCCTTAAACAATTTTTTGCCACTTTCTGTTATTTTGCCTGAATGAGGTTGACTTCATAGCACTGTGGTGGCTTTGATAAAGAAGCAGTTTGTGTCTTCAAATTGAGAATAAAATAGAAGAGAGAAAGTGAAATGGAAAAGTGAGACTGGATCAATACAAGAGAAACATTAGCAAACAGTGGAAGTCATTCTCTGTCTGGCTGGCATGAAACACAAAAAGCTGCTTCATTTGAAGGATATCTGAACACAAAACATCACGTTACGATCAGCTCTAAAATGTTTCATATTGTTTACATTGAAAATAAAATCCTACAGGCCAGCATCAAGGGGTATCTCAAAGAACTAAAATTTTAAGTCTTTAATTGTCACCACTGAGGTCAACAGTGAACATTTAGCATTTAGCCCTCTCGACATGCACATTATTAAATAACAAAAAACTTTCCAGAGGCTTCTTTATCTGATGGGAATAGCACCCCTTAATAATACTGACTGCAGAAAAATTGCACCATTTTCTCTAATAACTACTTCTGTCGATCGACTGTCTGCTTCTTTTTTTTGATCACACCCTTGATTTATTGTATGCTGTTTTTTCTGCAAAACTGAAATTTGAGAAACCAACATTTTGATTCCCTGTCTTGTACATCCGACAGAATGAAAATAAATACATAAAAGCTAAACCTTATCAATTCATAAATAACAATGGAATGAAGAGTGCTTTCGTTTGGGTACAGAATTCAGAAAAGGACTTATTCAAGCAACATGTGGCAAGAAACCACACAACAGGGCTTTTGGATTTGCAAACAAAAATAGCCTTGCTTTGCTGTGAAAACAAGGTCACGTGAGTGACAATACAGGGTGTAAACATTTTTTTTCTTTTTTTTTTTAAGCTGCCAAATTTCAACAATTAAACAGCATCTGAACCAAAAATCCAAAACATGCCTTTGCAGAAAAAAACTCAGATCAAGGTTTGAAAGTTGAGCTGCCTCAACAGTTTCAAATCACTCTCACAAAAGAAGTTTATTTGAAGTATTTACATCGTTGATTCAGAGGACAGTTTTACAAATACTGGACCATGAAACATTTTCAAAAGAAGCGAGCACAGCGCACAAAAATACTTTATTGCAAAAAGAAGATAAGAAAAGTTTGCCTAATTTCTTCTTTTTATTTCTTCTTTCTTTAATGTTAAAGATCAAGGTATCAAAAAATGAAAACTGCAATGATTTCCACAATAACACAAATTACTCAGCAGCCAGCTAGGCACCCAAAGCCGACACATTTCACTCCTGTCTCCGACACAACAGTCAAATCCGTCTTGTGATTTTATATAACTGTAAAGCACTTCGAATTGCTTTGTGTATGAAATGTACTCTACAAATAAACTGTCCCTCTCTTATTTTTATCAAACAAGACTGTCCCACTAAGCTTCCAGAGACCTTATGCAAAGCGATTCCTGGTTAGTTCAGTGGAAATTGAAGGGACAGGAAGACCTGGTACTAATCACAGTAAAACAAGAATATTGGAGGAAATTGTATTTCCATTTGAATTCTTTCAAAGGGGGAAATCTGCCTGTTAATTCCTACCTCGCACAGCTGTCATGCAAGTTGACTTTTACTGGGGGATAAACTCATCTGTAATTATCTGGAGGTCTTTCCATCACCAAAGAGCCAAAAGTGAAAATTTTCACAGCTTTGTTGTTTTCCAACAAAAACCTGTGAAAAAAAGAAGCAGGGCAGAAACAATAACAAGAGAGAGTTTTGAAATTCTCATCACAGCTCTTTTTCAGTCCTTTTTTTTCTGGTTTTTTCATTGTGTCTGTTTTGTGCTCGTTAATTGGACTCACAAGCTTTGTGTTCCCTTGTTGGGAGAGGACAATGATGTGAAAGGAGTAACCCAGTTTACCACAGTTTTCCACAGATAGCTGCAGATATGGTTATCTCACACACACACACACACACACACACACACACACACACACAAACACGCAAGCACACACAGATATGAGCACAAATATTATCATTCTTATCATTACTTTCCACAACTGCCTTTTTCTGTATTTTCTGACCCTTCAGCAGCTTAAACAAACATGATTCTTCTGTGAAATCATCAAGTCAATTGCGTCATGTCCATTCTCAGCTCAACCACAGGAGGCATGCAAACACATCCACACATTTATGAACAAGTTGCTACTTTGAGCTTTAGGGTTTCTATTATTTATCCCTCTGAAGACAAAAAGATATACATAGTCTCATTTGATTGACTTTATCCAAGACTTTTTGAGTTTTAAAACCATTTTGCATTTAAAACAGTCCAATAACTTCAAGTGCAGGAGTTTTAATGAGAGGTTTCTTATACAGACTTTAAAGTCAATTTTAGTGGACTGAGGCCTTTAACCAGGAACCTGCAGCTGTTCCCATGATAAACAAATTTTTAAAAAATGAAAAAAGGAGGAAAAAAATAAGGAAAGGGACAAATGAAGAACAAGAAGAGGAAATAAAAAAGAACGAATAAAGAACAGGTAAAGAGAAAGAGATAAAGAAAAGGTGACAGAAATGGGGGAAAGAAGACAAGATTACAAAAGCAACAGGGAAGAAAAGAAAAAAAAGATGGGAAACAGAAAGGAAAAAGAGGCGAATAAGGGAGGTAGAGGGATGAGAGGAAAGGAGACAGAAGTAGAGAGTTAAAGTGAGTCCATGAAGTATCTGTGCTCTGTCTCTCCCCTCAGAACAGGGCAAAGGGTTAATAGCACTGAGACTGTGAATGGCCTGAGCAACCAAAGGAATCAGAGCAAACAAAAAGTACGGCACAAAGAAACACACATAGACATACATGCTGAGGAGACACATGCTCACTCACCACAGACCTCCCCAGCTCCCAGCTCTGACAGATGACTTCCTCAGGCATTGAGGGGAAGTGACACAGTGTGAATTGAATTTCAGAAAAAAGGCAACATACATGCTCACACGAATGCATAGAAGCGCACGATCACACGCGTTCACTAGCACAGAAACAGAATGACATTGGCACAACCACGGTGGCCTCAGTCTCAGTAGACCTGACGCCATTTTGTCCTCCATTTACACTCTCTATCTGTCCTTCAGTCTCCTTCATTTGTCTCCTTACACACCACTCATCTGCTCTTCTCACATCGTAAAGCTTATCTTAGACATACCATGTACGTGAGCATGCATACATTTCTTTCTTCCTTTTAATTGCTGGTGTTTTGTGCATGCATAGGTGTTAGTGTATGTCTAAATGAAAGAGCTATAATAGAAAAATGAAAAGGCAATCTTCAGCACTGAGGAGGTGGAGGAACCGTGATTGTTCTCTGGGAAGTAATTTCAAATGCATGAAGCAGAATGGAGGCCTCAAGGTTGTAATTTTCAGTGCCATAACGCTGTCTGACCTCATTTACATAAGGACAGTGTGGCTTCGGGATACATCAATGATCTCACAGGGGGAAACCTCACAGAGGAAAAGGATGCCCAACAAGTTGACCACTCACTGCCGAGATGATCCCTCATCCTCTGGTAGAGATCAGTGGGTTGTTATTATTTTTTGGAACAATATCTGATATGAGCCATGGCCAGCATTCATTATTTGATAGCCAAAAATGATGAGGAAACATGTTGATAACCCAGCCTAGATTAAAAATAACCATACCATGAACCCACACAAAAAACTAGGAAAGCTTCAATCAGAGTTAAACTTTTGTTCAAGAGGTAAAGGTGCAGAAAAGGATGTCAACAAAGATGCAAGAGTAGAGGAAGAATTCATTAACTTATAAAGTAGTTTTACTCATCAAGAAAATCATTGTAAAAGGAAACAGTAGTGTGTCCTTAAACAATTTCCACTGATAATCTCAATGGAGGATGACATTAAAGATCTGAAAGTGCATTGTAACCAAGAGTAACATTCCTTCAGTTAAACTAAGACAGAAAAACTGCTTCAATAACTCTTTTTCTTGTTAATAAAGTTTGCACATCTTTGGAATGGTTTGATTTTCAGGGGTTGTTTTGGAAGAAAGTGAAATGATTGCTTTGGATTTAGTGTTTCATCATTATAAGACGGATAAAGAATAGTGTCATCTACATAAAGATTGAAAATATTTTGTTCCAGCTCTTTGTATTTTTTTTTTAAAAGGTTCCACCTAAATAAAGCTATTATTATAGAAAACAGTGCTCCAAAAGAAGTGTGAATGGTTCAGGTCTTTTGTCACTGAAACATCAATGTCATTCAGGCATCAGCCTTACACTGAAGAGAGGAGATAAGCTAAAGGAGTCATTTACTCCAGGATGAGCTTGTCAGATAGACAAATTAAACAAATGTGCTGGTATTCTTAGAAAAAGATGTGAGTCTTTTAGAAGAGTTAGTCAGAACAATTGGTAAAAGACAGAGCAAAGTATCATGTCTAGGTAAGCCAGGGAGAGGGGACGTTCATGTTCTTAACCAGGAAGACTCTATTTATTAAGTAACGAAGGGGCTGATAAAAACAGGACCATTTGACCTACCATGAGGTTGATGTACAAAGGCCAAGTGATTGGAATTTTCAAAGAACTTGTGATCTCTAAGCTTCTCCTTTTTCCATTCAGAGTAGCTGCAATTTTTGAGTTTTTATTCACCTGAAACAGCAGCCAGCAGCAAATAAAATTGTGGGGAGATCAAACCAAAGCAGCACAGTTTAAGGCAATAAACTAAATATTCTGTTACCGTCAGGCTAACAGGAGATGCATCAAAAGGCCATTTCAGACTAATTTGTCCTGCTCCACTTCCATGCGGTGACCTTTAAGAGGACTGACCAACTTGAAGGTTTAGGAAAAATGATACCCTCATTGAATCAAGGATGGAGATATGAGAGGAGGAGAAAGAGATGGACAGTGTGAGTTTAGGGCGGGGGCAGTCTTCCTATTAAAGTGCTGACTCTCCCCTGGCCTGCAGTGGCCTTTACCATAGCAACAATGACCAATAGAGGCATGTTAATAATGCAGCAGACCAGAGAATAAAGCTGCCAATCAAAGAGCTTCAGTCCCCATAGCACTGAGTGAATTATTCACTACAGGCACTGATTAGAACAGAGAGAGGGATTAAGGAGAAGAGCCTGACAAAGGTGTGGAGAGCGTGACAAAGGAGAGCAATGTGATGGGAAGAGAATGAAAGAGAGAGACAGACGGAACAGATGAGAGGAGAAGGAAAGACAGAAAGAAAGGTATTCACTTGTTATGTAATTCAGGAGTTGAAAGGGCAGAGCAGGAGGGTTGTGGCTCAATTCAAACGGCTGGAGATAAAATAAGAATCTTGTTGAAAGGGAGGCTGGAAACCTCACGGTGAAGCCACGCTCAGCTGGAATGCAGCACACTGCTCTTTTATCGCCGTGTGTGTAAAAACCTGTTGTTCAGTGTTAAAAGTATAATGCCAGCACTGACAAAAACACACTTTATCAATCACACTCACCCCTATCAACCTTTTCTTGAGTTCATTGAGTTCAGTTCTTTCTCTTGGCACACTCTGAAATCTGTGGGCAATAATGACAAGTCAGAGGTGGAAACGAACACAGGCACACACAAAGGAAGCATTTGTAATCCTGTCATCTTGTAGTCACAGACAGGAATGCAGATCTCAGATGAGCAGCTGCAAATGCTGGAAAGGACAATGACACATGACACAGTCACTCATGTGAGAGGCATGGTGTGTGTGTTTGTGTTACAGGGAGATTGTTTTTGCAAAAAAACAGACTCCCTAAAGAACGCAAAAATGCAAAATACACAAAAGATCAGCTGTACTTGATTCTGTCACAAATTTCACAACATTTTCTTTTTCTGTACCCTCCTCACACAAGATCCAAGCTTCCTGCCCTTTAACCAGCAGCGACTGAAACTCAACGCTTCCTGGCAAACCTGTAGTCATTAGGAAGCAATTAGTGCTTTTAACACGTTGAGCTCATGTGTAAATTTAGCCTTTATATGATCACTTCTTACTAGCGGAGGCGATGCAGTGATGGAAAGAAGCTGGCAATTATAGAAGCCTGTGGCACAAAAGGAAATGTGCCACATAATTGTCCACACATGCACGCACTCTAGACAGACACCCAGAAACACTACAGGCATGGACACACACATGCTCACACATGCACACCAACAAACACACACATTCACACACACACATATAAGTGAAATCCAAATGGTTCCAGTTTTGGGAAAAGCAAATATTTCTACACCTATGACTTTTATTCACACCAGCTTTCTGAATAAATAAATCAATGCAGTATGGTCACTATATAAAGGATCTAAGAAGTCACTTATTAGTTTATGTCCATGTTGATTGCCGTCTTGGGAGCCAAAATACCTGCAATAATGCCCTCCTGGTTAGCAAAATGCACTACAGTGCCCCCTTGGCTGGTTACAACATGATTAACTGCCCTCCTAAGTGGCAAAAGGCAAGACAGAGTGCCTTACTTGAAGCCAGAACCCGTGCTGAGCCAAAACATGCAATCAAGCAGTTGGCAAAATACACCAAACTTCTCCCTTGGCTGGTTAAAACATTACACTGCCCTCTTGGGAAGAAGAAAAAAATTTTTTTTCCATGTTGCTCCTGTCCTTCAAAAAGTCTGTGCATGCCACTGCTGCAAGAAAACAAAATGAAGCAAGATTAAGTACTAGAAAGGAGAATTTTCAGGAAGTTTTCATGGTGATTTGCCATTTGGACTTTGTTATTGTGCTTCAAGTTGAATCAATGAAGCCTTAAAAGTTTAACTTTATTAGTATTTGCTTTTTAGTTTCTGAATAGTTTAAAAGGGCACTTAAAGTGGACTGAAAGTTGAATCCAATACCAATAGGTCAAAGAAATGAAATACAGCAGAATTTTTAGCTGGTTCTCTTCATTTCTGTTCAGCTCTGCCTTGACATTTAACACAACATGTGTGTGAAAACACAACACTTCACATGTGCTGCAGTCATCCTCCTTTCATTAGTTAGTTTACTTTTTTACCAGAATTGTTAGCAGCTCTCTCTGATGAAGCACTGTTGTAGAAGAATTCCTCTCACCACATGTGGAGTGTGTGTGCGCACATGTGTGTTCACTGTAAGTAAAAAATAGAAAGAAATTGAGTTTATGTGTTTTACATGTGCATGTGTTGATTGTGGAAAGACGCTGCGAAGCCCTGTTTTGGTCATAATTACACACGGTGGAATAATGCCTCAGGCAGCCAGATGGAGTCTCTGTATGAGTGCTATGCAATCAAATTCTCCCTCACAGTCCACAGTTTATTTATTCATCATCAAGCAGTGCGTGTCTGAATAAATAAGTCAAATTTCTGACAAAAAAGTTTGTCTTTATTAAATAAAAGAAATCATGATAGGAGAGAAAACAAGATTTTTTAAGTTAACATTAGAACTTATCTAAAACAGAAACTGTGCATCCAAAGAAAGTTTATTTAGTATATACTTAAGCAAAAAAGCCTCAAGCAGTTTAAAATTGCTCATGTTGGCTCTCCGTCCCTTCTAGATTATCCCATCAGAAAAAAAAATAATGAACCCGTTAATCCACATGAGATCACTGTTTTTAATCGATTATTTTATCTGTCAAGTTTAATTTTGTTTATTTTGAAATCCCATGACCTTCCCCCATGGCCACAGCTCATCTTCCTAGGGTCCAAGTTAAAAACAAACATGTTTACAAGCACATCATATTTACTTTTGATTTACACAAAAGCAACACAATGCAAATCGTCACATATTAGCAAGAAAATGAAAATCAAACTACACACAAATCCAGAAACTTAAAATACCCATGGAATTTTACTGTGATTTCCATATAAAATAAATGTATATTCTCTCCACAACACATTGATACAGCTATAAACGCTGTGTGCCAGGTGCCCTGCATCACTTTTGTGGGACACCTAGCACAAAGGGTTTAGAGTTTTCTTATCTTAACCATTGCATTAATGTTTTAAAAAACTCATGAAACATGAAATTACAAGGTAGCTGAGATAAAACCTTTAGTGACCTATACTGATTGTCCAAGCCTAGGTATCCATGATGTAATGAAATCGCAAACCTGTGCTCCAAAAGAAAGATAAATAAAGGGACGACTAGTGACATCAGTGCATCTGAAGTCAAATTCATGTCAGTTTTCCTGTTAAATGTCAATTGAAGAATAAATCTGTTCAAAAGACCTTTTGGTTTAAATTGTCTTTTGTGCCAATAGCTATTCATTTTTTTTAAGATCTTCAATGTCAGGAAATATCGTTAGATTGGTTGTGCAAATCAAGGATGATAATGACAAAACTAGATTGCAATTGTGCTTTCAATAAATCCTGATAAGTAATTTTTGTCACATCCAACCCCAGTGAGTGAGTGGCTAATGTGGACTGAAATCAGACCGTGACCCTGACGCAGAGCAGTTGACCTGGATACCAACGTCAGACATAAACAAGTTGACAAAAATATGAATTGGGAAATGATTTTATGGATCTAAAAGGTTTTATTTATCCTCCTTAGATGCTGTGTTTAGGAGTGCTACCTTGGCAACTGTATATTCTTATCTGCTTATCAAAATAGAAATATTACAGGCAAAGCCAACAAAGCCCACAATCTGTCCTCTTTGGTTTAAACTGTGTCAGTCTTCTTCTGTTTGCTCAACGTCTCTAAAACTCAGCTTCTTGTCTTTGACCCTCCATTGCTGTTTCTGTGCTATGTGCTTATCTCTTTTGCTTTTCTTTTCTGTTGACCTGTATGCAATCAAATATAACTTCAAACAAAATGAGGTTTCAACTCATCACAGACAAGTAATAAACACGATTTATTTCAGGCAACATTTAAATCAGACTCAATGATGAAGTTATGATACTTGCAAAAAGAAAAAAATCTTTAACGGATCATGTGAATACAGTGACCCTCATTTCTCAAACATGCATACAACATAAAAATGGGTTGGACCCATTTTTAAAAGAGCACATTGAATCTTTACTAAAAATGTATGTGCACCATAAACCCATATAAGGTGTGGGCTCAAAACGATTCCGATTTATAAAACCGTTCATACACACAGCTGCATGCAATGTTCCCTTTATAAATCCACATGGAGAACTGTGCACGAAGAGATGCTGCAGATTCCACCTCTAGTACCCCCATAATCAACAATAAATAGTCAATGCAAAGCACCTCCTGGATGGAAATGCATAAAGACAAGGGCCATAATAAAGGTTTCAAACACTAGTCTGGACTTCCTGCTAGTTATTTCAGAACTACCAAACATTTTTAATAATGATGTCTCTACCTTTTGGCTCCTGAATGGGAGTAATAGATAAAATTGGGGCTTCTAATAGTTCAGTATCAAGGGTTAGTTAATGAAAGGATAAATAAAGTATGTGTCAATTAAATGTTTAAAACTCAGCTGTAGTTTGGTTTATGATATCCATGCAGAAATCTCTTATTATCGTAATGAGTTCCTCCATGTCATAAATTTGGTGGGTCAGGTCAGCTCATCTTTGAATATTTAGGGGCATGTAATTTAGATTATGTTTTTTTTCACCATACCTGATTGGGTGTACAGCATGATTGGCCTGGTGTATACGCACGCTCCATAAATCACACATTAATGTTGCTGTAAGAACGTTTTACACCCATATCTGCGCCAATTTCCAGCAAGATTGATAAATGGAGGCCATTGTCTTGTAACCTAAAGATAGACTTGGCCTCATGTGACACAGCCTTTCTCATACCTCTTTTCCCAGACAAGTACATGTGATATTAATAAAAATGCATATTACCTCTGTGACTGCACTGTCTTCAAATAACCTCTAGGCTATGACTCACAAAGCATCTTATGACATTAACCTGCAAGCAGGAGACAGTGTGTAAGACAAAGAGACCCTTAATCTGATGAGTTAAAGTAATCAGCATGCTGCTGAGGCCTCACAGACTAATAACTGCCTGCACTACTCTAACACAGAGAGCAAACACACAGAAAAAAAAACATCCAATGATGCTGGGCAAGATGTTTATGGTGTTTGCTTACCATCCAGCAGCTGGTGCAGGTTTAAATGCTGACCCTGTTTGAAGCTCATCATTAATAAAGAGATAAGAGGCTCCATTATTGGAGGCCATGTTTTGACAGGATGAAACAACTTGGACAAGCCTGATGTGCCCATTAATGTGATGAGCTGCAGTATCACAAAGGGTGAGTGACACTATGAAGATGTGGTGCTACAACATAGACAAGCACACATACTCCAAAACGAAGCACGGAATTCTGTACGGTATCTTTCAGAGATTCATGGGGTATAAACAAAAGCAAAACCTGCAGGGAAAATATGAAGAAAAACAACAAGTGTGGAGGCTTAGACTGACTGGGTAAAATTGTTACAATTTTTCATCCAGTGACATAAGAATCACTGCTGCACTCTAGTGGTCAAAAGGGGTATTGAGGAAAGGAAGTATGCCAACAGTGAACTTGTTCGAAATAATTGATATACATCTTCCACATCGTAAAAGACAAGTAACAGAGGGAAAAAAAAGTGTTTTCCAGGAGAGGAAGGGAAATGAAGGGTGATTTAAAAGAAAAAAAACTGTAGAGACAGACAGCCTGCCTTTGTACTTCAGCACAAAAGAACAGACAAAGACCTGTGGACACCTGATCACCAGGGTCTTGGACCAGGTAGAGAAAGCCTGCAGGAATAAAGGGAGAGAAGGAAGAGGGCATGAGGTGCATTTGAGTGTGCATGCATGTCTGTGTGTGTGGGTGTGTGTGAGTGTTTTATCTGGGGAAGGGGTGAAAGCTAGGAAACAGGTCCCCATTGTGGAGAGGGGAGTAATGAAGGCAGTAATGAGGGTTTGGGTTTCCAGAGCTGCCCATTACAAGTGCACCATGGCAGGGCCCAGGAGAGCAGAGCAGAGCAGAGGAGGGGTGCTGGGTATCAATGAAGACAGGGGAGCTTGATCTAGATAGCAGCTAGCTGCCATCAGGCTTCAACTACCACACAGGGAGTACAAGTCACCCAGTTGATTGTGATAATTTGAGATTGTGGATTATTGTTATTATTGGATATGCCTGGAAAAGATAACGAGTGTTTCATTGCTTCCCAGGTCTGTTGCCCACAAAGAACCTTTCAAATGTTTCTATCTGGACTTGATGGGCAAAGTATTTTCACTCTTTTTGTCTCTGCATTATCATGATTGACCACCAGGGAGAGGCAAACAACTCTGACAAATAATGAACCTGCCTCAGCAACAGACTGAAAATGAACTTCTTCTAATAATGGCCGTTTCTTGGCTTACCCCCTCCGAAAAGCTTGCTTTCACAGTGTGTGTACACATATTGCAGTTATATATGTCAGCTGTTATAAACTGGTGAGAACCTGCAATTTCACATGTGTTACCTACTCAAGGAATCCAGCTTTGCTGAACCAATATTTATTTCAGGAATACAGAGTGCTGATCCTAGATTTGTATTACGAATGCAAAAATGTCTTCAGCCTTTTGTAGCATGATGCTTCATAATTTTTGGGGTGTAACAGAACATTTCATTGTGCTCAATCAATACGCTTTCTTGCTGGTCAGCTGGCTATGTGAAAAACTTTGTTCTGATTAATTAAAACCTCTTGGCAACTGTTTTTAACTCTCACTAACAAGAACAACACCATCGACCTGTTCCTCTTGTCTGGCATTACATTCAATGGAAGTGCTTAGTGTAATGTAAATCATGACAAATACTCTGGCTTAAATTTGGCTGTGACTTCAATGAATCATAGTGTAAATACACTATTTTATTTAAAATAAAATAACATTTTGAAAAAAGAACGTCATTATTAATTAAAAATTTGTACCATCTCAAGCAGGTAGTGGAGTATTATGGGTAAATTTGAGTTGGCCATTTTGTAGACACATGGGTATAAACGGACTATCTTTGTTGTCAGTTTGCACAGGATGATGCCAGGAACACGAATGTAAACATGCCGTTAAAGGTTAAAGGGTAACAAATGAAAAGATGATGAAGGGATGACACATACAACAGTACACACAAATTGAGTCACTACTTCCTCTTCCTCTTTAATAGGTGTACAAGCTGTATAATGTAAACAATATATTTTGCCTAATATGACAGGCTGAAAGACAACAGTGGAAAAATATAACAGGTTAATAGCAAGGTGAGGAGGGATTTACTGTATTATACATGTGTACTCTCTGTATGTATACACAGTTAGAGAGCTGTCATCTTTATGCAACAGGTCTAAGGGCAGTCGCCCTGCTTGCTGGGAAATGATGAAAGATTCAACAGCTACACTGGTCGCTTGCAAAGGATAACCTGACCTTTAAAGAAGTCAGTCCAGCCATGTGACATCCATCTCTCCTCTCTGTTCCCTAAAGGTGTATGTCTTTAAAGCCTTAACAAGAGCACAGAAACAAAAATACCACCTGTTTCATCTCTGTGTGTGTGTCTGTCAGAGCTGTAAAGCCTTAGATGTCACCTTGTCATCCTCCAGCTTGCCTGTCTCTCTGTGTAAACTCAAGAGACTGACACTAAGACCAGTGCAGAAACAAGCTAGAGAGTGGAATGTAAGCATTTGGGAAATGTGAGAACTTGTCTGCGACTTGCACTGCGTGTGTTCAGTCCAAAGCCCTATTATGTTCTGTGCATGTGTGAGTGCGTGTGAGCTGTCTGAACACTCAAAGTTTATCTCACTCATTGTTACAAATGTTTTTGTTGCTCTGGGTGACCACGTTAACCTCAAACATCAGTGGCAATCGGGTTAGAGTTAGGATATCTCACTAAGTGTAAAAACTCCGAACATGAAAGTTCTCTTCACAATTAATATGCAATCACTTTAAGAGTTAACATGTTTCAAAAGAGTTGCAAAGACTGAAAAAAGTGGCTTGGGTTCATAACAGGAGGTAAAGAAAGGTAACACCTTAAGGTTATCTGGCAACCAGCCACAACACTTTTAGAAGGACCTTGTGGGTGTGTAATATATTATGTAGTGTGGATAGAAACTGCTCACATCATGAACAGACACATTTACCATATGGAATGGATGTATCACTGGTTTATGTCTTCATGTCTAAATTAAACTATGAATTAAGGTTCAGAGTCCAGGTTAACTCTGGGTTTGGGCATGGAGTTGGGATGACTAAAGTTGAGGTTTCTTCCATGGGAATGCGTATATCATGACGAGGTCCTCAGAAAACATACTAAGTTTAAACAGAACATAACTCTGTTCAGAATGTCTTGGGACTTGCTCTCCATATGAGGAAAGGAAAGGGGTCTTTAGGTAAACTATTTTTTCATCAATCATTGTTTTAGCATCCAAGGGAGCCTTTCAGAGAGCTGAAAGGAGCCATAAAGAACACATCATCAAAATCCTACAGAAACAAATGCTGATCTGAAAGGCCACTAGTTAATAAAAGAATATACTGCTAATTTCTGTCTTTCCACAGAGTACAACTCCTGCTGCTTAAAACATCAAAACATGATCTTATGTAACTCAAAAGTAATATGCTCTGCCTGGATCTCTTGATCTTCCCACAGCTACAATTTTGAGTGTAACATGCCACTGTAACTGACCACAAAATCATAACTTAAGTATAATTTCAACAAGCAGAACCATTAGATCAGCAGAAATATTGGAAAAGACAGAAGAACAGAAAGTTGAAAACAATTACTGGCGGCAGCAGAGTGGCTAGGGCAGAAAAAAGATGCATTTAATCCAAAGTTGTGTAGTTTTAGTAGTCACACTTCCAATATTTTCTGATGTTATTCCAAATTGCAGGAAGAGTTAAACTGATTTATTTCAAATGGTCTGACTGAGATGATTTCCTCAGTTGTTCCCAGTGGACACTTAGACTACAAGGAATAAAGTTATATTCTGTTTATTTATAATACAATATTTCAAGTTTCAATGAAATGTCCTGAATATTAGAGATTTTCTAATTCTGCAAATGACTTGGTGGGTTACATTTTAAATGTGTGTTTAGAATAGCTCTGCACAGCATATTCATGAGTCAGTGATGTGACCAAAAGCTTGTCTACAAGTTAAGCTTCAAAACTATGAGAACTTGAGCTTAAAAAGAAAGCAGCCTTCTTTCTTATTCTGCCATTTCTGAAACAAACCACTAACACTCAACACACACACACCAGAAACCCCACTGTGCAGTTTCTGGTTGTAAATTTCCCGACTCTGCCATTCTTTTCTTCACACACACTGTTTGGCCCAGCTCCCAGCCATCCTACTCCTCCATTAAGGTTCCTTGTGGCAAAGGGACTGCCCCATCCAGTGCCTGCTTTCTGTTTGATCCCTTCCTCGATTTCAAAGCACGATACCTGATCCTGGCCCTGGGTGAGGTGGGTGAGAAAGGGGGAGTACATTGGGCAGGAATACAATGATTGTAATGGATGGGCATAGGCAGGTTTGTGGTCCTTCTCTCGCTGCGGGATCTTATTTCAACAGACAGGTAAGGATGGACGGGCAGTCAGGTGGGTTTGGGTTGAGCTAGAAATCTTTTACACAAATCATCTAAACAGTCTGAGAACCCAATTTTCTGCTTCGTATTTATACTAAATCCTTGTACTTGAGACCTGTGTACTTCTAGTCTGAATGCCTCTTTGTGAAAGGGCAATAAAGCATGGGAAATTTGATTTCGACATAACAAACACAAACCCTTAAAATTCAGCTTTGTTGAAATTTTGTGGATTCAGAACAGCCCTAACTTGGCATCACCCAATAGTTTCATCAGTTTCTGGTTTTTTTCTCTGAAATGACAGGACTTTCACAAAACACCTCACTTCATTTTGAAAAAAAAAAGAAGAGGAAAAAAAAGAAAATTACCCTATTGTGATATTTCTGTATTTCTGGGACTTGGCCCAATGTCACTTTTCATTGCTTTTACGTTCCTTGAAAACATATTTTCCAAATTAGCTTTTTAGAATGAGGTCGTGATTCTACATAAACGGTCAGTTTTCTGCCAAAGTGAGAACAATTCTTGGATGATTCAGTCTCAAAGATTTGTGCTTGCACTGTTGCTGGGCTGTCTTGACTTTCTGATGAACGTGCGCCAATCAGCATTCAGCAAGAATCAGAATCTGACACAACAGACGCTAATTGTGAAAAAAAAACACATAAAAGTAAAGAAGTTGAAGTATGCATGAGTCCTAATGATCAAAGATGAAATAGATGCTGAGATTGACAGCCAAGTTGGTCAAACATCAGCAGCAGTGTTGGTGATACACTGGGTGGTTGCAATTAAGAAGCGGCTGAGCCTGAAGGCAAAGCTCTTTGTTTATCAATCATTTTGTGAGTGTATGTGCTTTCCAATCCTTACTTATGGTCTGCAGCTTTCACTAGAGACCAGAATCCAATTCCAGATGAGCAGAGGGAAAACTTGGCGGGATTAATGCATTTAAAAAGTGTTTAATTTCAATGCGCTATTAAAATAGATAAATAACGACATTAGACAAAATGATAAACAATATTAAGCCCCATCATAAAGGAACTGTGGGTTACATATCTACATATGCTTTATCTTTCATATATTTATACTCTTTTTCTTCATGGCCAATTGTCTTTACAAAAACTGTGTATAATTGAGTCCACAATCATTAAAATTCTATCCCTCGTGTTCATTTGTCAATTTTCTTTGCGTCATGCTGATTTAGTTAGAAGTAAATTTCGTGCAAGACTTTATTGCTTGTAATGTAATGGCACGTGCATGCAAAAAAAAAAAACACACACTCGTAACATTTACACATAAAATCAAAATCTAGCCCTAACAAGACTTGTTAATAAGACCTCTTGTTAAGGTCCATAAAAATATGAGCATTGATCTCAGATTTTTCTTTATTCACTGTGACTGTTCACTCTTTTTTCTGTCCCTCCTTCTTTTGATTTTATGGGGTTTTTTTTTTAAATCTTTCTCTTATTTTCTCTTATTTTCTCTTTGCGTGTGAAAAGCATTTTTAAATGAAATTCTTGAGTCAGAGTGAGGTCAGGTTGGACGTGTTATGCACATGGACCCTAGGGGCCTCATGTGTTCTGGAGCAATGGCAGGAATTTTTACAGTTTAAAAAACAGGCCCAATCGCCTTCCAAGAAGGTGGAATTTCTGCCAGTGGATGCGGCTGTTTTACACTTAAAGCTTTATGCAAGCACAAGGACTACTTAGGCCATGATTGTAGTCATCTGAAGTGCTGGCTTTATGTGCCAGACATGTAAACAGATGATTAACACTTGTTTGTTCAGACACAAACACAAAAGGTGTGCAATAATACAGCATATACAACTAAACATGTCCTTCTCATCTGAGGAAGAAGAGCTTGTTTCCTACATTGCTTGGCATCAGGTTGTGTCATTCAGGAAAAATCTTGACAGCTTAAAAACAAAACCAAACAAGGACAAATTCACTCTGCAGTGATTTGGTGCACAAAACCAAATTCCTCATTTCCTTCACCCTTACACTTTTCAAACTCAAAACAAACTTTTTTTTCCTGTCCTTTTTTAAGCAAGCGACACGGTCACTTTATAAAACAGTAAAGACCAGGCCATCACTGTATAGCTTATCTTTGTCATAAAGTACGACCTTAGTGGACTTTAAAGGACTGATAGAAGTTCTGAAGGAAAACAAAGAGCTTTGAAGACTTGGGCTTGTGCCTTGAATTTCAAACAATCTGCAGAAACTCCTCCAATGTTTATTTCTGTAAAAAAAATCTGAGGACATTAACACTCCAAAATGCATGGTCATATATAAATCTTTGTGGTCATCAGTTTGAACTGCATGCTACAGAGGGCTCATGGGGATCTTCAGTATTATGATTCCTGTGGAGTCTTAAATCAGCCATGCAGCCATAAAAACTCTGGGATGTATAAGCAAACTCTGATGTAAGATCCAGTGCGCACATGTGTTTTTGTGTGTGCGTGTGTGTTTGTGTGTTCAAATGGTAATTCATGCAGGGGCAGACCTCGGAGGTGTCTCTGGGGTAAGTTGCACCAATGTCACAAAGTCAGAGACGCCAAACATGCACCTGTGTCTGGAGCTGTGCCTGTAATCTGCACACAGCTGTCCAGTCAGAAAAAAAGGGGTTGTCCATTCCAAAAAACCTCCCTCGCTGTCTATGCCGGGGGAAAAAATCAATATGACATTGTACATTTTATACAACAAGAAGCAAAAAAAAGGCTTGGGTTAGCTAATTTGTTAGGAGTGCTTACTCATGTAGTGATCCATGGTGGTCTGTTTCCTTCTGTTTATGAGGTGAATTAATGACGTGCACAGCAGCTCATTAAGCGAGACCTTTACAACATTGGTTAAGTCAGCAGCAACTGGCTGCTCACATTTGTACAGTATGCATTCACTTCAGCATGTAGACACACACTCCCACAGCATGATTCATGAAAGGTCAAACAATTACATGAGATTAAGTTTTGAGAAATTCCTCACAGTGGAAACATAATGATACAATAATTACCCCAAACTCCCACCAAGCAATTACATCATTTCCATTTTCAACTAATGGCATTAACATCTCACTCTCCTCTTTGTGTTCAGGCCTTCAGGTTTCCAAAGTAATTCAAAATGCAGCACCCACAAAGCATGTGGTTTGACGCAGTCGTGCTTGTTTAGCTAAATATGAGCAGTAATGACATAACTGTGGCTGAGAAGGCAAATGCCCTAACTTTACAAGACCCCCACTGTGTCATTAGCAGTTGAGTGTACCATGCCACAGCTGGTCATGGCTGAAAGCTTTATACTAAGGGCATGGTAGCCTATGCATTCATTAAAATAGTGCTAAAATCATTAGTTAGTGGGTTAGTGAAGAATTATCTGCAGTAGGGCAAATTGAACTGTCTCTCTTTAAAGCTTTATGGTGCTGCATAATAGGACCCTGTAAACAGTTTATTTATCCAATTATAAGGTAATGAGGCATGTTAAACAAAGAGCAGGTTGAGGATTTTCCAAAAGTTATCTCATAATTTGTCATTATGGAGCATGTTTATTTTACTTTTGCCTTGCAAAGCCCTCATGGTCTCCCCCTCATCTCCAGCCGCATTCCACCAGATGGGACAGGGTGTGTTTCAGTCTGCACTCCAAGTTCTTGAGCAACTTCAGCACATCACCTGGCAAATCAAAAGACACGCTTTTCTCTATATCATCAGACCCTTGTGTCAAACTTCTTTAGTGGATAAATAATAACCGTGCTGACAGGAAAATCTTTAGCGACAAAAATCCAGGTGATTCAGATTAGCCAAAAAAGCAGGAAGTTCCTCGCTCTGCTTTGACCTGTGTTATGGTTTCCAAATTGAAACTTAAGCCTGCAGAATGTCATACAGCAGCACAATGCAGTGCACTGCCCATGCTGTGCTCAGCATATGTGGCTAGGATTAGTTTACTAGAGTCCAATGTTTTATTTAGCATGTGTCAAAGTGGTTGTGTGTGTATCTTTGTGTGTGTATATGTTTGTGTGTGTGTGTTATTGTGTGTGCGAATGTCAGTCATCCTGGCATGTACCTGTGTGTTTAAAAGAGCATCAAGGAACACTAATCAACAGTCTATTACAAATGTGATTGGTGAACTTTGGCAGACTACCACGGTCCAACTTGGCATAGACTGCATTGCTCTTGTGTGACTGTGTGTCTGTGTGTCCATATGTGGATGATATTTTATTTAGCAGATGTCACTGCCCCTGGTCACACTCATCTGAACAAGAAGACACACAGATGCAACATAAAACCTGAGGCCTGGATGGCTCTCTTGTAATAACCCTGACATCATTAAAAATAAAGGGTGGAACATGACAATTACCACCTATTAGAGCCCATGCTCAGCTGCACACAGTGCAAGGGAATTCAGCTTCGGCTGACGGAAAGTGGACCTTCTGTAGAGACTTAGTTGATCATAATCAAAATAAGTGTGGTTACTAAATTTCATGAGAAGAATTTTGCTTTTAAGGACTGAATTCTGAGTTATAGTATGACAACTAAGTCTATTAAGAGTTACTGCAGGTCATCAGAGCTTTTAAAATACCTTTCTTCCTTTTGAGGGGATAAATAAAACTGATTCAAGATGAAACCCAGTTATAAATGTTTTTTACAAGCACATTTTTCACTAGCATGTTGACAAGTGCATCCAGGGCAGGAGGTGATCTCTGGCCAAAATGCCACTAAAGAATAAATCTTAAGGCTACGTTAACTGATTTCTGTTTATCCCACCATCCAGTATTAAACTGACCCTGATGGATGTTTGTCCCTGGAAACATACCTCTGGCTGTGTTGGAAATCTCTATTCCAGCTCCTCCTCTTTCATCACCATTTTCCATTGGATCGGTGTAGCTACTCTTCTACTCACTGTTCCTACAGTCTGTGGTTATGGTGTTTCTCAATGTGTTTGCACTGTTGATCTTTTGGCACGCTCAAGCTATCAGTTGCAAAAGATATGCAGATAGCACTGGAAAACCACTATTGCTGGCTCCCTGGGAGCTCTGTATACATCTTTGGTACCTTCAAATGTCAACAGTTGTTAATCCTTCTGTATTTATTTTCCACACAATGTTTGGTACTATGTGAAAGAGAGTTAACTGCAGTACAGTTCCAGGGAAAAGGCTCATAAAAATGGTTTAACATATGTGCAGTAACCCATCTCCAAGTTATCCAGAAGTGCGTAAGTCCACTCTGTTTTTATTCCCTCAAACGCAAAGACAATGGTGCTTTTATTGTAAACAAGGAAATTGTTCTATTTTAACAACACCTCGAGGGCCAAAATGCAGTTCTACAAGATGGCTTCTCTTGTGCAGTTGTTGCCACATGCTTTAGGCTACATCCACACCTTTACAGATATTTTCAGATATGCAAAAACAGATTTTTCCCATCTGCATGTGCAATACATTTTGTTTGCACCCTGTTTTTTTTTTCTATTAATTTTCTGTCAACACTACAATGCAGAAATGGTTTACAACAACTGTGTAAAGGATGCCAGGCCAGTAGGTGGAAGTGTTATCAGTTTGTCATGTAAATCACCATAGAAGAACATTGTGTGCAAGCATAATACATGTTTTCTTAAGCAAGCAACTCTTGAAAACAGTGTTAGACATAGATAGACATAATACTACTCTGTAGGTTTAGACCATAGACTGTGTATTGAATTGTTGTACAGTTTTGAAGCCAAAAGAACCCCGATACTGGGGCCGCCATTGTGCAGCCAATTTGGTGGAACCAGGTAACAAAAAAGCAATAAACTTTTTCTTTTTCTTTTGAACGTCTGACCCTTTTTGGCTCTTTCCAAAGTTTCTTATTGCTCCAATAAAAAGTACACACCCACGGCAGCTGTCAGTCATTGTAAGATGAAACTTATACCCCGGTTTTTAATGTCTTATAACTTATGAAGAACCAACTCCTTAGAAAAAAGAGGACTTAAACACATTACAATTGTTCTCTTTTCTTTTTGCTCTCTATAACAATAAAAACAAAACTTAGATTTTAGAAACCTCCAGATCTTCCAGAGCTTCCACTTTTGGCAGTCTTAATTCAATCTAATATCTATATATGCTGCCTGGCCAAAAAAGTCACCACCCCCAAAAAAATTGGGCCAATACTCTAATAATTCATTGGACTACCTTTAGCTTTGATTGCACTATGCATCCACTGTGACATTGTTTCAATGACCTTCTGCAATGTCACAATATTTATTTCCATCCAGTATTGCATTAATTTTTCACCACAATCTTGTATTGATGATGGGAGAGTCTGACTACTGTGCAAAGCCTTCTTCGCCACATCCCAAAGATTCTCAATGGGGTTAAGGCTTTACTCTGGTCATCAATCCATGTGTGAAAAAAATTTCTCATGTTACCTGAACCACTCTTTCACAATTTGAGCCCCATGAATCCTGATATTGTCATCTTGGTATATGCCCACGCCATTAGGAAAGAAAAAAAAATCATTGATGGAATAGCCTGGTCATTCAGTATATTCAAGAAGTCAGCTGATCTCATTCCTTAAGGATAATGTTGCTGAACCTGAACCTGACGAACTTCAGCAACCCCAGATCATAGCATTGCCCCAACAGGCTTGTTCGGTAGGCACTTTGAAAAGAGGCTTGTATCTATTTACTCGGTTAAATCCAGGTGGCAACTTTTCTTTTGGCAGTGTATAATAGGATGTTAACCCTATGAGAATTTGTTGTACTGATTATCGCGGGGCATAACTGTTAAAATTAGGAATAAGTATACAAACTCGTGAGCTTGAGGAAGAGCTCTAAACATGTCAACGGCCATAGACACCTGTGAATTCTTCAGTTCAAGGCCCCTTACTCAGTATTTCCCTCTCTTTCACACAGACACACACAACCTCCTCCAAACTCCCCTGATCACATCTGTGTCTGTCAGAGTGGGTGTATATAGTGAAAGCTTGTGGTTTTCCATGTGATTATTCTTTGCAGGATATTTCTTGTGAGTCATCTCCATATGTGTGCAAGCTCTCTCTCTGTTTCAATGTCTCACACACACACACACACACACTCCCTCCCGCAGACTGGGAATAGAGACCACCTGGTCACAATCAGTCAGGGCCAGGGGTTAAAATCATTGTGTCTTTAACGTGGTGGAAAAGGCTCATGGAGGGATTGGCAAGACAGGAAGGAAGATGGAGTTGGAGCTGACAAAGTGTGACGCAACCATTCATTTACCGATCCTCAACACTTTTGATACCACTTATTCATTTTTGGGATTTACCTCTGTTGCTTGCAATCCACCCATGGCAGTGATTGATGTGATTACTATGTCATTCCAGCTTTTAGGGATACACTGACATCTCTGCCAAGAAACTGATTTATATGGCCTAAAGTCACATGACTAACAAGGCCATAAAACAATAATTGCTTAAAATGAAAGAAACTGGGCATCAAGTTATCTGATCAAATATCTGATTTATTATTGGAGTTATTTGAAACCAAAACAAGAATGGATATTTTCCACTTGACAGTAGCAAGCATGCCAACCAATACATGTACTTCAAACAATAATTTATTAGGCCTACCAAAAAAAATACTTAAAGGTTAATCATTTGAGAATTTCAAACAGCATTGGTGGGCTGGTGGATGTTATACTTGTCAGAGCCAACAAAATGTCAGCAGCCAGTGTAATCCCAACAAAACTATGTTTTAATCTTATGTTGTTTGGAGGACTGCCCCTAGTTTCAGCAGATACAATTTCATAGTCATTTTGGGGAAAAAAGAAAGTGGTATCAGAACAACTAGAACTACATATTACATAAGGCCTGTACGTCCACAAGTATTGCTTAGGTATCTGCTGCTATGATACACTGTTGAGCCCAGGTAATTATGCACAGATGTTCACAAAGACACTCACACACACACACACAAGCATTTGAAATTCTTTAGGATGGTTGATTCATACTAGACATTTTAGGACCAAGCCAGCAGATTGACACTGACAAGAGCCGGCAGTGGAACAAAAGCTAGAAACCGAGGGGCTGATCCAAACAGCTCCAGCAATTTCCTGCCATCTTGGGCCCCCTCTGTGTGTCAATCTCTGAGTTAAAGCTGGAGTTAGTCAAAGACAAAGAAAACAAAGACAATCTTGAGTAGCATGTTTCTTTTACTATCCTTGTGATAGCATAAGTGCTTGTTAGGTTAGACAGGTGCCAGTGGAGCCAAAATGGTTTTCTGGAATGATTTCAACGGCAACTATCCAACACAAAATAAGCAGTGAAGACAACATGGCCTTGTTTTTTGCTTGAGTACCTACCTTAAGCGGCTGGTACAGTTTCAAGAGTAGCTGGAATTTAATGGATGAAAATAGTCTTCAATTCCTGTTTTCTCATACGGTACTTATTGCACTCAGTCAGACAGACACTGTGCCAAATCTGATGGCAACATCAGTCAGCGGGATTCTCAGCTGGTTTTAATGGCCATCTTGTCTCTGTGCCATGTCACTCTCCCCTTAAGTGTTTCCCACTTTTGGTCTGTCTTCTGTGTCTCACTCTTTACTGTCCTCATTTCTTCCCCTCTTTTCGAGATATTTTTTTTCTTTTTCAAGATAGAAACCAGAGCTGGCACCATGGAAGCATTTGTTGCCACAATAAGCATTACATTACAAACAAAGAGATGGATGTGTTAAGGCCAAGGCTGTTTGCTGTATTCCTCCCCTGACACGTGGTAGACAAACTACAGACCCTCAACGTGGCAGTATGAACGTGACATCATCAGCAAGCTGCAGGGAAAAATACGTACAAACAAGGCATTTGTCACTGGGACACTGTTTTATCAGGTTGATGTGGACTAAACTTTTTTCACTGATTTCTTTCATTTGGAGCTGTTGCACTGCTTGCTTGATGAATGACCCATATTTTTCACTGGATTAAAATGTTTATATCTATTAACTCTTGGTTTACATAAAACAGAGTGAGATTGTTAAACCTCTCTGATTAAGTGGCCAGATGTTAACTGGTCATTTTTCAGCTTTTGAGTAATCTTCTTTCATGTTTCATTTTTGTGTTTGATAATGATAATACAAGGGCAAACTTTGAGGGTCCAAAGTCACTAACAGCATTATTTGGGCTTGCACTTACCACAACTAGTGATTACTGCAATTGGGTTATGAAATCTGTCTCATGGCACTTCTGCCTCCCTTGGTAGTGACTGCAAAGTCTGTATAAAATTGTGCTGAAAGACATTTTTTTTCCCCTTTTGGTCAAGAAGTTTTACTGAGAAACAATGGAACAATGGAAAATAATTGTGTCCTAGTATATGAAGATGCCCAAGATCTAATAAGCACATCTGCAAAAAAAAAAAAAAAAAAAGGGTCTGTCAGGATGAATTCCTCCTAATCCCCAAAAGCATTTAATAGAAAATAGTTGCTGTTGCTCATGGACTGAGGTCCTGTATCTGATCTTTTCACACAGTAGACATCTCTTTTCACAATACTGACGGTACTTTATGCAGCATTGGGGTTACTATTTGGGCACTTCTCCACATGCCAAATGAAAAAATAAAAAAATTTAATCATGTTACCTTATACGTACCTTGGTACTTGTACTTTATTTGACTTGTGTTGCACTATTTTTTCATTTTGCACAAATGCTTCCTTCTTTTTACATTCCATTTATTCTTTTACACTACACTCTTGACTTTTAAACTGATGTTTACTATTTATGCTAAATGTTTGCCCTAGCACCGTGGGTTCTTAAGTGTCATAATTTCAGTCCTCTGTATGTGCTGCACATATTGCAGAACCAACAATAAAGCTACCTTGAACCTTGAACCCAATGAGGTCACATATTTAATGCTTTACCAAAACCACAGTTACCATCCCTTGAGTTCCCTTCGCTCTTTGAAAGAGATCATGGATTTCACTGCAAAGTTTGGCAAACAGAGTTGTGCTCAAGCAAAAGGGAGTTATTCACTTTTGCTTGGCTTGCTGCTGAAAAGTTGACCTTGTGCTCCAAACTCCCTAACAGGGAGAAAAAAAACAATAATGAAACCACAAGCTGTTTCTAATCCAACAGAAGCACTGAATACCTGGCTGACGTTGAGTTTGTAGGCCATTTGATAAAAGTAGGTCAGGAAAGTCTCCAGGTTTGTCCACTTGTTTTTGTACAATACTCAAATTACGCTGATGAAGTCATGTAAATACGTGACTCACACCTGTACATCAGCATTGATCTATTCACCTCTTAATGCCATACTTCTGTCATACAGATGTAAACACACAGGCATTGGGACACATTTTATACACAAAGGCATGTCTTATACGTGGTTTTTGGTGTTGAAATTGTTTAAACATTCAGTGCTCCATGCTTGTTAAGACTGTGGAGATAAAAGCACAGGAAGATGGTTAGAAACTGTAAATCATGTCCACATGCACATACGGGCTCAAATCTGGAATTCCACACACGAGGGTACATTCTTACACCGATTGCCTGCTGCTTATCTGCACAGATTGAATTCAGTAGCCGTCTACAGACAAGAAACCCTGAAAAACAGTGAATTTTAGCTGACTGTAGAGTCGAGTTACACTTTGTTCTTCTGACTTGTAAAGCAACAGTGTTCATTTACAAACACTAATTGTGGACATAAAGACTGATGGCAGAATGTTAGATCTCAGCTGCAGAGAGGGACTGAGAGCAACACAGTAAAAAAGATTTCTCTGCACTTAGTATACCTGATAGTGAAGCTTTAAAATACATCTTTGCAGGTGTGGGATTGGTTATTGTAGAGGCAGAGGGTGTTTGAGAAGCAGTCTTGTGTGGTCCCATAGGGTTAGGATGGAGTCAGTTAGAGGTTTATGAATGGAGTGGAGGAGACATCTTTATGGCTGTGAGGCCCTCTCTCTCTCGCCTTCAGACAACACTTAACACCAGGAGAGCTCGGTTCAGCAGACCGTCTGGAGAGCCAGAACGTGACGTGTATGGATCCAAACATGAATGTATGCTTGCATAAGTAGATGTCGTCTCCTTAGGTTAGAGTAGAATCCATCTGCAGAACACTTGGAGAGGGATAAATTCTGAAAGAGCAGCCATTGCTTAAAAGTAAGCTGAACCCTTCCAGTAAACTCTGAAGGATGAAAGTCACAGTAATACCCCCTATTACAGAAAATCAGGCTTATGACTGAGATTGTTTTCGATGGCAAAGAGGGAGTGGAAAAACACAGCAACAATTACTGCAAGGGTAAAGCTCAGCCATAAACGCAAGCTGGGAATGCTTACCACACGTTCAGCGTAACACGGTAAGCAGCTCCACCTTCATCCTGTGGACGCAGGCAGGCATATTGGAATCTCTATGGTGTCCATAATGAAATGATAATAAAACAGAAACTACAGTTTTTAGTGATGTGATGGAGCACTGAGGGTGTGGCCATGACATCTTTTCCCAGTTACAGAGGCTTTGTGAGCTGCCATGTTGCTCCAGTGACCTGTGCTGATTGGGGAAGTATCTGGCAAAGAGGTGGGGTGCATCTGCCAAGCTCTAACCACCCAAGAAAAGTGTTACACACAGACACACACACAGGCACACACAATGAAATTCCGTGAAAATGTATTCTTTTTATCTGTTTTTGCTGACAGGGAAATCTTACTCCCTGAAAGCAGAATTTTGGGAAATCGCACCTTAAATGGTAACCACATTAGACTGTCTGGTTTCTGCATCATTTCCTGTAATTCCAAATCAATTAGGTTCCTCATTCCATTCTGGTGATTTTTTCCTTCACTCTGCGTGGGATTCGTGGGCTGAGTAGCATCTTGTTTAAAGTTTGTAGTGAAAAAGAAGACATTATCAGTATTTGTACAAGGCAGATTGAATTGACCCGCTGTGGGACTTCCTCTAGTCTCTATCCCAGACCTCAAAGCACCACCGCTTGGCGATACTCTTTTCTGTATCTTTTTCACCATTGCAGTGTTTTTCACCACCCCACCCATCAGTCTATAGCGTATAAATCCTCAGGAGTGTCTGACCTTTCCTCTCCCACAAGAAGAAAAGTGCATCAAATACCACGCAGACAGATGTGTTTGAGAGGAACATCTGTCCAAAGATATCCAAATGTCAAGAAAGAGGTGCCAAGAGCAATGAAACTACAAGAAAGTTGTCTCAGGGAAATAAATTCTTTTATCTCATTGCTTGGCTTTGTGAACAGGAGGATCCCTCCCATAAGACAATTAGATACCAATAACTTCTCAAAAAGCTTCTTGAACTTTGGCCCCAAAGATTAATTTTTGGATGCTGCGAGAGTATGTATTGGCTGGGTGTGAAGCCAACTCCAGGTCAGGAGGTAAGAGATTTTTTGGAGAAAAAAGAAAGAGAGGTATTCAGTATCGCGCTGAACAGCAGTTTGGACACAGAAGTGAAAGATGGCTCATGGGACAATATTTCAACATTCATTGAAAGGTTTGTATACAGACATTTTGTTCTGACAGAAAACATTCCTTCATTCAATTTCAACTGAGTACAGCTGTAGGGACTGGTGATCACCAGGGTAATTAATGAGAACAGGAAACATGGTTATATTGATACACTGAAGTGCAGCAGAAATAAAAACACAAGTGGTTCTAAAACAAGTCAGAAAGCTCAAACACACTGTATGTTTCAGTAAATGCTTATTGAAAAGTTGACATCATCAGTGAGTAGAGCAATAGCTTCCAAACATTGTTGTATTTGAAATTGCCAAACCTACCAGAGTATGGATAATAAATGACACAAATGGATCCCTGCAGAGGTTATTGCTGGTCTTCACTGATGTAAAAGTAGATCATCAATCTTTTGAAAGACTACCCAAAGTTACTTTCTGAAGCTGTGTTATATGGCAAGTTGACTTTGCCTAAAACTTGAGCACACATGATGCTCAGATCACTTGGATTATGACAGAAATCAATCCATGAATCCAAGTAGGTTTTTTTACCCAACCTGCATGCTAGTGGGCTAACAGGCTGGCTGTCAACTCAAGGCTCCAGTACGGTAATTTATACATATTTATTATTTATCTAAACAACTGACCCAAACAATCATGTGCTGTATTATTCATTAAGTATGCTTGATTTAACTAGCTCTTGCTACAAGATGTGTCCTTGTTCTACCTTTTGTTGCAGATAGTGTGCAGTCTTTTGCAACGTGTTTTAACACATTGTGAACGCTGATGTTTAAAGAGGCCTTGACCTAAATAACAGCACTTTAACATCTGCCTCATGTCTAGTGTAATACACAATGCATTTTTTTACAGTTGCGCTTTACAGTTCGGACATTCCTCTGTGGTAGACCCCGTCATGGAAAGCCATCTTGCTTATTGCTCTCCCTCGAAACTTCCCTTTGTCCCCACTCCACCTCCTCTTATTCTGTCCATGCTTTGCTCTGAAGCTGGAATGACTTTAGCAGATGCAGATTGTAGCCAGTGTATGACAGAGGATGTATCCTGTGCTCTGGATTTTTGTTTATGGCTGTAACTAAGCCCTATAGGCCTGTACCAGCCCTGCTGTCTGTCAGGTATCTGCTGCGGCCACCACACACAGAGGACTCAGGGAGCTTAGGCAGCCTCTGGAGTGGTTTTGCACAAGAAGTCCAGTAAATCCTTCTGTGCTTACAACTTACATTACTGACACCCATATCCAAATGCACCCAAGTGGTTCTTTGAATTTTATATGAGTTTCCTTCCTTTAGAGGCCAAGTGTTTCATCTCGTGTGACTCAAACGCCACTTTTCAAAAACCTTAACACTGTTAAAACTGCAGTCTTATAATTTTTCAGAGTAATGCATTTATGCACAGGCATCTAGCCTAAGACGGTCTGTTTGCTGTGAGCTACTCGTTGCTGTTTCTCTTTTTGATGTAGGTAGAGACCAAACACACCTATCTCATTTCAGTGGAACTGTGGACAGTGGACTTTGGCAATGTAAAAACAGGATTATGAAGTAACAGCAAGTCTATTAAATACAGAGTTCAAAGGAATATTCCCATTTTTACTGCTGCCATTGTTTGTTTTCCACAATGGCCAGGGCCTTTCCAGTAAATTCTGTGCTATGGTGACGTCTAAACAAATGACAAATGGTCTTCTAGTTTTAGAATGTAAGATCTGGTGTGTGTCCCACTTAATTTCCTGTGTGTTGGTGAATATGTGAATGATCTGTCTCCCCTACAGTTTATCCCAGTCCATTTTGTGGCTCCAGAACAAGCTTATGTGCTCATTTCCATTACTTGCTGTGTGTTATGCTGGTATTTCCTATCTAATCCCCATTGCAGACTCAGTCTGACACCAAACTCCTTTTGACTAAGTGCACAAAGGACAGCTCAGGATAGTGGAATGAGTCTAAAAGCCCATAAAACCTTGAGATCAAACACAGTTCATTTTTAATATGTTTGTGTGAGTGACGAAGCCCATTTTGTATCGTCATCATGTCCAACTCTTGTGCAATGTCTTTCCTGCCCAGGATCATTGCATGAACTTGCAACGTTTGGTGGGACTTTCTTAAGAGTCATTATCACGCCCATAGAATAGGAGCATGGAGGGTCAAGATATGGCCAACCATTGTAGAATGCTTATATTCTGCTTTCTGTTTCAAGATAAAAAGGAGGGTTTGTGTTTTTTTGAACTAGGAACTCATGTTTAAGTTTTCTAGTTTTACAAGAAGGGAGTCATTTGCTGAGCTTGCAGATATCTGTTTATAAGCACTAATAAAAAGTCTTCAGATTATCAATAATGATAGCCAGAACTTCATCAAGTGGTTTGAGTTCTGTTTTCTTAACAAACTGTTTTTCCAGCATGCACCAAAATTGGCGGATGTGTTGTTAACACTACAAATTTACCACAATCAACACATTTCCCAGACAACATCCAGACCAGCAAGTAGTGATGTAATTTTATAGAACTATCCCTTTTTTTTCTAATTTACAACTTTTTAAACCTTATCCATAAACCGCAACCACCTCACAGGAATGAATAAGGGAAAATAGTGTGGTTTTTGTTGGTGGGTTGTGAATTTTAATTTGGAAGGATCTTATTGTTGAAAGGTATTGGTCAGGAGAAGGATAAAAATAATTTTGAAGGCATTAGACATACCATTGAACAAAGTGAAGGGTGTCATCATCAAGGAGAAAATGTGGCACAATGGTGACATTACCATGAAGTGAACGTCCCTCAACAATTTTGTGTTAAATTCTGAAAAAAACGCACCTGAGGTTCCCCAGAGGCATGTGGGGAAATGTGTTTTGGTCTAATGAAACCCAAGTCAAACCTTTTAACTATAGTTCCAAAAGGTACGTCTACACAGAAAAAAAAAACAAACACTTCACATCATGACAAAAACACCAAACCTACACTGAAGCATGGTGCTGGCATATGCTGTTATGCTTTGTGGCTGTTTTACTTCAGCTGGAGCTCAGGTCTCAGTCAAGGTGGAGAGAGGTATAAACAGTGTTTACCAGTCAGTGTTGCCACAAAACCTTCAGGTTTCTGCATGAAAGATTAGGAAAAACTTTATCTTTCGGCATGACAGCTATCCAAAGTATACACCCACTTCAACAAAAGAATGTCTTTGCCAGAAGACATTTGAAAGACATTTGAAGATTTTGAAATGGACCTTGAACCTAATCTTATTGAAAATCTGTGGGGTGAGTTGAAGAGGGCTGTGTACAGGAGATGCCCTTCCAATCTGACAGATTCTGAGTGTTCTGAGTGTATTTGCGACGAGGAGTGGTCAGATATTGTCAAGTCAAGATGTGCCATGCAAATGTTCTATCTCATAGAAATATCGTCAACAGATGAACACAAAAGTGCCTCTGCACTAGGCCTGGGCAATATATCGTTTGAACATCGTCATCGCGATGTGCGCATGCGCGATAGTCACATCGCAGGATGTGCGATATTTTTATTTTTTATTTTTTTAACAAATTTGTAAAACGTTTGTTTTGTTACTTGTTTTGCTTCATAAAAGCAGCAAGCTGCTCCATGCTTCGCAAAGTCTCTCTATCTCCCTCCCTACTGCTCAGCAGTCTTCGCGGAACAACAGATCTAAAGACTCCGAACCGGTGGAAGTTTATTCTCTAAGATCACTGATTCGTTCAT